>JAVSCE010016507.1:0-397756 GCA_032199065.1 Smutsia gigantea | reverse complement strand
ATTTGGATGGTCTGCTTTCTTTGCTATGATTTTCTTTTCTCTGGTGACATCTTTTTAGCCTTAGGTGTGCTTCCTTCTAGAGCAGTCCATTTAAGATATCCTGTAGTGGTGGTTTATGGGAGGCAAACTCTCTCAACTTTTGTTTGTCTTGAAATTGTTTAATCCCTCCATCATATTTAAATGATAATCGTGCTGGATACAATATTCTTGGTTCGAGGCCCTTCTGTTTCATAACGTTAAATATGTCATGCCATTCTCTTCTGGCCTGTAAGGTTTCTGTTGAGAAGTCTGATGATAGTCTGATGGGTTTTCCTTTGTAGGTGATCTTTTTTCTCTCTCTAGCTGCCTTTAATACCTGTCTTTATCTTTGATCTTTGCCATCTTAATTATTATGTGTCTTGGTGTTGTCTTCCTTGGGTCCCTTGTGTTGGGAGATCTATGAGCTTCGGTGGACTGCGAGACTACTTCCTTCCCCAGCGAGGGAAAGTTTTCAGCAATTATTTCTTCAAAGACACTTTCTATCCCTTTTTCTCTCTCTTCTTCCTCTGGTACTCCTATAATGCGAATATTGTTCCGTTTGGATTGGTCACACAGTTCTCTTAATATTCTTTCATTCCTAGAAATCCTTTTATCTCTCTCTGCCTCAGCTGCTCTGTACTCCTGTTCTCTGTTTTCTATTCCATTAACAGTCTCTCGCATCTCATCCATTCTGCTGTTAAGCCCGTCGATCGCTTGTCTGATTTCTGTATTGTCTTTCCTCAGTTCCCTCACTTCCTCCCTCAGCTCTTGCACATTTCTCTGTAGGTCCATCAGCATGGTTATGACTTTTATTCTGAATTCTTTTTCAGGGAGGCTGTGCATTTCCATCCCTTCAGACTCCCTCTCTGGGGTTGTCTGGTTGATTTTGGTCTGAACCATATTCCTCTGTCTTTTCATGGCTGTATAATTTCGTCACTGATAGTTGCCACGTATGTCAGCTGGGCTCTTTAAGACGGACGTAGATTCTGTGGGAATGCTCTAGGTGGCGCTATTGCCCCACTATTCCACAGCTTTGACTGTGCCGCTCCGCAGGGCCCTTTATCGCTCTGGCAGGGGTGGGAACGAGTAGGAGGCTGTTGATCTCAGTGAGAAGTGTTAAGTATGGCTACGCTTCCTCAGTCGTCAGCTAAGGCATCTGAAACTCCCCAGGATTCCCAGCCTGCTGGGCTGAGTGTGCTGGGGCGATCCGGCTCCTCCGCTGGGCTCCTGTCTCTTTAAGACCGCTGAAGAAAGCGCGCACTTTTTTTTTTTCCTTCCTGGGAGCCAGCTGCAAGCACCCTGGCGCGTTCCCCGCTCAGATCCTGGCCCTCTGTCTCTCCAATCTCTGCTGCACTGCGCAATGTGGGTCAGCGCTCCCTGCGCAGATCACCGGGTCTGGCTACTTTGCGGGGTGTGCTTCCACTCCCTCCCGGCTCTGAATCCTCTCCTCCCGCCGGTGCGCTGGGGTGGGAGAGGGCTCAGGTCCCGCCAGGTCGCGGCTCCGTATCTTACCCGCGTCTTGGGTGCCGAGACCTCTCGGGTGTAGCTGCACGCTGTGCGCTTTCCTGTGTATTCTCGTCTCTCTTTTAGGAATAGATGTATTTTCTGTGTTTTCGTAGATAAATATAGTGTTGGGAGGAGATTTCTGCCGCCCTGCTCACACCGCCATCTTCCCGGAAGTCTGTTAAGTGTTCTTTATTCTAGATACAAGTCTTTGTCAAGTACATGTTTAGAATTTTTTTTTCTCTGTATTCTTTGGCTTGCCTTTTCATTTTTTAGCAGTGTCTTTTAAAAAACAAAAGTTTTACTTTGATGAAACCTAATTTATAACTTTTTTCTTTTATGAATTGTACCTTTGTATATAAACTATGTTTTCCTAACCCAGGGTCTCAGAGTGTTTCTTCTGTTTTCTTCTAGAAGTTTTCCATTTTAGGTTTTACATTTATAGGTGTATAATCTGTCTGAAGTTTATTTTTGTATATGGTGTGAGGTATGAACTGAAGTTCTTGGTTTTATTTATTATTTTTGCACATAGATGTCCAATTCTGGCATCATTTATTGCAAAGACAATCTGTGTTCCATTAATTTCCTTTTACACCTTTGTCAGAAATAAATTTTACTTATACATTTGAATCTATTTATGTGCTTTCTATTCTCCTCCATTGATATATGTGCCTTTCTTTGTGCCAACACTACAGTTTTGATTATTACAGCTTTATAATCATGTAATATGAGTCTTACTACTTAATATCATTGTAACTATTGTTTTAACTACTCTAATTCCTTAATTCCTTTGTCTTTCAATATAAGTTTTAGAATCAGCCTGTCAGTTTCTAGAAAAACTCTGCCAGAGTTTAAATTGCAGTGATTTTGTAGATTTCTTTTGGGGGGAGGGGAGTGGACATCTTTGCAATAATGAGTCTTCCAATCCATGAACATGGTATATTTCTTCTTTCATTTAGGTCTTTTATTTCTTTCATCAGTGTTCTAATGTTTTGTTTTGTTTTGCTTTAAGTAGAAAGCACTTTTTTTTTTGCTATTATTAATATACAATTACATGAGCAACATTATGGTTACTAGACTCCCCCTATTATCAACTCCCCACCACATTCCACATTGCAGTCACCATCCATCAGTGTAGGATGTTATAGAATCACTAATTGTCTTCTCTGTATTATACTGCCTTCCCCATATCCCCTCACCCCACCCCCAGCCCCGCTACATTATGTGTGCTAATTGTAATAGCCCTTTTCCCCCCTTATCCCTCCTTTCCCACCCATCCTCCCCAGTCTCTTTCCCTTTGGTAACTGTTAGTCCATTCTTGGGTTCCATGAGTCTGCTGCTGTTTTGTTCCTTCAGTTTTTTCTTTGTTCTTATATTCCACAGATGAGTGAAATCATTTGATACTTGTCTTTCTCCGCCTGGCTTATTTCACTGAGCATAATACCCTCTAGCTCCATCCATGTTGTTGTAAATGGTAGGATTTGTTTTCTTATGGCTGAATAATATTCCATTGTGTATATGTACCACCTCTTCTTTATCCATTCATCTACTGATGGACACTTAGGTTGCTTCCATTTCTTTGCTATTGTAAGTAGTGCTGCAATAAACATAGGGGTGCATGTGTTTTTTTAACTGGGCTGCTGCATTTTTAGGATAAATTCCTAGGAGTGGAATTCCTGGGTCAAATGGTATTTCTATTTTGAGTTTTCTGAGGAACCTCCATACTGCTTTCCACAATGGTTGTACTAATTTACATTTCTTCCTGGATCAGCCTTGGAAGGTTGTATTTTTCTAGAAAGTTGTCCATTTCTTCTAGGTTATCCAGTTTGTTACCATATAATTTTTCATAGTTTCTCTCATAATTCTTTGTATTTCTGTGTTGTCCATAGTGATTTTTCCTTTCTCATTTCTGATTCTGTTTATGTGTGTAGACTCTTTTTTTCTTGATAAGTCTGGCTAGGGGTTTATCTATTTTATTTTCCCAAAGAACCAGATCCTGCTTTTATTGATTCTTTCTATTGTTTTATTCTTCTCAATTTTATTTATTTCTGCTTTCATCTTTATTATGTCCCTCCTTCTACTGACTTGGGCCTCGTTTGTTCTTCCTTTTCTAGTTTTGTTTTTTGTGAGTTTAGACTGTTCATTTGGGATTGTTCTTCTTTCCTGAGGTAGGCCTGTACTGCAATATATTTCCCTCTTAGCACGGCCTTCACTGCATCCCACAGAGTTTGTGGTGTTGAATTATTGTTGTCATTTGTCTCCATATATTGCTTGATCTCTATTTTTAATTGGTCATTGATCCATTGATTGTTTAGGAGCATGTTGCTAAACTTCCATGTGTTAGTGGGCTTTTTCATTTTCTTTGTGTAATTTATTTCTAGTTTCATACCTTTGTGATCTGAGAAGCTGGTTTGTACAATTTCAGTCTTTTTGAATATACTGAGGTTCTTTTTGTGGCCTAATATATGATCAATTCTTGAAAATGTCCCATGTGCACTTGAGAAGAATGTGTATCCTGTTGCTTTTGGATAGAGTGTTCTGTAGATGTCCATTAGGTCCATCTGTTCTAATACGTTGTTCAGTGCCTCTGTCTCTTTACTTAGTTTCTGTCTAGTTTATATGTCCTTTGGAGTGAGTGGTGTGTTGAAGTCTCCTAAAATGAATGCATTGCATTCTATTTACCCCTTTAATTCTGTTAGTATTTGTTTCACATATGTAGGTGATCCTGTGTTGGGTGCATAGATATTTATAATAGTTATATCCTCTTGTTGGACTGACCCTTTTATCATTATGTAATGTCCTTCTTTGTCTCTTGTGCACTTTCTTTGTTTTGAAGTCTATTTTGTCTAGTTGCATGAAAAATCATTTTCTATCCCTTCACTTTCAGTCTGTGTATGTCTTTGAGTTTGAAATGAGTCTCTTGTAGGCAGCATATAGATGAGTCTTGTTTTCTTATCCATTCAGTAACTCTATGTCTTTTGATTGGTGCATTCAGACCATTTACATTTAGGTGATTATCGATAGGTACGTACTTATTGCCATTGCAGGCTTTAGATTCGTGGTTACCAAAGGTTCAAGGGCAATTCCCTTACTATCTAACAGTCTAACTCTACTTCGTATACTATTACAAACACAACCTAAAGGTTCTTTTTTTTTTCCTCCTTTTTCTTCCTCCTCCATTCTTTTGTATGTTATGAATCATATTCTGTACTCTTTGTCTTCCCTTGGGTGACATCTTTTTAGCCTTAGGAATACTTCCGTCTATAGGAGTCCCTCCAAAATGCATTGTAGAGGTGGTGTGTGGGAGGTAAATTTTCTCAGCTTTTGCTCATCTGTAAATTGTTTAATCCCTCCAAATTTAAATGATAGCCTTGCCGGGTAATGTATTCTTGGATCCAGGCCCTTCTGCTTCATTGCATTAAATATATCATGCCACTCCCTTCTGGCCTTTTAGGTTTCTGTTGAGAAGTCTGATGATAGCCTGATCAGTTTTCCCTTGTATGTGATGTTTTTTTCTCTCTCTAGCTGCTTTTAAAAGTCTGTCTTTAGCCTTGATCTTTGACATTTTAATTATTATATGTCTTGTCTTGATGTTGTCTTCCTTGGGTCCCTTGTGTTGGGAGATCTGTGCACCTCCATGGCTTGAGCGACTATCTCCTTCCCCAGATTGGGGAAGTTTTCAGCAATTACCTCCTCAGTGACACTTTCTATCCCCTTTTCTCTCTCTTCTTCTTCTGGTAGCCCTATAATGTGAATATTGTTCCATTTGGATTGGTCACACAGTTCTCTCAATATTCTTTCATTCTTAGAGATCCTTTTTTCTTTCTGTGCCTCAGCTTCTTTGTATTCCTCTTCTCTAATTTCTATTCCATTTACTCTCTCTTCTACTACATCTAATCTGCTTTTAAATCCCTCCATTGTATGTTGCATTTCAGATATGGAATTTCTTAATGATTGAATCTCCAACTTAAATTCATTCCTGAGTTCTTGAATATTTTTCTGTACCTCCATAAGCATGTTTATAATTTTTATTTTGAACTCTCTTTCAGGAAGATTGGTAAGTTCTGTTTCATTTGGCCCTCTTTCGGGGGTTTGTGAGATTTTGGTCTGAACCATGTTCTTTTGTCATTTCATATTTCTGTGTGGTGCTCACTAGTGTGCAGAAACTCCAGTCTCTGGAGCTGCTCATCCCCTAGAGTGAGGTTGGGGTTTGTAGGGGAGCGGAGCTGGTGCCTGGGGGGAGGAAAGATATGTTTCATGATTCCTATCTGTGGTGCCTATCTCCAGTGTCAGAGCCAGTGGGCCAAGCACACACTGTGTAAACCTCTGTGCTTTGCATCTTTAGCTGTTGTAGGTGGGGCCTCCCTCTGGCTGGCCTGACGCCTGCGCAGTTACTGCCGGTTTGCAAGCAGGTGCCTGCAGGCCAGTAGGAAGGTTTGGCAGGCTGTATGTCACAGTGGGGGGCCTCGGAGCTGAGTAGGCAGCTAGAGGGATGGCGCACCTGAAGCTCCCCAAAGTTCCCAACCAGCTGGGCAGTTCGTGCCCAGCCAACCTTGTCCAGCTCTCCCTTTTCCCGCACAGCAAGCTCTGTACAAACCCTGCCCCTTCAGCATCCCTCTGGCTGGTAGGAAGCCTCACAGACTGCCTGCCTTTCCTCTGACACAGAGTGGCCGGGTGTGCATGCCGTCCTCCACAAAGGGCCGGAATGTCAATTTCTCAAGCACTCCACCTATCCGAGCTCCCCAACGTCCAGAGTACCACACACTATAGGAGTCTGCTCACAAAGCAGATCTCCAGGGCTAGGTGTTCAGCAGTCCCAGTATTCCACCCCCTCCCCTGCTCCGTTTCTCTTCCTCCTGCCAGTGAGTTGGGTTGGGGGTAGGTCTTGGGTCCCGCCAGATTAAGGCTTTCCTACTTTACCCTGTTTCGTGAGGTCTGCTTGCAGTCTGGTTCAGCCTTCTTTCCTGTTGCTGTTTTAAGGTTAGTTGTATTAATTAACTATATTTTTGTACAATTTGTGGTTTTGGGAGGAACTCTCTGTCTCACCTCTCATGCTGCCATCTTGCAAGTCCCTCTAATGTTTTTTTAAGAGAATGTGATATTTTATATTTTCCTAGAAATTTGTCAGTTTCATACAGATTTTCAAGCTTGTTAATATAAATTGTCCTTGTATTATAATTCTTTTTCATATCCTCCATTTCTTCTGTTTCATTTTCTGTACTTTATGGCCCTTTTATAATTCCTAATGCTGTTTTTAAGTTGTCCTGCTTTTTTCTCAGTCAGATTTGTTAGAAGTGACTGGGATTGTTTTTGCTTTTGGCTTGGTATTTTGTTTATCTGTATACTTTTTGCCTTCTCAGCATTTTTTTCTTCCTTTAATTCTTTTTTTTTTTTTTTAGCTTTTTTCCATTTATTGGGTTTCCCTTTTTCCAAATTTGAGTTGAATGCTTAATTCTTTTTAAAAGTAATTCTTTTATTTAAATGTAAAAGCATGTAGGGTTAAGATTTTCCTTTTAAAATTACTTGGCTTCATCACATACTTAAAAGTAGTAAAGTCTTATTTTCTTACCACATTAACAGAAAATAGATGCTGAAAAACATCCACTTTTTTGAATTTGAGACTCTATTTGCGGCCTCTTGGCTATTTTTTTTGCAAGTTTTCCATAGACATTTGAATATAATTTGTGTTTCTGGGTATAAAGTGCTGTAAGTATCTCCTAAATCAATTTTGTAAATATGTTTAGCTCTTCTGTATCTTTTTTTTTTTTAACTAATTTGTCAAATTCTGAAAGAAGTAGTAGTCTCTCACTATAATTGTGGGGGGGGGTTGTATTTATTTTTGAATGTTTTTACTTGTTATATTTAACTTGCTGATTCAGCAAGTAAATGTGAATTACTTTGTTTTAATCTTGAATTGTATATTTTGTAAATATTAAATAGCCCTCTTTGTTTCATGTAATGAACTTGTCTTGAATTTTTATAATTTTGTATTTATTGTATTCTATCATTTTATCTTCAGCTTTTTATGTTATTTTATATTATATGTGACTCTTTTTAAAAGCCTATAGCTGTTTTTTGGTTTTTAGTCCAATGTGAGAGTTTGTCTTTAAGTAGACGAGTTTAATGTATTTGTTTTTATTGTAATGCCTATTATGTTTGGTCTTTTTCTTGTCTGTTCATTTTGTTCTAATGGTTTCCTTGATGGTTTTGTTTTGTCTTGTCTTTTGGTTCTTTCATCATTTTCCTACTTCTTTGGAAACATGGAAATTATTCTGTTTCTTTTCTATTAGTCAAATTTACTTTTTTATAAAAATGAAGCTTTCTTCCTTTGTCTATGAACATTTGATATGGTACCAAGTGTCTTCAGGATCTGACTTCTGCCTAATCCTCCCATGGCCATCTCCTCTTATTCTTCCTTTTCCACACATCTGCGCTGTACTCTACAAGCCAAACTATTTTCTATTTCTTAATACATTTCATTATTTTCTCTGAGTGACTCACCCTTGAAGTTTAGGCTAAACTTCTTTAAGAAATCTCTGCCCTTGTGTCACTCCGCTTAGCCCTGACCTTATACCCACCCTCCCTAAATTCTTAGGAATTGATTCTAGCATCCTTTGCTTACGTCTGTGGGACCTCTTATCTTCCTGTGTGGTAACCATCTGTTTGTTTCTGACTGTATTTAAGACTCTTGAGAACAGAGACCAGGTTTTCTTCTTTGTATCCCCAGCATCAAGCAACAGGCTATTGGTAAATATTTTCTAAATGAATGAGAAAAATCCAAGAAACATTTTGCTTTTACATCACTGGGTCATAGAATTTCTTGCAAATCCCATAGATAGACACAGAGAATGAGTAGTGACTTATTAAAAGCCATATAGCCAAGAACTCAATCTCCTGCCCATAGATACTGAGTCCTGTTTCTCTGTCAAATTTTTTAGTGCATGAAGAACACAAAACAGGCCCCAGGGTGGTTGTGAACCTGACCTTCAAGACTACAGGGAAACTAGGAATCAGCTGTGGTCATGGGCTCACTGCCCTGTTTGGCCTGTGCCCATACTGGGCTTCAGAACAGAAGCCATCACAAGTGTCTACACTTGAGTTTATCCCCCTTTGGGACACTTGACCCTTTCAACTCTCTTCTTCCATCGTCCTCCTAGGTATTTCAGGGTTATGGTTTAGGTGTTCATTTTTTGTAACCTTTCTTCTCAAGGTTCAAAGAAGTCATTCATGCAGACTTGTAGTCTCAGCTTTTGTTTCTGGGGATTGTTTGGAGATCTAGCACCTCTTTGCTCTTAACCTCACAGGCCTTTCTACCCAGGTGTTAGTTGTCATGTGACTTTTTCTCATTCCTGTGTTGAGTGTCTGGATTTCACAGTGCTTGACAGAATCAATAAAGGAAAAAAGCTCTATATTTTTTCTCTCTCTGCCAAAGGACAGATGAAGGCATTTTGGAAAAGAAGAAAATATTGTTGAGGTGATATTTGAAAAATGGAACTCATGCTGTGAAAACAAGAATACGTAGCCATCCTAGAGTATAGGAACTCCCAGAAAAGGAATTTCTCACTTGGCCATAGAGTTTTGATAAAGAAAGAGGGGAGGGTGGAAGGTGCAGAACCTCATGGGCAGCATAAAACTGCATACTGAAAGGAAAAGTGAACCAGAGTCCCTGATGGAGAAAAATACTGCTTCTGGTTGTGTTAGGTGGCTTGGCCTCATGCTTTTGGTTTGATAAAGAATTAGGGTACAGAGAGGATGTTTGGATGGTCTTTGGCTAGCAGCAGAAAACAAGATACGAACATAAACCAAATAGTATTTTTTTAGTCAGAGATAGTTGAGAGAAAAATAAAATTCAGGGAAGTCACAATTTATTGTGCAGTTTAATAGAATAATCAGATTTAGAGGGCCCAATTCATAGAAATAAGACTAACTTATACTTACGGAGGAATGGCCAATTTAGAATTTAGCAGGAAATGAGGGTAGAGCTATAAAAATACCCTCGTTGCCCCCTGGTCAAAAACTGGTTTGACATTTCCATGTTCTTGGTTACAGATGTCTCTCTTTGATAAGAAGGAAGATACAAATAGAGGATTCCAATATATCAAGTTTAATTATAGCCTGTATGCCAAATCATTTGCTTCTTGCCACCACAAAACACTTTTTTTAACAGTATGTCCTTGTATCAAATGGTTCAGTGTTCTTTAAGAAACAACAAAGCCAGTGGGAGACAGAAGAATTACATTGTCAGTTTCCTTGAAAATGTTGACATGAAGCTTATTACTTCTGTTGTAAAACCCTGTTCCAGTTAGAAAGAGAAGAGACCATTGTGATCCCAAGGGATGTGTACAAATGCAGCTTGGGGTTGTGTAGCAGAAACACAGTGAGCCCATCTTGGTTATTAACTGTATAGGCAAAAAAAAGGATGAGAAGGGGACCTAGACACATCCATTTCATGAACCACCAATTTGTTTTTCCTCTGAGGTTTCTCAGTAAGATTTTCCTTAGTCCAAAGAAGAGTGTCTCTGACAAAACAAATAACATAGCAGTGGTATGCCACCTGCAAAGTAAGCCTTTGCAGGCCCAATTTTGGGCTGTGGGCTAGTACTGAACATACAGATAGGTAGGGAGGCCAGCCTGGGGAATTTTTTTTGACCGTGAAATTTTATTCCCTTGGCTTTTACATTGTTCTGTGTTGGTTTTGTTCCTAATGAAGATGTGAAAGTCCAAACCTTATTACAGTTTTATTCTTGTGGTCCTTTACAGGTTTTTGTTGTTGTTTAAGAGCTAGAGCCTTTTCTTCTGAACTTCAGCCTTGGGGATTCAACTGCAAAAGCAAAATAATAATGCAAGTCTTTTAGAAGTCAGTTGTGTTTCCTGATGGGGCTGCATACAGTTGTGTTCCAAGCTGCACACACAGATCTTGCTTGTTTTTCCAACAAGTGTTCCCTTTCCCCACTCACTGAATATTAACCATTCTCTCCTTGATGGGTAAGAGTAGTTTGCACCTGTTCTCTAGAAAACAGAAAAATGCTTCAAAACAGAAAGTAATCCTTCCAACAGCCCACTGGCTGGCATTACCTCTTCATAATTGGAAAGTGCTGTGACTGAGAAGGCAGATTGAATTGAAACAAGATTGCCTGACAGGAAATGGTATATAAGACCTGTCTGCGCCCTTCATTCAGACTTCATAGCTATTCATCATTCCAGTGTAGTTAAATTGCACAAATTTAAAGTACATAATTTGATGAATTTTGTAATATGTACAGACCCCATCATACTGTCACCACAAGTGTGGTAATGAATTTTATCATACCCAAGTGTTTCCTTTTGTCCCTTTATAATCCATAACTCTTCTCTGTCCACCTCAATGGCTCCAGGCAACCACTGATTTGCTTTCCCTCCATTATAGGTTAGGTTGCATTTTCTAGAATTTTATGTAAATGAGGTCATGCAGTATGTACTCTTTTTGGTCTGGCCTATTTAGCTCGCTATAATTATTTTGAAATTATCCATGTGTATCAATGGTTTGTTCCTTTTTCTTAGCTGGGTAGTATTCCATTTATGAATACATAACAGTTTGTTTATTCACTTGTTAATGGACATTTTGGGTTTCCAGTTTTTTACTCTTATGAACAAATGTACTTATGAAAAATTTCTCTTACATACATCCATGTACATATCTTTGGTGGACATACTTTTTCATTTCTCCTGGATACATATCTACAAGTTGTATATTGGGTCATAATATAGGTATATGGTTAACTTTTTAAGACACTGCTGATCTGTTATACAGAATGCCATGTTTACATTCCCGCTAGTATGTATTCATACGGCCGTGTATGAGACTTCCATTTGCTCCACACTCTTGCTAATAGGTGGTATGGTATGGTCATGTTTTTTATTTTAATCTTGTGGTTTTAATTTGCATTTCCCTGTGGCTAATGATATTAGATATCTTTTCATGTTCTTATTTGCCATCCGCATATCTTCTTTAGTAATGTTTGTCCAAATCTTTTGCACATTTTTTGGTGGGGGGCGTTGTTGAATTGTAACAGTTCTTTATATATCATAAATAGAATCCTTTGTCAGATATAGTTATTCCAATTATTGTTTATTTGTGCCTTATTTTTCTTGATCACTCTTGCTAGAGGTTTGTACCTTTTTTTTTTTTTTGGTCTTTTTAAAAAACTAAATTTGGGCTTTGTTGACCCTCTTTATTAGGGGTTGGCAACTAAGGCCTGTGAGCCACATTTGGCTGAGGCCTGTGTTTCCTATGGTCAGCAAACTAAGAATGGTTTTATATCTTAAAAACATGATATATATTTTAAAACACACACAGAGATATGTCACAGAGAGAGAGAAAGATGCCACTAAGATTATATGAAGCCCATGAAATATAAAATATTTTCTGTCTGGCCCTTTACCTAAAGTTTGCCAACCTATCCTCTCTAGAGTCCTGGATTTTTGGCCACTGATTGTTGGTCTTACTTTATTGCTAGCTCAGCCATGTTATGAGTGGTTTCTGTGCATATTGAACCCACCATAGTGCTAGAAACAAAAAACCTATGTTTTCTATGTATTTGTTTTGTTTCTGGCACAGGCAGTCAAGCAGTGGTTGGTACCAGTAGTTTATGAAAAATGGGTGGGAATAGAAATATAAAATTGAAAATATTTTGCTTAACAACATAGAAGACTACAATTATTCTATTTCAGTGTGGAGTGTCTCTTAGCATCTCCCAGAGCACCAGTGTTCTTTGGCACTATAATTGAGAGCAGTTATGAACTTAGTCTTATTGATCTCACTATCTAATCATAGAAATTCTGGATCCTGCAAAGTGATTTTGTATTTGGGGAACTAAAAGGAAGTGAATTTTATCACATACATTGTAAAACAGACCAAAATAGTATTATCCAAGTTTCTTGCCAGAGTTAGTTTATAGTTCACAGTATCTTTTAAAGAATGACTGTCACCTTTTTTAAAAAATTCCTCAGTCTTTCTTGGCCAGAAAGGGAGTAGACTTTACCTCTTACACTTATTCTTCAAGTAAGTTTCCTGCAGTGTCCCATCTTTCTTTTTTGCGTACTTCCTAGAGCCTTTCAGGGTTGTCTTAATCACACTATTGGTTCAAGTGTACCCATAGATTTAATGATTCTTTTAAATTTCCCCCTATTTTTAATATCAGTTCTGGACTGCAGACCCATAAAGCTAAGGCACATCACTGCTGTGTCTCACAGCCACCTCAGGGTCAGTCTGAACTCAACCCTTTTCACTCCTAGTCTATCACTTTGCCTTTTTTTCCAGTCTCTCTGCCTCTAATACATTTTCTGTCTTTGTTCGGCTCCCATTACCCCAGTACTGTCTAACCCACTGTGGCAGGTGGAACTTTCCTATACAGAGTCAGCAGCCTTCATGTTTTGCTGATGTCCCTCCTGCTCTTTATATTCTAGCAGTACTGTGTACCACTTCTCTGAAGGATCTGTGCTTACTCATGTCTCTGCATGTGCTGTGGTTTCCTTCTGCTTGAAACACCCTTTCCCTTTTTGATGGAAAGACATCAAGTGAAGCTTGGTTCAGGCATCATCTCCTTTGTGAGGCCTCCCTGACTCACAAAACCTCCACTGTAGTACTTGGCTTTTCCCAGTACACCCACTGTCTGCATATTTGTATTGTGAACTGAACTCCTCAGAAGCATGAGCTGTGCCTGTCTTTACATCCTCAACTTAATATCTGGCACCTTTTAGGTACCTTGCTAATATTTGATGAAAGAACAAATGAATGGAAAAAAATTATACTCAGAATATATGTTCATTGCAAAAGTTTTTATATTATAAAGAAGAATAAGCTAACTGAAACAACAAGAGACTTTCCTCTCCCCATTTCTCCTCCTCATCAGAAGGTTCACTTTGGCAGAATAAGGAGCAGTGGATGACTCTTGAGTCATTTCCCACAACCACCTACTTTTATAGAGGCTAGTGCTTACATTGGTCCTGGCATGAACGGCAACCTGATGAACCCAGACAAGACTAATATAAACTACTTGTCCTCCAGTAGAATACATATTTCAAATAAAGCCAACCCAAGAAAGGCCAAACAGCTATTGATTGCTAAAAGCCTGAACTTAAGGCCAATGAATATTTCAAAGTTCATCTCCATGCAGCTTGCCTAAATAGTGATCAATATACAATTACTGCCCCCTTTAAAGATGTCCCACACTGCCTGTGTGAAGAAGGTTTTACTTGTAAAATCTTTTGTTTGTTGATTTTGCTTAGGCAAGAAAACGAGAGACTTGGCTAAACCAGAGTCCTCTACCTTTAACATTTCAAACAATTCTGTTATTTGTGAAATGGTTTGAATGTATGCCAGATGGTAACTGAATGTGCCCTGCTTACATGACTGTTATTCATTTCAAGAAGCCTTTTCTTGAGTGACTAAACAAGGAGGATATTGTAAATCTGTTTCCTAATTTCTGCTCACATGATTATTTGCCCTACTCATAACCTTTTTAAATTTAAGTTTATAAAGTAAGATGCTAAAGTGCAGCTGCAATGAAAAGAAATATATTATCTGTCTAGTTTCCTGTTAGAATTTCATTTTGTTAAAGAAAACCCTTTCCTGCTGAATTTGGAACCTTGTTTACCCTGCTCCTGATATTTAAGATTTCATGTCTTAGTAATATGCCTTTTTCATTCCACTGCAGTACTCAGAACTCTTTGTCATTTTTCACTTATACTTTTTCCATGGTCTGTCTTGCTTGCCCCCAAGCTCTGTCACTATAGTCCCTTCGTCGTACTGCTGCCATATTAAGCTTTCTACAATGTAGCCTTCTAGTTCCCTCCTTTTCTTAAACATTTCATGGCTTCTCAGCATCTGTGACATGGAGGCCAGGTTCCCTGGCAGCACATCTATGGCCTGTCATGATCTGGTCCTGCCCGCTTCTCCTCAGTCATCTTCCACCACTGGTCATTCTTAACTACCTGTGGTTCCCCCAGGTGACATGCTCTTACAGGCCTCCCATACATTGCACATGCTGTTTACCTAACACTACCACTGCTGTCATCGCTCTCCCATGTCTCCCTGGCAAATACTCATTCTTCAGACTTAGTTTAGGTGTCACCTTCATTTGACACCTTCAGTGACTTCTCCTAGATAAAATTATCTCCACCTCTCACCTCCTTGGGCTTAATTTCCATTGCTTCAGATTTTTGAAAATTATTTTTATTTACCTGTCCTTAAATTGCTTAAAGGCAGGGAACTTATAATTCCTGGCAGCTGGTGTAGCACGTGCGCAGACTTTCTTTTTCTTTTAAACTCAGTAGTGAGGTTCAGTGTTATTTGTATCTATGGATTGTTTTGACTAATCCCATAGCGAGGGTGATAAAGGTAGGAACATTCACAGCACTGTTGACCCTTGAACTACACAGGTATTAGGGGCACAAACTCCCTGTGCAGTTGAGGATCTGTACAAAACTTTGACTCCCCAAAAATTTAACTATAAATAGCCTACTGTTGACCAGAAGCCTTCCCAATAACATAAACAGCCAATTAACACATATTTTGTATGTTACGTGTATTATATACTGTACTCTTCAATAAAGTAAGCTACAGAAAAAATGTTTTTCAAGTTGTTCCAAATATCCAAAAAACTTTCCAGTATATTTATTAAAAATAATTTATGTATAAGTGGATCCACAAAGTTCAAACCCATGTTGTTCAAGGGTCAACAGTACACCCCTGATCTTTTGGCACCAAATAAGATAACCAGTTGTCTTGGTTTGCCCAGAACTGAGGGATTTCTCAGGATGTGGTGTTTTAATGCTAAACGTGGAACAGTCTCAGGTAAACCAGGCTGGTCTAGCACTAAGGGGCACTGTCAGAAAGCTTTTTACTTACTCCTTTCCTCCACTCATTTGGACCCAATCTTCACTGACTAATCTGACCCGGGATAGCATGCTCTGTCATTGTTAGCATTTTAATAGAGCAGTGTTTTAATAATGTTTCCTCTACCAAAGACTACCTAAAGGGCCATTATTTCCAATTCCTTTTCTCTGGCTCTCAGGTGAGAAATTGGGTAAAGGGCTTTGGGTTATGTTATTACCAGCTTTTTGATGAAACTTGCCTCCCTTGCCTGACCAGTCACCTTGCTCCATCTATTAATTCTCCCCTTTTTTATCTTTAGTCTCCTCATCACCATGGGCTTCTTGATACCCTAGAAATATGATTAAATTGTCCATAGTCTTAAAAATAATCATTAAAAAAAAATCATATTGCCTTGGTTGATTTGCCAGCTCTACTAAGATGATACGACTGACTTGCACCTCTCTACCTCATAGAGTGTTAAAGGAAGCAATGTAAGGCTACAGAAGACTATACTTCTTAGAGAAGTGTGTTTAAGAGCAGTAGCCAGTGACAGGATTGTTCTATGACCTTTGGATTCAAGGGGGGAAATCACCTTAAATTTTTTTAAAGTAGTTTATTTTTATAATCTAAAAAATACTGTATATTCATTATGGAAAAATGAAAGATACTGATGAGTAGAAACAGGAATAATAAGATGAGAAAGCATTTGACAAAATGCAATTTTTCATGATAGACATACTTGAATTAGGAATAGAAGGAAATTTCTTCAACTTTTTATATAAAGCACCTATAAATATTCACAGCCAACATCATACATAATGATGAAGACTGGATGCTTTCCCCTTAAGATCAGCTACCAGACAAGGATGTCCAGTTTCACCACTTCTCTTCAGCACTGTACAGGAGGTTGTAGCCAGAGCAGTTAGGCAATGAAACAAAATTAAAAGGAATCCATATTGAAAAGGAAGAAGTAAAACTATCTCTATTTGCAAATTACATGATCTTACATATATAAAATCCTAAGGAGTCCACCAAAAAATTATTAGAACTAATAAATAAGTTCAGCAAGTTTGTAGGATATAGATTAATATGCAACAATCAATTGTATTTCAGTGTACTTAGAATGAACAACCCAAAAATTAAACTGAGAAAACAATTCCATTTATAATAGCATCAATAATAAAATACCTAGGAATAAGTTTTAACAAAAGTGCAAAATTTGTACTCTGGAAACTATAAAACCTCATTGAAAAAGCTTGAAGAAGATCTAATAGATGGGAAAACGTTCCCTGTTCATGGATCAGAAGATTTAATATTGTTAAGGTGGCAATGCTCCCCAGTCAAAAGTTAACATTTGTCCCATGGTTTGGGTAATTATTTCTCTGTAGTGGTGATTGCATATACTTATGAGTATACGGAAATCCATTGAACTGTACATTTTAAATAGGTAAATTGTGTGTGGTGTCTGAATTATGTCTTGGTAAAACTGTTAAAAAGAAAAAGGAATAATAGATGATCCATATTCCCACCACTATGAAATAATCTGTTAGCATTTTAATATTTTTTCAGTCCTTTTTAATGCAATAGGTTCAGCATAATCCCTATTGAAATTCCAGCTGACTACACTGTAGAAATTGACAAGCTGATCCTAAAATTCATATAGAATTACAAGGGACCTAAGATAGCCAGGCAATCTTGAAAAAGAACAATATAGGCTTCCCAATTTTAAATGGATAGACAAATTGTGGCATATCTATATAAGGGATTATTATTCAGCCATCATTAAAAAATGAAGTACTAGTACTGACATGCTACAGCATGGATGAACTTTGGAAACATTATGCTAGGTGAAAGAAGCCAGTCACAAAAGACCACATATTGTATGATACCATTTCCTTCAAATGCCCAGAATAGGCAAATCCATAGAAAGTAGATCAGTGGTTGCTTAGGGTTTGGGAGGGGAGGAGGAAGAAAGCTAAAGGGTAGGGAATGTTCTGTAATTAACTGTAGTGGTGATTGCATATACTTATGAGTATACGGAAATCTATTGAACTGTACATTTTAAATAGGTAAATTGTGTGTGGTGTGTGAATTATGTCTTGATAAAACTGTTAAAAAGAAAAAGGAATAATAGATGACCCATATTCCCACCACTATGAAATATCTGTTAACATTTTAATATTTTTTGTCCTTTTTAATGCATATTTTTCACTTAATTGGGGTAATGTTTCATAAAGAATTTTGATATTGATATTAAAAAATAATTGAATTATGCTCATTATTCTGACCATAACAATTTGTTCATTCTATTGCAAACTCTTAATTGTTAACAAGTACATAATATTCCATGTAGCTATACCATAATGTAATAATTTTCTCATTGGTGGATGTTTGTTTTATTTTTCCATGACAATGAGTAGTGCAGGAAGTACAGTTGTTTTTTTTAGACTAGGACATCCCCATGAAATGTCTTCTGTGAAACCTCTTTTGTTCCCAGAGAGAAGAAGATCTCCCGGAGCAGTGCCCTGAAGGTGCTGGATCATGCCATGATTGGACCTGAGGGCACAGACAATTGCCATAAGTTTGTTGACATTCTTGGCTTACGAACCATCTTTCCCCTCTTTATGAAGTCTCCCAGGAAGATAAAAAAAGTGGGAACCACTGAGAAGGAACATGAAGGTAGGGTTCACTGGAAAAGTCTGCCTAATTTAGGTGCATTTGAAGAAACGGGGGGAAATGAAAGCTACTTTGAAAAACTCTGACATGGTTGAGGAGTAGACTCTTAGGCAGAAGAGTGCTTCCCTTTTCTTTTCTTTCTTATATTCTATGCATGGGAAAGCAACCAGGGATCCCAGATCACTGATGGCCTTTGTTACACTGGTTCTCTGTTTGCTTGAATCCTAGTGGTTCCCTTTCCAGACTGTTAATAAGTCTTTGTGTGAGGGTTTTGTTTTCTTCACTGTAATTTGTAGCAAGGTGTCTGTCTGATGGAAGACCCTTTTGAAAAGAGTAATGAGGTGGCAACACATGTCACCTCTAAAGTGGTGCTTTCATGTGTTTCTGTACTAAAGTATGATTCAGCCAATATCAGGAATTGCCGAAATAAACTATTTACAGCCCAGGTTCCCCTTTTTATGTTTCTCCTCCCTGATGTTGCACACTACCTGCAAAATGCTGCCATGAATTGCAGTGCTGTTACCAGAGTAGTTACTGCTAGGCCAGTCTCTTCCTGCTATTGTCTAGTGGCCTGCTGCATCCCTCCCCCTGTAAATAGCTGCAGTGTAATCTAGAAGGCCAGGGATTTATGGGCATTGACAGTTCTGCTGGAAGCGAATGACACTTGCACCAGGAAGTTTACATGGTTGGATGATTATTTTAAAGTGTGGGGAGTCGACAAAAAGTGAGGTGAGGAGCTGGTATGTGTGAGAGAGAAGAACCTGGGCTAACTGACTAATCTGTTGTCCTGTCAGTCAAAAGTTAACATTTGTCCCACGGTTTGGGTAATTATTTTGTCAGTGTTTGGTAGTATAGGTATCTGCAGGATCTTTTGCATTCCTCACCCTCCTAGATAAAAGTTTGAGAGTTCCTATCTATCCCTTTTCAAATTGACTTGGGTTTAGTCTCTTGTAACTTGGAGTGGCTAAAGGCAAGGTGATGTGACCTGTCTTCAGTGGTTACTTCCAATGATAACATCTCTGATCAGGTGAGCACTCCAGAGACAGCAGAAAGGCTGTCAGGGAGGAACTGGCAGAGTGCAAGGAACTGTGCACTAGAGATCTGAAAGCAGGGAGAGAGTTCAGGTCACCTCAAATCAGATACTGACCAAACACCAGCTGTACACATTAACCCCACTGCTGGTCTTTTCTCATTCCTCAGTGGAAATTCAGCAAAATGAAGCCATGGGAGAGGGAATGGGTGGTCTTGGAGATCTGGGAGATAAAAATTTTGGAGACAGTCACCATTCATTGATAACCTGCCATATTCCTAGCACTGCTGTGTTATAGGCTATCTTCCTGAGGCCTTTCGAGGTAGATGGTGGTATCCTTGTTTTTTTAGATAAAGAAATCTGCTGAGAAAGGAACCAAGCTGTGGTTCTGCAGCCAACTAGCTGTGTAACTTTTACACTCTTTCCTTAACTTCTCTGGGAGATTACATTTTCCTTCCTGGTCTGTAAAATAAGGAAACTAGACTAGTGAACTAGAAGCTCTGATATCTATACCTTAGGATTCTGAGTCACAGGCTCTTGTCAAGGCTTTTTCCTATAATCCAGGAAGCTCCTCAGGGACTGTGTTGTGGAGGACCTGCTGGGTTCTATTCAGAGACTTGATGTTGCATCTTGAGCATGCCTAAAGAAATTGAAGCTCTTCACAGGCCTTTGCTCTGTGCAATGTGTAGCTCTGGGGGGAAGAGGTTCCCTGCCTGGGGCAAGTTCCCTACAAATCCACTGAAACTGAAGGAGGACAAGGGTGAAGGCAGGTTGGGAGAAAGTGTTTATTCCTCACAGCTCAGTCTCTTGCTTGGTGCTTTCTGCCTCCTCTCACTCAGCTCCCCCTGGCATACTTGCTTCCCCTGCCCACCTTTTCTGAGAGGATCTACAAGGGTGGGTCCCTGGTGACTGGTGGGCACCAGACCACTCACATACCAGGAACAGAGGGGAGAAGAGAATCGCTCTTTTCTCTACGTCCCTTGCCCTGACTGTGGCTCTGCCATGGCCCATTGCAGGAAATTCTGGGTGAAAACTTCCATTTACCCCACAGCATGGTACTGAGATTCAGTGAGCAGCAATTTTCCTTCTGAAAAATGTGCCCAATGGCATGCTGGTAACAGTACATTTGCTTTAGAGTACCCTATCGGTATTTGATAACATTATATTAGTGAGGTCAATGGCTTGGTAAGACAGCTCCTAGAAGGCAGGTTTGGACTATAATGGCTGATGAGGATGAGCTGTGCATTCTGAATATACCAGCACCCAGAGAGAAGTGAACCCCTTTGAGAAAACAGCCCTGGGCTTCCTCCCCCATGCTAGTTGCTGCTGCTCCTGGCAAACTGACCCTCAGGCCATAAATGATAGGGTGAGAATGGAGCTGAAGCAGGGAAGAAATGCTGTTCAAGGTTTCTTTGCCCTGTCTGGTCCTCTGGGTTCCTCTCAATGTGTGACTGTTCTGATGCAAGTGGACCAGGTTTGTGTGGTAAGCTAGAGCACAGTAGCCTCAGACCATCAGGAGTATTTGCAGATATACCCAGCTCATTTCTGCCTCCAGACTTCTGCCACGCTGTTTCTCTATCTGCACCAATTTTCTCTGACCTGGCTGGGTGGCTACTTTTTAGTTATCCTGCGGGTCTGTAGTTTTGGTATCACTTTCTTAAAGAAGCATACCATGAGCCCCTAGACTACAATAGAGCCTCCTGTTAAATCGACTCTTGGTCCCAGGACTTTGCCTTCATAGCAAGATTAAGATTATGGAACCAGTGACGTTGTCACCTCTGGTTCCCAGGGCCTAGCCCAGTGCTTGACATGTGGATACATAGTACACATTTACTGACTGTACGAATGAACAGCCACTTCCCTAAGAGACTGCTCATTGAGGATACACACGGATTTGGGGCTCTCCCTAGAACCCTGCAAGGGTGAATTCAATATAGTTGACTTCAGTTCAGATTGGTGATTGTCAGTTGTACACGTGGGGTGAGTGGTCTTTCACTCAGCTTGTTTGGAAGCAAAAACAAGTGGGTTAGGTTACTAGCCCTAAGTTTTACTTTGTCTCCTGGGCTTAGAAATTATGGCAGAAGCCTCCCCTTTGTAGCCAAACCATGCTCCAGATACAACTGCCTTATGGGTGAGGCTACCCCGTGATAGGCTTCTTTTGGCAATCTGATGCCTCCCTGATTAAGCACTGTGTGCTGTGTATCAGCTTGCCAGTCCAGAACCTCTGGAGGGCTGTCCTGCACTCTTCCCTTTCCTTCTTGTCAAACCTCAGGGGCTTGTCACATATGGTTAGCTGCTTGAAGTTCACTCTGGTACAGTCTCAGCCCTTGTCACCTCTCACGACCTTCCCCAAACTCCTATAGTTACAATAAAGCCCAGTGTGGTACAAATGGATCCACTGCTGATCAACCATGTGATCTTGGGCAAATTTCCTAAATTCTCTGAGCCTTAGGTGCCTCATCAGTTAAATACTAGGTCTGCCACATAGGGTAGTTGTGAGGGTCAGGTGAGATGACATATGCCAACTTAGCATAGACCCCAGAATAGAGGAGGCACTTTAAGAAGTGTAAGTTCTCTCCTCTACCAAACCTGTCTCCAGTTCTGCCCACCCTGGCCTTAGTCACACATACCCATCCTTCTGAGAGGTCATTGGGAAGCCAGGCAGAAAGACTGTACACACCTCCCCTGGGTTAGGACTGGGAGAGTGTGGGTTTATTGGCCCCTGGTCTGTTTGCTGCATGATAGCTGCGTGACAATGGGTAAACTCATTCTTGATGGTAATTTGAGGAGTCATGATATGTTAAATAGTGGGGTGGCATAAAAACAGCTATGTTCCCAAAGCCAACAAAAGGGGTTGAAAGAGGAGAATCTCTAGATTAAGGTGACCCTATGGAGAGGGTAGGAGCAAAAACCACCCTTATAACCTAGAATTGCTGGTAATTTAGTTCCCCTTTTGTGAGTTGGGTGGAGAAGGAGAAGAATTATTGTAATTGAAATCCATTAGGTTTGCATAATAAAACCTTCAGAAATAGATCAGGGGAGGCACTTAGCTTGGGGGATGGGTTGGAAAGAAAAGATTTGCCCTTGGGTGCAATAGCATGATTGGCTGCCTCCTTGGTTTTATAAAGAATAGCACAGTGTATATATATATATATATTGTCTCCTTTGTATTAACTGCCTCAGAATAGGAGGAAAGAAGAAAAGAGCTGGGCCCAGAAATGGCATTTGACCTTTACTTCTTGTCTCTTTTAAAAATTCTTATTAAAATAGCTCCAATTGTCCTTGTTTGCTTCATTAAGTAGGTAAGTTATTGAGTTTGTAGCAGTTCTAGTTAATTGCTCTGTTTTAACATGGTTCCCCTGGAGGCTGTTAGGAGTTTTAAGACAGTGCGATGCCGAGCAGTGTGTAGGTATGTGGTGTGCATGTTAGGCACATGTACAAATTGTACCTCTTCAAGTGGCAGCAGTTGATAACAGGTCAGTGTTTTAAAGAATGCTTTTCTGCCATCTGTAAAGAATTGTGATTCTGGTAGACTCCACATGTCAGGAAGCATGTAGTTGCCTGGTGCTTCTTGGACTCTTAACAGCGAGGAAGTGAAGACCAGGGCTCTGGCCATCTACTAGAATAAGAACAGGGAAATGGCAAAACCTTCCTGCAGTCAGAAAAAAAAAGGGAGTTTGGCCAGCATAGGCAAAAAGGAACATTTTTAGGGTCTCTGTGGTAGGCTGTGATAATGACATGGCATTGTTTGGGGCCAGCTTTTATTGGGGTTTCTGCCATGTTCAAAATTTAGCAAAAACCTAGTATGTGACAGGAACAAAATAGAATGACTGTGCTGGGGGAGGCTGCTCTTTCCCATTGTTCTGTTTTCTAGCTTCTTCCTCCACCTGATCCTTAAGGGCTTATTTCATCACACAGTGACTGTCTTCTCCCAGTTCTTGTTCCTAATTCCTCATACTCTCCTTGACCCCATCTACAACCTGCGGGTTTAACCTCCATCTCTTTGCCATTGATTCCCAAATCTTCAACCTTGTCTCTCTCCCAAGCTCTAGTCAACACAGCTAATTAACCAGCAAACTCCACCAGATATTCAACTTGTTCAAAACCATACTCATTCCTTCACTGCCCAAGTCTCTTCTGCTCTTCCTATCCTGGTAAGTGGTACCATTCTCTACTGCACCACCCAAGGCAGAAATCAATGCAACATGCTTAACTCCAATATTCCCCACATGAAATTGATCATAAGTCCTAAAAATTCTACCTTATCAAAATCTCTTGAATTAGTCTTCTCTATTGTCACTGATTCTGACCTCTTTTCCTCTCCTTATCACTGTAGCGTTAATAAATCTCTGCTTTAGTCTCCCAGTTCTGTACTAAGTCCATCCTGCATACCACTACCCAAATGAGAGACACTCCCAGCCCTCAACACATTTATGGTTTAAGGAAGGGGGGAAATAGACATAGGGGAAAAAGCAGTTTTAAAAATACTTGCCAAAAATCCATATTAGCAAGTACAAAGAAATACTAAGTGAGAGTACTTCATTAGTAAAGGAAAACAGAGAACAGGCCTGCCTGGAGAGGAAGGCACTTATGGTGGGAGGAAGATGATGACACAAGCTACCACAAAGGGCACAGGAACTTCATCTACCGGTTCATGTCTTGGTGTGGGTATTCAGCCTCTATAGGAATGTCTTCACACATCTGGTCATATTTGAGCCTTAAAACTACTCCACAAGGTTGGCGTTATTTCTTTCTGAAGATGAGGACCTTGTAAGACTTGAGGAAATCATGACTTCGAGTTATACAAAGGATAAGTGGCAAAACTAAAACTTAGACCATCAGCTTCAGGTCACAAATCTCACTCATTTCCTGAAATTATGCCATTGGTATTTGCTCTTCTAGGTCCAAACTGGCCTGCTCTTCCTGTGTTGCTAGGGAGGTCAGAAGTTCTTGATCAGGAGACCTTAATTCTAATCTCAGTGCTGTGACCCAGGGCAAGTCATCATGGTGACAGGAACTCTTACTTATCCTTTCAAATTACATGAGTTATTAGGAGCATATGGCAAAATGACTTGGTGAAATTTTGGTTAGGTATTTCTAGTGCCTGTCACAGTGCTCTGTGCATGGTATGCGCTTGGTAAATATTGGTTGAATGAACAAATGAATTTATTTAACACCAACATACTGTGCACTATCTACAATCAAGATCGAGACATATGGCAATTTTTAAGAACATTGTGGAATTCAAAGGATTCTATACCATGTTAACCAATTTATGGTAGGCCCATAAGGCCACTGAATATCTGTCCCATAGAAGTGTTTAATCATATAGTTTATTCATCTGTAAGAATAGGATTAATACCTACCTTCTTGGGTGATTGTGAGGGTTATTGTGAGATGACTTATGCGAGTCTAACAATATGGAAGGTTTGATAAATGTTTCATTTATTATGAATCATTATTTTAATGATTTAAAATATGAATTCTGACCCCAGAATTCATAGCATACTAATAAATGTTATACTAGAGGTTATGGAAGCCCAGAGGATGGCATATTCTAGGGATTCTGGGAAGGCTTAAGAGAAGAGATGGCATTTGAGGGTTCCTTGGAAAATTAATGGTAAAATAGTATTCCATTCTTATTCCAGTGAGGGGAATGATAGAGGGGACAGTGAGTGCTAAGGCGTGTATAGGTAGTTATTGTGATATGGATAATTAAGAACATGGGCTTTGGATTAAGATAAGAGTTGGTGTTTTGGTCCTGTCATTTAGTAGCTGTGTGACTTTGGGAAAATTGCTTAACCTCTCTAAGCCTGTATTTCCTCAGTCATAAAACTGGGATAATAATGGAAACTATCTCATAAAGGTGCTGTGTGAGTATTAAATGAAATAATACAGAGCAAGTGCTTAGCATAGTGCCAGCTTCATTAGTGGCTGGGATGAAAATGGATTTCTCATTTGTGTTCCTCTTCATTCTACTCTGTTGGTAATTTTTAAAGTACCACCTAAAGAAATGCTTTCCCTCCTGAAATCTCTCATTCATTGAGGTAGACTGTAAACATGTCAGTCTCATGTGGATGTAAGACAAAAACCTTCCCTAGAGAGTACATACCAGGGAGCCCCAGGTCCCCATTTCTCCATATTATCTGTAAACAGAGAAGTCAAAGAGTCTTGCCCCTTTTGTATTTCCCAAGCTTGAAAATCACAAATGGTTATTAATAGTGGTCAGAACAATGAACAAGTGAAGAATGAATGGTATTTAATTTTAAGAATAGCATTAAGTCATGTACCAACAGGTGCTTTATGTTAAACAAGGATGGAAATGGATTGCTGTTGTTTTTGTTGCTATTTGAGAACCTTATAATTGAAGAGTTTCTGGATCAATTCCTTTTCTCTCCCTCCAGCTGCTTGTCTCATTCCTGACCTCAAATGACAAAATGTAGGGATGCTGAAATAAACAATGTGTTAGGGTTCCTCTCATCAGGCTTGAAGGGATGATTTTGAGTCTTGCACATCTGGTTTGCTAACTGGTTCCAGTCATATTAAAGATTTACCCACAGGCCTTTCCCAAGAAAAACACAGCATAGTTTTTTGCCAATGATGAAGACAGTGAAACAGGATTTATTTGCTGTCTTAGAGGAAACTGTTCTTCTCTTTTGCAGGGAGGAGAAAGGAAACAGGCTAAAGACCAGTTCACATTTATTGGGCATGTACTATGTACTAAGGGCTTAGGTAAACATACTTTATGAATCAGACATGTCTATATTCTTTTTACAGATGAGTCTCAGAGTTTGTTAATTACCAAATACCTTTTAGCAAGTGAGTGACAAAAGCAAAATTTGAGCCTAGGTCTGCCTCTAAAGCTTCTTCAGCACCAGGGTGGCTCCAGTGGTTTTCTGGTTGGTATCCAGAGGCACTACATACAGAGCAGGGGACAGAGGACTGTCATTGTAGGTGGACGGACCCAGCCTCAAATTCTAGCTCTACTGCCAAACTAATTGGTTGCCTTGGGCAAGATGTTCTTTCTGGATCTTGAATTCTTCAATCAACAAGCCCGATAAAACCTTTCTCAAAGAGTTGTGTTAAAAATAATGATCATAAGCATATTGCATAGTAATATCATGATCGTGAGCATATACATACTACATGTGGACAATTTTTAATAAATGCTAATGTAGTACTGCATATCAGCCTCCTGTCAAAGATAGTCATCCCTGCGTCTCCCAGTTTTTGTGTTTTTACAGGTAGGAGGAGAACCCCTTGACTTTTATGGGCGTTAAGCCCAGTTTTGAACCAGAATTCCATACATGGGCATGCTGGGTCATAACAAGAGCTACCAAAGAGATGGGACCCCCCACTACTTACCATTCATGGTCTCTCAACTGGCACCCTCCATTGCAATCCTGATTATTCTGCTAGCCCTGTTAAAATTACCATATCTTGAATGTGATACCAGACCTTCTATTTCAGTTTGACACTCTTACAGAGGACCTATTTCTGTGCACAAGAGCCCTAAAGGTAGGTCAGTGAGCCTTCTTAATTCTTCATTAAACAAACCACTAGCCCCTGCTTTGTGCCAGGCTTGGTGTTGTAGGTGGAAGGTGAACAAGCACATACCTCAGCTAGGGAGACATAGAAACCTGTGTTTATATCACAAGGTAAAAAGGTAGAAGGGTGAGGCACTATGGGAGCATGAAGCAGGGGCTCCTGATCTAGCCTGGGTGGAGAGAGAACAGGTGGAGGTTAGAAACAGCTCCACCTTGAGCCAAACCTTAGGTATGAGTTAGCCAGGTAAAGGAATGTCAAGTGCCAAAGGCAGTTCGTGTAAAAACAAAAGTTGAGAGGGACACACTGCAGTGAGCCTTAAACCTAGCTGCCTATCAGAATCATCTGGAATCTCGATTAAAATGTCTCTGGGGCATGTTTTCAGTTTCCAATTCCACCAGTCTGCATAATGTCGGTGGATCTGTATTTTTATTAAGTTTTCCAGGAGTATCCTCTGAGACCAGTCTGGCACCAGCCCTTCGTGAGAATAACATAGAGCAGATTAGGATAGTTAAGCAGAAGCTAGACTCTGAAGGACTCTGCAGAGCCATTGTGAGGATTGACTGAGTAAATGTGTGTAGGATGCTTAGGAGAATACCTGGTACGTGGTAAGCACTCATTAATGTTAATCGTTATTGCTTTCCTTATAGTTATTTTATTATGTTATACTAAAAACAAACTCCCCCGGATTTTTATAGGTCATAGGTATGGTACTAATTTCAGTTATTTTGACTATTTCAGCTAATTTAGCACAGTTTTGATACTGAAGGCCTGGGTGGAGAGGATGGAGAAACATTTATCGCTCTTGTTTTTCTTTTGTGTTTTTCATTTGGCCAGGTGGAAACTTAATTCTTTAGTGGCTGCGTTAGCAGAATTCTTACTCTGAATATAGAATTTTCCATGGTATGTTTATTATTTTGTCAATATGACTCTGTTAGTTTTCACTTAGAATCTTCATTAAATTTTATAGAAATAGTTAGTATGCAATGTGTCTTCTTTATAGAAGTAAAACAAATACCAGGAAGGTAGAAACAACAATAGAGAAATAGCCAAACCTTTTTAGGTTATTTCCCCAGCATTTTTAGGTGGTGCCAAAATGAAGAAATAACTTAGGAGCTAGGCAGTAATTAACTCTGGGCCCTGGTTTATTAAAATTCAGCACATAGCCTTTACTGGGATGTGCTTCCTAATATTACCATTTAGGGGCTTTTTAAAATTCTCAGTACTCTGATAGCCTTTTACATTCATTATCTCATTTCACCTAATCCTCACAATAACCCTCTGAGCCATGTATTACAACGCACATTTCATAGGTGAGAACACTGAGGCATAGAGATGTTACCATTTTCTGAAGATCACGCAGCTAGTACATGGCCTTCCTAGGATTTTAATCTAGGAGTTTTCCATGGTTGCCAAAAATTGAATCATGTGCGTAGCTCCTCTTCTTTTAATCATAAATCAAGGTTGCTCACCTTTACTGGGCCTGATTTAAACTGCTTGGTGTCTTTTCCTGTTCAGTTTCTTTAAGTCATCAGTAGTCCTGCCTCCAGTACTGCATAAATAACTCTCTATCAGTCTTGAACATTTTGCCCTGCCACATTTTGTTCACCTCTTCTTGGCCTCCAACTTCAGAGCATATCTGCCCACTGATAGCCTCCTCTCTCCTTGTGGCCTCTCAACCTGAAGCTCAGCCTTCAGTTGCTATTCCTGAACATCCCCATCTGCTTACCTTGCAATTGCCTGCCTTTCCTTACACACTTTACTCAGCACTCTCGCCTGTTTTCTCTCTCTTGGCTCCCTCTTGAGAATAAGATACAAATCTGTAGTTTTGAACCCTTACTGATCAGTATCACTTGAAGAGCTTTGACAAGATATACAGGCTTGGGCCCCAACCTCCAGGAATTCTGAGGACTGGGACTCTGAGCATCTATATTTTTAAAAAGCTCCAGGGCCTGTTGTTCAGCTAGTGTTGAGAACTACTGGTCAGAATGTTGAGGGCACAGGCCTTAGTAAGCTTCCTTTTTGCTTTCTTTCTGTGCCAAGAGAAGATTCGTGACATGGTGGGTCTTAGGAGAAGGCTTATTAAAAATAGCTTTATTGCTTTCTCTGAATATGACTAAAATAACCTAATGTAGAAAATTCAAGCATTATGGAAAAGGATGGAGGAAAAGTAAAATCCACCCCCAATCTCACCACCCAGAGTTAATTACTCGAAACATCGTGGACACCATCCATTCTAACATCTGTTTTTGGGGTGGGGATTGTATATATGTACATGTAATTTTGTATAAATGGTGTTTATGCTATTTTGTAACCTGTTTTTGTTCACTGTGTCGGGTGTATTTGTCAGGGGTGATTCTTTTAATATAATTAGGAAGCTATAGTCTATTTTTAGAAGGCAGCACAGATTTCAGGTTACATGATTAGGTTGTAGAGGTGATAGCAGTTTGGAAACTAAGCTGTGCTTGGATGGTGATATTGACTCTTCTAAATATTATGAATGGATTTCAGGATGGTAAGGAAATTAGGTGTGTACTGAAGACTAATGCATCTAAGTTCATTTGGTTATAGTAGAAGGGGAAGTGAAGACGCCTTTCCAGTGGTGTTTGTTTTAAATGTGTGAATATTTGAATGTGTTAGACATGTTGGCATCTAGCAGTAGGCATAATGTGAAAGGGGATAAACTGAACATAAACTTGTATACATTTCACTGCTCATAAAGAATACAATTACATGTGTGAGATATTTATTAGTGTCCACCTTCCTGGACTCAGTGATATTGGATGTGATTTTTATATGCAGCAGCCTGCAGGTTGCTGGGGAAATGCTCTGTGTATTTAATCATGTTGCAGTCTTCCTTGTTTGTTTTTTTTATGGTAAGAAAATGTCTTGGGCTTGCTTTTATAGTCAGATTGATTTTGCTTGTGGGTGTTCAGATGCTGATGAGATGTAATTAGCATAAGAAGGAGGTTGGAAAGATGTTGAACATTCTTTTCTGGTAGCCAAACAAAATATCCCCAAACAGAAATTATTCTCAGGTTATCAAGGTTCAAGAGAAACAACTCTTTTCTCTCTTAGATGCAGGTCTATGAAAGGATATGTGCTGGCCTAAGGAGGTCACCAATGGGGATGGGGTTGGAGAACCTTGCTGTGAACCAACCTGTGGAGGGCGGGGGTGATTTTCTGTGGTTGAGCTCCTCTGTGAGAGTAGTAACTTTAAATCCCTTGAGTAGCCTATTAGAAAGGAGCCCTGGGTTGGGCTCAGGAGATTTGTATTTGTATTTCTGCCGTAACTCTCATGCTCAAGCTCTGTGACTTAGGCAAGTCATTTGCTCTCTCTGAACCTCAGTTTCCCCACCTTTGAGAGGAACACAGTATTTCACAGTGTAGAATTGGATAAGATAAAATATGGGGAATATGCTTTGTATACTATAATATTATGCACATGTACAATTCGGTGGTAGTGTATATCACATTCAGTGTTCTTCCCTTGACTCTTCTACATTCCTTACATTTTTTCGCTTATGTTCTTCCTTGTCCCTGGATGTAGCAGAAAGACAATGATTGTTAATCTGTTGCCTATTTGCTGCAGGGTTGCCATAAAATAAATTAAGGGTATCATTTTGATAATCACAAAAAAAGAATACGCCTACAACTTTCTTAAATGTATTGATTACTAATAAATCATGTCTCTGTTAAGCATGCCTGCTGGCTGGCCAACTTGTGGAATAACAATGTTTGCTAGCCTCGTTAACAGACTGGTTTTCTGTCAGCCAGTCTGAGGTTACTATTGACAGTGATGGCAGCCATGGGATCTCACATTTACAGAGTATTTACTGTGTTTCAGTATACACATGATGTCATTATCCCTAACATCAGCGCTGGGTGGGGGTATCATTAGCCTGTTTTATTACTGAGGAAACAGCCCCAAAGAAGTTAAGTGCTTTCTCAAATAATATACAGTTTAAATTAACGTCTGCTAGAACGTAAGGCCTCTGTTCTTGATCCTGTGCTTCAGTATCTCTGGGAGACATCTGAAAACCAAAAAGTTAAATGACTTTTAATCACCAAAGCAACAATCCAGTAAATTTAGTTATTTCTAGAAAGAAAATAGGAAAATTGATAATACTGTTAGGGCTGGGCAGAAAAGCTCTATAACCAAGTTTTTTGGTATTTGGTAAGGTGGAGTATTAATTTCTTTTTGTTTGTTTCTCATGGGGATTTTTTGGTGTTTGTAATATGGGTTGTGAAATTTTTTTTATAACTGTTTGAAATAATGAACCTTTTCATAATAAAACTTTTTCTATATATTTTATATTAAGTGGGATATGTTTTTCTAAAGCTGTAAGCTTGGTATGGTTCTTAATAGCAGTATAGTGGGAAAAGCACAGCCTTATAGAACATGCAGACTTGAGTTCAAATCCCAATTTATACCAGTCGTGTAACTAAATTAGGTGTTCTGAGACTCAGTTTCCAATGTTGCAGGGTGCATTCCCCACACAGAAAAAGCAATTCTGTTACACTGTCTACCCAGAGACAGCATCAGATTCCACAGGCTGAGAGCTCCAACACACAAGACTGCCACACCCAGTCACAAGTCCAGGTTGTTACTTTTACTTCGCCAGACTGCCTGTGAATCAGAGGTTTGTAAGACTCCCTCCTTTGGCTTAGTCGGTTGTTACTGTAGCTCACAGAACTCAGAAACATTTTACTTACTAGATCACCAGTTTTCTATAAACAGATATAATGTAGGAACAGCCAGATGGTAGAGATGTATAGAACAAGACATAGGGAAAAGGCATGGAATTTCCATGTCCTCTGCAGGCACGCCACTCTCCCTGAACTTCCATGTGTTCACCAACCTGGAGGTTCTCCAAGCCCTATTCTTTTGGGTTTTTATGGAGGTTTCATTACATAGGCATGATTGATTAAATCTTTGGCTATTGGTGATCTACTCAACTTCTGTCAAAAGTCCCAGGCTACAGAAAGCATTTCACAAGTAATAAGCTCATGACAAAGCTTTAAAATGAGAGATGGCCACATCTGAACGTGGCCTGATGACTTATGAGGTTCATCTTAAGGTGTTTGCCTAGAACTAGGAGTCAGGAAGTCTGTGAAAACCTTTGTCTATAAGGTATCACAAAGGAAACCTCAACTGATCTCTTCCATGAGTTTAATTACTCTTCAGCTCTTCAGCCAATATTTGTTGAATAACTAGTGATGCCATACAAGATGTTAAACCCTAGGAAACATACATGAACCACCTCAGGCCCCCCCACCCTGGAAGCACTTACCTTTCTGTGGGGAAACAACAGAAATAATGATTATCATATACCACATTAAAGCATATAAGGAGGTAGGTGCAGGTTGCACTCGGAAGCCCTGAAGAAAGAAATAGGCTTTCAGTCTACTTGGAAATCTTTGAGGAGATTAGAAAAACTAAAATGTCCCAAGTGGACAAGAATAGGAAGAACTTTTAGGCAGGGGGATCACACACACAAAGGCACAGAGATTGTGCTGGGACTCTGGAAAAGGCAAGTATTCCTGTGTTGTGGTTTTAGCATCTAAGGTCAATGAGCAAGACTGCCGACTCTGTTTGTCAAGGTTAGTACAGGTGACCAAGAGGGCAGAGGACCTGGACCAGGACAGTCTTCTAACTCAGCTGGGCAGATATTCTAATGACAATAGCATAGCTCTTGTATGTGTCTAAAACCTTCAAAAACTGAGAAAGGAAAGAGACACAGCCCTCATATTGCCTTCCTCGGATTTCATCTATAAATCCACTAAATTCATTTCTTTTTCAAGACTGTTTTCAAATTCTGCTCTGTTAATCTCAACTTTGGTATCCTTAAGGCAAACCGTTCCTTTGGCTTCTACTTTGAAGCTCATTTGATGATGTCAGTTAAAATCATAAATACCTCTTGAATTTAATCTCCTTGTAATTCTTGTTGTCCCCAACCCTCATTCCTTTTAGTTTCTTTCTCAGGTGATTGCCACATTTTTCTCCTCTAACTGGCTCACTCTTAGAATTCTTGCCTCTCTCCATCCATATTTTCTTCTTCTAAGTCCTAGAAGACACAGATGAACTACCTTGGGTACCTCAAAAATACAATTCTGATTGTATGACTGCCACTTAACTCTTTAAGGACTTCTTATTTCAGGTCTAGGATGAAGTCTAGACTCCATGGCATATCATAGAAGACCTGCTTGTTCAGTCTTCTCTTGCTGTTTCCCCCTTCTCACCCTCTACCCTGTCTCCAGCCTGAACTATTTCAGCTCCTCTGTGTCTTGACATTTGACTGTCATGAGTTCTTCAGTTCTTCAGCCAGTATTTGGTAAGGTGGACCCTGGGAAACACTTGAATCACCTCAAGCCCCCTTCCCTGGAGGCATTCACCTTTCTGTGGGAGACTGCAAACATATGTAAGAACATACTTACATGAGAACACATATCATGTATGAGAACATGCATGAGAGCATACGTCATATATGAGACCCTGGGAAACATAATGAACCAACTCAGGTGCTCCATCCTGGAGGTAATCACCTTTCTCTGGAGAGATAACATGCAAATAATACATTCAAGGTTATAAAAGGAGGTAGGTGCAAGTTGAGACACTCCTTTACTGCCCTCTCTGTGAGACTGATCACTTATGCTTTGCAATTTCCCCCAGTCCTGCTTCCTCCTAAGAGCTTTCCGGTAGCATCCCTCGTATGTGGTGATTGTTGGCTGGCTTGTTCCCACACAGCTGTGAACTCTGCCAGGGCGAGGACCATATCTTATGCTTGGGGTAGGGGGAGAGGGCATCCACTTTCTTTCCTATATCCCTTTAAGTAGTCTCAATCAGAATTAAAAAAAAAACTTTATTATGAAAATTTAAAAAAATATAAAAAGGCAGGAAAATTATACATTAAACCCTTATATACCCATTACCCAACTTCAGTGATTAACATTTTGCCAGCTTGTTTCATTCCCCCCTCTTTCTTTTCCTGGAATATTTTAAGACAACCCTAGACATCATGTCATTTCACCACATTATGGAATTTTTAAATTTATAAAACTAATGACTTATATAAATGACAACCTTGGATTTAAGCATTTTTCTACCTAGAATGTGTATGTTAACATTAGTATCTATTGATAGTTCAGCCTCCGACCATTAGGTGTCAGAAATAGTCTAGATCAGGGATTCTCAGCCTTGGCACTGTTGGCACTTTGGACCAGACAGCTTTTCATTGTGGGAGGCTCTCCTGTGCACTGTAGGGTGTTCAGCAACATCCCTGGCCTCTACCCACTAGATGCCAGTACCACCCCCAGGTCATCACAAACAAACATACAAAAATTGCAGAATGCCTCAGGCAACAAAATCTTCCTCCACCTCACCCCTCTATTGAGAACCACTGACACAGAGAACGAAAATAATTTTATTGTTGAGAGCTGAGGGGATTGTGCGAAGGATACTTGGGGAAACTGGGTCCCAGAAAGGGAGAGTGCCTCTTGGATCATTACTGTGCTTATTCGTATCCTGCTAGAGAATAAAATCTGTTTTCTGCTGCCAGTGTTCGCCGCTCTACTGCACAGTTTCTAGGAGCCGCCAGGGTGATGTCAGAGGCTTCCTAGGAGCAGGAAGAAGTCCTATGGTCCTGGTGGGGGTGTCTCGCTGAGCAGGGAAGATCACACAGTCAAGCTAAGTGGAGACTGGAATGCCACTGCCAGGAAGAGCACTACTGTGATTCGCAGCCATGCCCAGCAGCTGCCAAGTCTCCTCCTCATCCCCTTTACCAAATTCTTATGATGAAGTAGGCTGTGGAACTCTTTCTTTGGAAATAGATCTTGGGTTCCATAGTGGTAAACAAGTAGGATTGGCTTCACAGAAATTACTTTGAAGTCAAGTTTTTGCCAGAAACCATCTATTTTGTATAAAGCAGAGGGACATTGGCATTTCAATTTGTAGCTTTGTTCAGAATGGGCTTTCTAATTATTTCTCACAACTCAGTTTTCTAAGAAATACCCTGGAAATTTGGGTACTAGTAAATTTAGTTCACCACTATGAAGGCAGGTTTGGAATGGTGGAAAGAAAGCTGACCTTGGGAGTCAGATCAGTCCCTGACTCTACCAGCTCTGAGTGAGTAAGACACAAACTCTCTGGGCCTTATTTTTTCTCATCTGTAAAATGGGAGAATAATTCACTCCAAGGGTGGTCATGAATTAAGTGAGAAGGACTGTGTAAAGCACCTACCACAGTAACCTGGCACATAACACTAATAAATGGTTTTTCCTCTTAGGAGAGATCCATTGGGAAAGGCACATAGGTCTCTCAGTTCCTTAGTTCTTTATTTGTACAACTGTAAAATGGTTGCACTGGGTGTATGGAAATATTAGCGTGTGAGAATGATGATGGCAAAATATTTCATGTATTTGCCAGTTGTGATTATATCGTGTTAGTAAAACAGCATGGAATGCTCTTCACAAATACAGCACATGTTTTAGTATTAACCACATTCCTTTATCTTTTCCCTATTACGAGTCTAATTCCTGTTAGAATATGCTCTGAAGCATTTTCAAAGAGATGACGGCATGTTTTTCCAGTAGTTTTTTGTGTATGCAAGATTATAGAATGGTTTAGTTTGTTAGTCTCACACTGGAAATATAAGAACTATCTCAGTGCAGCACTGAAATTCCTTCTGCCCTTTCACTCTACTGTGTTACACTCTGATGGAAGAAGGCTTAAGAAGTCAGTCTTCAAGAAAATGAGCACACAGCCCGCCTTGGGTCTGTGAGCAGGTTTTTCTGGTTTCTGTGGAATTCAGCTGAAGCCCTGGAGTCTGGAGGAAGACGAGTATGTGGAGCTCAACAGTTGGTGAGGCTGCAGCAGCTCAAAGGAGGACTTTGCTGCTTAATGTGGGAAGAATGGGAGGAGGAGCCCATGCTGTTTGAAGAGTGCAAAGGCAGGACTGGTGAATGAGATGAAAGTAGTGAAGAGGTAGGTTTAGATCATTCCCTGAAAGCCCTGCAAACAGGCTTTTCTTTTTTTCCTAAACTGAATTTCTAATCTAAAACAGGCATCCAGGGGTGGCTTTCAGAGGAGTGTGAAAACACCTCCCTTGCTTTGGGTCTGTGATGATCAGCTGTCCTGTGCCAAGGCAGGTTGATGCTTGGAAAATGGGAAATTGGAATGGCAAAGAAATCAATCAATGTGGGAGAATTCTGGCACTTGTGCTTAACTTTGGGTGTATCTGAATCCAGCTAGTACTGTGTCATGCTATGACAGCATTCTGCTGTACTTTCCCAGCCTTTTAGGACTATTTGAGAATACAGTAAGCTCACCATTGAAAAGGCCTCTTATAAAAAGTGAAATCCCAGTTCAGGTATTCAGGGTGATTGTCTTGTTTTAGGATCTAAAGATTTTGTTACATTTTTTGTTGGGTATGGGTAGGGAAAAGAGTGGTAACTATGTAATGTACTTTTCAAAGCCTGAAAGAGTTTGTAGGCCACAGAGTCAGTTTAAATTAATTTAGATGAAATACTCCTGAAAGTGATACGCTATAGGAAAGTAAACTGTAACCAGCCACACCTGGCATTAAGCTGTTTCATCAGAGGGGTTCATTAAATAAAGGACTCAGTCTGTTGAGTCAGAAATCCTGCATCTGAGCCTTCTTTTTTTTTTTAGTTTATTTTGGTATCATTAATCTACAATTACATGTGAAATATTATGGTGATTAAACTACCCCCTTCATCAGGTCCCCCCCACCAACCCCATTACAGTCACTGTCCATCAGCGTAGTGAGATGCTATAGAGTCACTACTTGTCTTCTCTGAGTTGTACAGCCCTCCCTGTGCCCCCCCAACATTACATCTGCTAATCGTAATGCCCCTTTTTCCCCCTTGTCCCTCCCTTCCCACCCATCCTCCCCAGTCCCTTTCCCTTTGGTAACTATTAGTCTGTTCTTGGGTTCTATGAGTCTGCTGCTGTTTTGTTCATCTGGGCCTTCTTACACCAGTTTTTCAAAATGCTGCTAGGTGTGGGTGCTGCTAACCCGAGTATTGGTAGGAATGTGAAGAGGAAATAGAGGTGCTGAAACTCCAGGCATTTATTTCTGCCATTACAAAGATGAGGGTTAATTTTTTATTTAAGTCGTGTCAGTCCTTCCAGCCAGGGTCTCCAGAATATAATAGGAAAGTGTTCAAAGGAGATCCTTCGAGACACTGAGCTGAAAATAAGGAAATACACCTTTTCACCAGCAGTTATCTTGTTCTTGGACTTTTCCCACTGGGATGGGTGGTTGGTTCCAAAAATAAGAGAGATTGTACACTCAGCTTTCTTGCGGTTAATACCGGAACTCTCAGGATATGCAGTCTCTTTGGACTTCCTAGAAAAGAACTTAATGGATTAGTGTATCAGTTAGGAATTGCAGTTGATTGCAAGTAACAGAGACTGGAAATCAATGGTGTGAACAAAACAGAACACCTAGAGGTTTATTTCTCTTCCATGTAAAACAGGTCCAGAGGCCAGCAGAACTGGTCGGAGGCTTCGTGTTATCATCAGGAGCCCAGGTTCCTTCTGCCATTCTATTCTGCCGTCCTTATCATAGAGCCAGGGATACTTACTTGCTTGTTCGTGTGCCCCAAACACCTATAAAAGTGCCTGGTTTCTATTTTCAGCATTGCCTCATGGTCTCAGATGGTTATTAGAGTTTCAGCTTTATGTCTAAATTCCAAACATCAGGAATGCAAAAAAGGGAGAGGGCAGTACAGAAGGGAACATATCCCCTCCTGGAAGTCCCAAATATCAGCTTGTCTGAGGTTCTGCCCACACTGATCACACTTAGCTCTAAGGGGGCTGTGGTTTGGTTTTGTTGTTTTAAGCAGGGCACATTACTGGATAAACATGAGTTCTAGTAATAAGAAAGAAGAGGAGAAAATGGGTAGGTAACTGGCAGTCTCAACCAATCAGGGTGTTGCCACTTGGTGGAGAACATTTCTCTTGGGCAGAGTTTGTCCAGGCCTCTCAAGAGTTCCTGAAGTCACTGGCACCCAGCTCATTCTCCATGGTGCTCCCCAAAACTAGTATCATTCCCCAGTTCACGCTGCCACCACTGGAGTGATGGGGTTGGTTTCACTGACAAGGAACATTGTAGGGGCCATAGAAAACTACAGACCAGAGTCATTTTCCACCGGAGATGGTTGTATACAACCTAGCAGGCACTTAAACCTTCGTGGTTCTCTCCTTCAACACAACTGAGATATCGGCCTTCCCTAATATATGAACACTTGGCCTAGGGAATTTCATGCTTTCAGTTCAAGCCCTGAGAGGGAGTGTTAGATGCCACATCATTCTCTTCTTTTCACTCTAAGCCCTTAGAGAATATTTGGTAGCAGAAAGAAGCATTCTTGAGTATACACATCCCTTCTTGCTGCAAGGCACATTTTCTCACAGATTCAACACTGTAAATTAGTTAACTTAGCACTTAAATACCTTTTAAAATTCATAGTGTTGCTGGAAATCTGAAAGGAAGGAAAGAAATCCCATGGGAAAATGAAAATTAGCCAGAAGCAACCCCTATCATACTGCTTTGCACCCAGTAGGTGCTTAGACAATATTTAATCTCATGCAAAAAGATACTGAATTAGTTTTGGCTATAATTTCAGGTTAAGTAGGTTTCAGTGGGCCTATTTCCATGGAAAATGCATTCAAATTTTAAAGTAATAGATATGTTAAAAATTACATTTTAGAAAAATCACCTTTAGGAATCTCATCATTTATATTCCAAGTTCACTTGTCTCACTTATTTTCTTGCCTTCTTCCTCTTAACATTTTAAGAAAATTTTCAAACATACGTAAAAGTTGAAAGAACTGTACAGCAAACGCTCATATACCTACTACCTTAGATTCTATAGAACATTTTACTATATCTGCTTTGTCACATCTTTCTCTCACTCATCCATTTTACTTTTTGATGCAGAAAATAACTTGCAGACATCAGTACACTTACCCTTAAGCATTTCAGCTTGAATATCATTAACCTAGAGTTCAATTTTTAGAAAAAATAAAAATTGCCTAGTGAAATGCACAGATCTTGAGTGCACCATTCAATGGATTTGGACACATACATACTCTTTCAAGGTACCAAACAGTTTCACCACCTCAGAAAATTCCCTCATGTGCTTTCCAAGTCAGGTCCCTCCTCCCATATCACAAAGGTATCCCACTGTTCTGATTTTACCATAGATGATGTTAGTTTCACCTAGAACTTCCTATCAATGGACTCAGCTGGTGTATACTCATTTGGAGTAAAGCTTTCATTCCGTATACTGTTTTTGAGATTCATCCATGTTTTTGCAGGTATTCATAGTTTGCTCCTTTTTTATTGCTGAATAGTGTTCTATTGTGTGGATGTAATTCTCTGTTTTTCCTATTGACAAACTGTTTCAAGTTTTTGGCCATTATGAATAGAACTGCTATGCACATTCTTGTACATGCTGCTTATTCCCCTGTCCTACAAGTCTTTTGAGTTACATGTTTTCATTATCTCTTGAGTAAATATCTAGGCGTGGCATTGTTGGGTAATTTGGTAGTTGTTCACACCTCTTTTTGATAACTAGAATGTTATAATTGGACTGAGGGAAGATTTTATGTATCATTCAGGCCACTTCTCTTTTAAAACAGACAAGATTATTGAGGCCCAGAGAGTAGGTGGAGAAGAGACTATTCAGAGTCACACAGATTTTTCTCAAAGTTTAGACTAGAAACCCATATCTCTTATTTCTACTCTGGTATTCTTTTTGTGTTCATGCTTCCTTTCTTTCCCCAAGAAGGGGGCAGAAACTAGGCTTATTTCTGAAACATAAAGTTTTTCTGTTTTTGCTTAGGGAGAATTAGCTGTTAGATGTACCCAAATGCAATATATTGTGCTTGTTGCATACATTTCTGTAATAATCAGAATCTGGTCCTGCTTCTCCAGTGTACATTCCTGTAAATCTTCAAGGATGATCTTTCTGGAACACAGTCTGATCATGCTGCTTATTCTCTGTCATCTGTAGGTCCTATGGGATAAAGTCCAGACTCTTGACTCACCTTCCATCCCACTGCCCACCCTTGCAGCCTCTCTTGTGTTGTGCTCCTTCATATTCCCATGACTTTTAAAGCTCTGATTTTCTGTCTGGAATACTGTTCCTCCTTTGTCTCTCTGATAAATTCCTCCTCATTCTTCAGACTTTGGCTCATCCAGACCCTCTCAGGGAGTCCGTTACACACATGACCTCTCACAGTTAGCTCTTACCATGGTGTTTTGTTAGGATGACAAATTCAGTATTAGTTGAACTCCTGGCACGAGATTAGATAGAAGATAAAGAGATAACTAAGATGTGGATCCTGCCTTTGAGGAGCTTACACCATAGAGCAGAGTGGTTCCAGGACCGCAACATCAATGCTCATGTGGCCAGCAGTTTGGAGAGCTCACCTCCCAGAGCCTTCCAGGCATCAAATACTTTGAAAACTTTATCAGAAGAAACTATCTCATGATTTTTTCTGCAATACTAGCAAGGATGAATGCTTTTTAAATATGCTTACTGAGTATTTTTTAACTCTCGAGAAAAATAATCGAACTTTATTATAGTGGAACTAACTAGGCCACTTTCTGGCTGTGAAATCCTAAATGGCAAATTTTCTTTTTCTGGCTGAGTCTCTAGTTTCTTAGCTGTAAAATGGGGAGAATAATAAACATGTCTTATAGGACTGTTGTGATGATTAAATGAAGTAATACTGCAAAGCATACATAGGCACATGGTAGGTTTGCAATAAATGCTGCCTCTTTAAGTCCCCAGTCTCTAGCCCAGTGCCTGCCACATATTCAGGATTCAGTACATGTTTGTGAAGAATAGGAATATATGTAGTTTGTGTATGTGTTAAAAGGGGCTATAAATAGATGCTAACACAGACCCATCTGTCTTGAGAAGAGTGTTTGATTTGACTTGCATCAGTATTCAACTAGAGTGGCTGAGCACACACGCGTGACTCTTCTTGGGTTACCACATCCCGTGCTAGGCAGATGTCCATTATAATGAAATGTAAAAAGGGAAAACAATAATAATAAAGGCAGAGAAGTGTAATGTTATAGCTTGATTTGACAGGGCTTCCTGCTACTTGCTGCTAGTACCAGGCATGGAACAGATTAATCTGTATTTCAACACACCACTGCTGAAGTCAAGATCGATCTAATTAGGGTATTTTAAACATCCTGTTTGCATCTAGAGTCTTACCAGAAAGCAGGATGTCTGTCCATCTGGGGGAATTCAGGAGGAGGTGGGCAGCAAAGTTCAGCAGTAAAACAGATGGTTTTAGTTGTAGAAATAAGAAAGGAACACTTCTGTATGATTTCCTTGAAACAAAAGAGCTAATGGCCTTAGATGTTCCATGGAAACAAAGGCAGCTGTGAAGCATAGCCATGAATTTTAAAGTGGCCCTGCAAAGTCTTGCCAAGATACGGCCTGGTAGTTGAAGTACAAGGACTATTTCAATCCTAAGAATAGAACTCTGGCTGATCCATATCTTCCTAACCATTTGGGCTGCTGGAAAGCAGATGTAGGCTCTGAAACTGGGTGGGCAGAGTGGCCCTGAATTCATTTCTTAACCAACTAGCCTGAGCCAGTATTTAAATGCCAGGCCATCAGGGTATTGGTTAGGGTCCACTTTCCATAGTCCAGCAGTTAAATTTATCCATGTTCTGTCCCACTCCCCTGCCTTTCCAACCTTATTATCTTTCACTCTCCCTTCCCTTCCACCACACTGATCTCTTTTCAGTTCTTCGTCCATACCCTTTGCACTCTACCCTTTGCACTCCAGCTTCATGCCTTTGCTTGTCCATCTGCTTGAAATACCCTCTTCTCATTGCCCCTTCTCCCTCCAAGGCTCTTCTCTTGCCTCCTCTCTTCAAGCTAAATGCCACCTTGCCTACCCATCTTCCCAGATACCCTGTCCAGGGAAGTATTTGCTTCATCAGTAGTTTCTCCACCTTTCTACTTCACTATCATTTTTTTCAAGTAATTTTAGACATAATAGACTTCTGGCACCCAGAGGACAGGATCAGTGTCTAATTGTCTCTGTCCCCGAACACTGTATCTGACACATTATAGGATTCTATTTTATGAATAGCTGAATGAATTACTGGGCCAAGTATCCTAGAGGCTGCCTCCTGTGGTCAGCTCAGCTTGCTAGTGCCTTCTCTTCCTTTCTGGTAAATGGAATCCTCCCTTGCCTCATGGGACCAGTACTTCAACAGAGATGCAAGCAGGACACCTCTGAAATCTAGAGGCTTATCTTGGCACAGAAGAATGGGGAAGTCACATTTAGAGATTGTTCCAGTGCACCTTGTCATTTGCCTCTGTTCTCTACCTCCCACCCCAATCCCCACCTTGGGAGCCTTGTTAATATAAATAGTGATCCATTTATCCATACTTCAGAATATAGTCCAGGTCTGTATTTGAAGAATTAAATGTGCATATAGAACCCAAACCCTGGCTTCTGTCTATCTACCAACTTTACCAGAAAACTTGGAGCTTTGAGCCCACAGCCACTCACTTGCCAGTGTAACACATCCAGCTCTGTTTAACTCCCAGGAATCTGAGAAGCATACTTTCTTTTTGTCTCAATTCTGACTTCCTAACTTCCAGCCTGTGTGGCCTCCCCTACCCATTCCCTCCTTTTTCCTACCCCATCCCCAGCTGAACTAGGAGCCCTTCATATATGTGCTCTGCATATTCTGTGTGTGCCAGTGACTTGTGTACTCGATTGTAGCCATTTATTTTGTAGCCTTGCTCATAAGACGATGAGCTTCTCTAGAGACGACGCTCCTCTTTTATCTCTACAGTCCCAGTACTTGGTACGTTGTCTGGCACATAGTAGGTACTCAGAAGTTTGAGTTAAGGAATGGATGGTGTATGTACCACTTTATGCCATATAATTAATTGGTCTGTGATTATAAAACTCATAAAGGAGAAGGTATTTTTCAATTCCTCTACAGATCACATGTTGCGTTTTCACTTTTTCCAGCAAGATCAAAAGGCAAATGATTACCATGGCCAAGTACATTTCTTTCTATTAAAAGGTAGGACCATCTCTGTTTAGATATGCCATGCCCTTCTGCTTACTAGCATATAGCCACTACCCACCTCAGGGCTGTCTGCAGGTCCCCCAGAATCTTGTATTATTTGGCTTTATAGGCAACCACATATAAGCATTTTATTTTAATTTACTATAGGATTAAAGAGTCTGAGTGAAGTTGGCCTTGCTCTATTGTAGGGTTAGAACAAATCTCGAGTTATAAAAAATAGCCCTACCAGCTGAGAAAGTCAGCAATTTAAGTTCCTCTTTTTCTCCGCATGGGTTAGTTAGGGAGACCTGGGCAGACTAAAACATGTTCGGTGGTGGACATGTGATCCGGATGGGGTTAGATGGTGATCTATGACAGGTGTGCAGGTGAGAAAATCTCTTGCAGTGCTCTCTTTCAAACTAATGTCTGTTGAATGCCTACTGTGCACATATCTCATTTGATACAGTGCATTTAATAGATGGAAGGGACAGCCCCATTTTACAAATTACTGAGACTCAGAGATTAAACAATATGCCCATGTTTTAATTTAACCAGCTAGTGAGTGCCAGGGACAAGATTTGAATCCAAGTCTATGTGATCCTAAAGCCCCACAAATAGTTAATTAACTCGTTGGTGTTTTTGGAGCAGGTCCAAGGAGTTAGACTTCACAGTGTACCCATGTGTCTTTCTCAGCAGTAGCACACTGACAGGCCTAGTTGTTAACAGGCCTATCTATGGATAAGTAGCTCTCCTCACGGAGAGAGGTGATGTTAACCTATTGGAATATGGACTATACTTTTTTAAGAGGGAGGATGGGAAATGCTAGTGTATCCCATTCTTTACAAAAATGTTGCGCAGTCTGAGAGGCTTGTTGGAGTGATTGCCATAGTCTGTGCCATTCTGGAAAGACCTCTGATCTGGGTATACTAGATCATGAGTTCTTAACCAAGGAACCATCACTAAGATATGGGAACACTCTGAAATTCCATGGAAAATGTTACATATGTGTATATATTTTGGGAGGGATAGTATGCATGAAGATTCATCAGGTTCTCATAAGTGTCTGTCATAATTTTTTTTAAAAAAAGAGTAAATTGCAGCTCTAGATTCCAGTGGTCTACAGGGTACTTTTGATCTGAAGCAAATCGCATCCTTTATCAGGGCTATTGTTTCTATACTTGAAATTCCAGAGGAGGTGAACCAAAGATTTATAATTCTCCTTTCAACTCTGAAAATTACAGAACTCTGAATGACCCTAGAGAATCAGACCTTTAGCCTCCTTGCACATACCCAGGGGTCTAGCCCCATTGCTAACCATCCTTGGGAAGTCCTGAAGAGATTTGTGCTGGAGGAAGAGAGGGCCACAGCCACCCCTCTGAAGCAGCCAGTTGTCTGACTATTGAGCAGGGCATCCAGCAGGAAGGGCTCACACTGGCGATTTCAATCCTGGCTCTCCAATAATCCCCCAAGACGCCTACCTCCCTCCCTAGTGACTTGAACACGTAGATTTGCTTGGCCGCCCCCACTCTGGAGCCTTGTGGGTTTCTTTAACATGTGTATAGGTGTTTGTTCTGCTCTTCCTGGGCCTACCTTAGAGGTTATTCTCTGCAGTGAGAGCCACCACATCCACCCCATCCGTGCTGACAGCTCCATAGCCACCTTTCACCTCCATTTTATCCCATCAAAATGACAGAACAGTTGAGTAGTGTGGCCAGCAGATAAACCTGTTATCTCCCCTGCTCTCTGTGCCAGCAGCTCTCCCCATCTCCTTGGTACATGAAAAATTGACACCATCTTGGGCTGAAATCTGTTCCTAGGGAAGCTACATTTATTAGTAGCTTAACGAAACTGAGTGTGTGTGTGTGTGTGTGTGCAAAACTTGAGGTAGCTGAAGGATTTTCCTGTCTGGCAGGCACCAGTGACCTATGACCAGCCACAACACCCAGAGAAAGAAAGATGGAAGGAACATAGGCAGCTTTAGGTCTTTTGAAATTGACAACCTATCCTTTACTTAAAATCCCAAACAAATAGGTAAATGTCATTTGTTCTTCGTATACCTCTGCAACTGATAAAGGTATCTCCTGCTTCGGGCTGGGATGAGCTGTGGAAATGCATGCTAATATGATCTAGTAACAAAAAAGATGGTTATTCTGTACAGTACATTTTCCTCTTTGAAAATTACAGCTCCTGATACCCTGTCTCTGCCACCAGCACCCCAGCTCCCGTCTTGTTTAGGTATATAACAAACATTTTCTTGGATCTTTTTCTCATCCATCTTAATCAGCAAGATTAAAAGGCAAAGTAATTGAGAAGCTCTAGTTCAGTATTTGTGGAACTGCCTAAAACCCAAAAAGACTTCTTTGTTTGGACTCTGGTAGAACTCTTTTCTGGAAGGACTAGTTCAGGAAAGGAGAGAACAGGGCCTATTTTTCATGTCTTTCTCCACAGGCCTTCTACTTCATTTTCCTCTCATTGAAATGGCTGAATTGTTTTTTAAATCCACATTTATGTAGCATCTATCTTTTGGACACAGTGAGTCCCAAGTGAAGCACAATTTCAGGCTTTATGTGATTTAGTTTTTGGTCTCTCTTACCTTCTTCAGAAGCTTTGATAATTACTTTTTATATGTGGGAAGCATGTAACATAGTAGGAAAACCTTGCAGTTTGGAATCAGGTAGTCTGGGTTCAAATCTAAGCTCCCACCACTGACTAAAGGACATGACCTTAAGTAAGGTAATTAACCTCTCTGAACCTTGAATTCTACCTTTATAGCTTAGTTGTGAGGACTCAGTGAGAAAATTGTGTACAGACTCAAATAAACCCACTTGTCATACATACACAGTAAATTGATAACAGTTATTATTGCACCCTACTTACTTTCTAATAGGAATTTGAAGCAGCTTACAGCAAAACAATATGGTGGTACTAAATCTTAGCTTTGGATAAATCTTAGCTTAGTTGTCAAAAGATAACTGTCAAACTGGGGAAAACATTTGCAATGTATATGACAAAAGGGTAATAGTCTTAATTTACAAAGAGCTCACTGGCAAAGGATAGACCATACAGTTCACATGAAAAGCAATACAAGTGGACAGGAAGCATCAGAAAAGGTGCTTAACCTTATTCATAACAAGAACGAAAACATGCTGATCAAAAGAAGATCTCATTTTTCACCTATTTTTCATTTGTCACGATTTCTAAATTGGATAATATCCAATCTGAGTGAGGATGTGGGAACACAGATACTTGGTTTTTTTTGTGTTTGGTATTAGAAACAATGATGCAGTGGCATCCATGTACTCATATTCTGGCACTTGTACTTTTATTTCTGGCATGAACACACTTTTGCATTTGTATTCTTACAGGCAAATTCTTAGCAGTGGAATTGGTGATTCAAAATGTATTGACACAAAAGTGTTGAAAGACACTGACAAAACTTACATAATATATATATATTTTTACTTCCACTCTCAGTATGTGTGTTTTTATATATGTGTATGTGTGTTTATGTTCATATATATACATACACATGCATACTGTGAGTGGAAGTGTAATTGTAACAACCTTTCTGGAAGACGATTTGTCAGTGTCTTTCAACACTTTTGGGTCAATACATTTGAATCACCAATTCCACTGCTAGGAATTTCCCTGTAAGAATACAAATCCAAAAGTGTGTTCATGCTAGAAATTAAAGTATACATGCCAGAATATGAGTACATGGATGCCACTGCATCATTGTTTCTAATGGAAAATATAAAACAACGAACCAAAAGCTGGAAACCATCTAAAATACCCATGATTGGAGTACCTGTTAAGTTATAACAAGTACGTTCAGTGAAATTCTAGATAGCCATTTTAAAAAAATAAAGTGTGTCCTGGTATGGAAACATATAAGGGGGAATATATATCTGTACACATATATACATATGTATTCTTTTTTCCCACGAAAATGTACACAAGATACTTTGTAGGTTTTTTTTTACCCTTGGGAGAGAGGAAGAGGGTAGTGAGAGGAATATAGGAAAAGAAAATTATTAGTAAGTGCTCAATGAATTCTTGTTGAGTACATTTTATATCTTTTTGGATAGTTTTTACCGTGTGCATCTATTGCCTTTATTTTAAAATGCATTGATGGAGGATGGGGGGAATCAATAACAAAGCAATAAAAGAAATTACTTCCTGTGGTCAAGCATAAGCTCATCTTTAAGCTTACTAATAGCTGAGGCAAAGAGGGAACCCTGATAAGAAGCACAAAAAATTCATCAGGGATGAGAAATATTTTCTTGATCTTGATCTCTAAACGGAATCTAGCTGCCAAGGATTGCTCTAAACTCAGATCTAATTTTTTCTCTCCCCAGCTTAAAATTAAGTGGTGGATCCTTGTCACTTTTCTCCATGATCTAGTCTTTGCCCACCTGACGAGCTTTCCCTGCCAATGTGTATGTGACATTCCATCCAAATGGGCCTTTGCATATATTGTTCCTTCTGCCTGAATGCTCTCTCTTCTTCTCTACCTGATTGTTAGTTGTTTGAAGTTTTGTTTTGTTTTGTTTTTTTAAAGGTCTTCAATTGTTTGATGCCTCCCGTGGGGATCCTTCTAGGTCAGATATCCCTCCTCTGTGCTTCCCAAGTCCCTGTTCCTACTTCAGTGATGCAACTTGTTACACTGCACTGTAATTATGTTTTTGTTTTCCCTACTAAATAAGGAGCTCCTTAAGGTTAGGCATACTGTGTTATTTGTTTGAGGGCCCTTGTAAGGCACAGAGATAGGTGGTCAGTGAACAACTGAGTGAGTAATCCGAAGTTTGAGTTCTACCTCTTTCACCAAGTAGCTGTGTGGATAAGTCACTTCTCTCTGGGACTTGATTTTTCCATCCAGGCAATGAGAGACTTGGCCTACGTAATCTATGAGAACTCTGGCTGATTTTCTTTTTTTCCACTATGCTAGACTGCCACCTATACAGATGGAGGTGGTTACCAGATGTCATGCTGAGTAATTTCAAAGTTTTGGAACTGAGCTTGTTAGAATTCTTTGCATTTATTACGGCCTGTCCCACATATGCACTACCTGGAGAGATCAGAGTTGTATCCAATTGCTTGGCTCAAGTTTGCAGAACTGATTATGTCCCCTAGTCTTCCCTCTTCCAATCTTCTCAACATACACAAAGGTCAGAGGACTTTCCCTGACACGTGCTTCCAAAGACATCCTTTTCTTATCGTACTTTCTCACCCTAAGCTGAGCTGTCTTGTTCACTGTCCTTAACCTGGGTTAATGTTTTTTGCCTTCCTGTGAAGACAGGTTGTATTCTCTCCACTTTCTACCTACAGCCTGTTCCCTGCCCCCTTTCTTTTGTTCAAGATGGAGATTATACCACCTCAATCCCAGCCTCACACAAAAGTTGAAAGAAAGGTACTGGGGGTGAACCTGGGGTCTTCAGAAGGTATATAATACCTCTGTCCACAGCATATTTTAAGAAAAACATACTTGAAAAACTGAATCTACTGATTAGAGATATTTTATTTAAACTGATGCATGTCTAGGAAAACACGATCTGCTTACTTCCAAGTGCAGAAAATCTTTAAGGACCATCTTGTGATTGATAGCTTGAGAGCATAGTAACAATGCAAAGGTGATATTACTCTGAACTTGGGATAGGCCCTTTATATGAGAGCTATTTGAAGGCATTTGAAAGATAACCAGAATTCAGGTTTGTTCTGTTCCCACCACCACCACCACTACCAACCAAAACCTTGTTTTCTTCCCATTCATTCAGCAAGTATTTCCAAAACACCTACTATGTGCCAGGCATTATTTTGGGACCAGGGAGGGATATACCAATGAACAAAGCAGACTAAAATCCTTGCCTTAAGGAGCTTCTGTTCTGTTTGAAGAGAAGCAATGAATAAATTAAACAAGTAAATTGTAGTGTTTTAGAAGATAATGCATGCTAAGGAGATAAATAAAGCAGACAAACCTTGGGAATAGGCATTGTTAGAGCACTGCATTTTTTAAAAGGGTGGTCGTGAGAAGATGACAATTGAATAAAACTAGATTTGAAGATTGAGCCATGCAGAAAATCTGGTGAGGAGCATTTCAGGCAGAGAAAACAGCAAGTACAGAGGCCCCTGGGTGGGAGTGTGCCTGACATTAGAAATAGCATTTAGTCTAAGTCGGGGAGCCAGCCATTGGAGGGTTTTAAGCAGAGGAATGATGAAATCTGGCTTGAGTTTTAACCTTTATAAAGGATCAGTCTGACTGCTCTATGGAGATTAGACCAAAGGGAGCAAGGGTAGAAGCAGAGACCCACAAATAGGCTGTTGAATTTTCTCAGCAAAAGATGATGGTGGCATGGATCAAAGTAGTGATGGTGGGGATAGGATTCTGGATATTACTTAAAGGTAAAGACCAGGTTTCCTGTGGGACAGGTGAGAAAGAACACAATTAAGGATATCTCCACTGTTTTTGACTAAGAAATGGGAGGACCTGATTGCCATTAAGTAGGTGGAAAACACTGTGGGGAACAGCCTTGAGAAATCAGGAGCTTGGTTTTGGACATGTTAAGTTTATAGGGCCTGTTAGACAACCAAGTAGACAGAGCAGATAGGCACATGTGAACCCATGCTTCTCTGTTCAGAGAACAGGATTGGCCTGCAGACCCAAGTTTGAAAGTCATCAGCATTTAAATAGTTTTCAAAGCCTGGGACTAGATGAGATCCCTAGGGAATTGAATGTAGCTAGGAGGTGGAAGTTTAAGGACTAAATAATGCCAGCATTAAGAGATAGCAGAAATGAAGAGTTGGGGAATGCTTCTGATGTAAGGGGGAAATAAGTACAAAATTGTATCTGTACTACAGTAGGCATGCTTGTGGCTTTAATTAATAGTCAAGTGACTTTTTGAAAATTCAGGGTAACTTTGGCATATGCATATGTCAGTTCCAAAGAGAGTATTTGTTGCCCACACTGTAGGCAATTTTATTTTTTCAAAATAAACTTTAGTCTGCCATTTCTCCTTGCATAGACTTCTGCCACCTCCTTTTCAAGGCCATTATTCTTGATTTTTAAAAATTCTTTTGAAGAATCTCCTTACAGCTAAAGCCTATTACCCTCTTCTTCCCAGAGTAGGAAGAATAATATCTCATGCTAGAAGCCTGTGGGTTATGTGAACTCAAAAAACACTGTTAACATTTTGAAGTACTTACTATCCAGCTGCCTTTAAACTTGAAGGGGTGGGTTTAGCTGTACCAGAATGTAAGTGATAACACTGGACCCCTATCATATTTCTCATTTAATTCTGGGATTTTTACTTTAGAAGCAGTAAGGTAATTTGAGAATATGATAGACTATGTCTTATTTGTTCATTATATGCTCATCTCATGGGTGGTATTCATACTCTGTTCACAGGTTATTTCTGTAAATGGGGGATTAGTTTAAGGTTCTTTCGTGGACAATAAAAATCCATTAATTCCAGGCAGAATAGAAATTCTAACTTAATTTTGATTCACTTGCTGTAGTTGTCCTTGAGGATATCATCCTTCTTGACTGTTTCTTGTGCTGTATGTGAAAATCAGTTCAATTTTCCAATGACACAATTTAGGTTCTTGTCTTATTGATCAATAGCAGCAGTCGGGGAAGGCCTACTTATTCCTCCTTCAATAGAACCAGACCAGGCTTGAAGAGAGGTAATAATTACTGCTCTGATCACAGCATGTTCTCTTCTCCTTCCCAACCCAGAGCATGTCTGTTCAATCCTGGCTTCCCTCCTACGGAACCTGAGGGGGCAGCAGCGAACCCGGCTTCTGAATAAATTCACTGAAAATGACAGTGAGAAGGTGAGTGTGCCTGTTGGACTGTAAGGATGGAACCAGGACCAGCAGGAATAAAAGAGCTCTTTACCCAAGGTGATCTGAGGAGTACTGAGGGTTCCTGCCCTAAAATTTCTTCTCCAGCATTGCTCAAAGGTTTTTCTGATTACACTGTCATTTCCAAATGCATCTCCTGGGAGTAATAACACCTTAGCGTGGCAGCAGCTAACACTCCTGGGGAATTTTCAGACCCAGTGAGAGTGGATTATAATAGATTTGGGCTGAGGGGTAGGAGGTTGCACAGCGTAGTAAAGCAATTGAAGAGCACAGGCTTTGGATTGACATGGGTGGATTTGAACCTCATTTGCTACTTTCAAATGTGTGCCACTCTGAGCCTTTTTTTCCCTGTCTTCAAAATGGAGACATTAATACCCCTCTTAAAGAGTCCATGGGAGGAAGATTAAATGAAGTCTTACTAAGTGTTGGTGATGAAAATGAAGATGATGATGAGGAAGGGGTAGAGCCTATCCTAGGTGGGCTATGGAACATGGGACTGATTGTGTAAAAGAGATTAGATAGATATATAGATATTTAATATTATTATATGGTGTGCCAAACTAAAATTTTTAACAGTAGTAAGAGCTACCCTTTACTTAATGACTACTGTGAATCAGTATAGCAGGTGCCTTTCATTGTTGCATATATTCTTGCACCACTATGTGGTTTTCCTTTTTGTAGGTATTACTCACCGTTACAGATGAGGAAATTGAAGCTTAGAGATCTTATGTGACTTGCCCACAATTGTACCACTACTAAGAAGCAGAGTTGGGTTTTGAACCCAGGCTGAGTCCAGAAAGCCTGTGTATTTTATCACACTAGTTATTAGTAGATCACTCTAGATGATTAAAATTAAGGACCAAAGCCCCCTTTTTAACTTACCTAATTTCTTTCCCTCCTGTTTCCAATGTACAAATGAATTTTTTACCGACTTTGGAGAGAGGTTTAAGGCTCTTTGAGCCTACCTCTGACCATTTTTTTCTCCCCTCTCTAGCACCGTAGCATGGTTAAGAGGCCATCAGGTTAAGTGAAGAACATCTCAGCAGTCATGTCACCCTAGTGACATGTAACTCTGTGTTTCGGTTTACTCGTCTTTAAAATTAGGGTTGCTCGTTGTCTTCCCTGCCTACTGTATCAGGATTTTTTTAAGGCATAAGGAAAAAGTGGGCATGGAAATATTTTGTAAACTGAAATACATAAGACCTTAGGGTCATTATTGTTATCCAGAAAGGGTTTGGGCACAGTTTTCCTAGTCTGTCTGATACCATGTTGAAGCAATGTCTGTTATTTACCAATACAAGCTCTTGGGTAAATATCAGGGTTACCAAGAACCACAGTGGTGCCAACCTAGTAAAAAGATAGGTTAGAAGTCTAGGCCAGCTTCACAGTGTTCCTTCAATCTTTTTGAAGTCTTCAAGAAAAATGGAACTTTTTCAAATGCACTGAGCGTTCCTCAGGCCATGTTGAAGTATGACTTTTGCTAAGTTTAAAACTGAATTTTAAGTTATTGCTGAGCAAGTCAGGGCCTTTTTTAAGTTGCTGAAGGAGTTTTTCTTGCACTCTCTTCTGACTGAAAAGCAACTACAGAGATTTTACTCAGACCTTTTTAAAAAAAGATCAGCTCTGGGGTAGAATCTGAACATGAAAGGTTTCAGTTCAAAAAAAGAAATTTCTGTAAAGTTCTAAGTGAATATCAAGTATGTTAACTTCAAGCTCCCTGTCTTTGCAAGAAGGTATAAACAATTAAATATTTATTTGTTTATTTGTTTTTAAGAACTTGAATTCATGGGAGTCCTTGAAGGACTGGGAATGCATAGTGTCCTTTTCAGAGTGGGCCTGTGTTCAAACCGCATCCATCCTAAGTGTTTGCTTTCTTTTGCCCCAGCTCTTTGATCCATTCCTGGTGTGTTCCTAAGAAAGGCTCATATACAACGTAAGAAGTGGCAGAGGGGGTCTCCTATTTAAGGAATGGCAATGAGATGAATAGGAACTCCACTGTTCTCTTGCCTTAGTATTCTCTTTCCTTCTCACTCATGTCTGTGAAATATTTCTTTCAGGTTGACAGACTGATGGAGTTGCATTTTAAATACCTGGATGCAATGCAGGTGGCCGACAAGAAGATTGAAGGGGAAAAGCATGTGGGTACCCCTGCCTGTCTTTTGCTAGCATTGACTTATGGTCCATTTGGGTCTCTTGTGCACCTTACATCTCCCCACAGGACAGGCAAGGGCTAAGGTGCCATCTATGTGCCACCTAGTATGTTGCAAGAGCAGAGCAGATGGCAGTCTATCAGTGGTTATAACTGATCTTCTAATAGGAGTGAAAGTCCTTTAAGAGGAAATGGTGTCAGATGGATACAGGTCTGACCCAGGAATGTGGGTAATAACACAAGTACCCTTGACAAGAATTTCTCTTGGAAGATCTGGCCAGAGTTCAGTGCTGTGACTTGGTACACCATGTTGGCAGACTGTGTCTTGGTATATATAATCTTGCTGGCTTCTGTAGTCATGAAGGAAGTATTCAAAGGAAGGGTGGCCACAGGGTGTAAGAGCTGGAAGGAATCTGTGAGGTCACTAAATGCAGTTCCCCCACTGACAGATGAAAAATTAGAGACCTAGAGAGTGGCAGCTCAGATGCATCGCAGCAAAAGCTGCACACCAGGTTCAAAAAGACTGACCCTGATTTTCTTACACTGATGGTTGCTGAGGGAAATGAACCCTGTTAGACTTCTTTCTTGAGGGGCTGGTCTTACTGTCGTGTCATCCTGCTGTCTGTATTTTTCACCTGCTTCCATTTTATTCTCTGCCTTCTCTGGTCTCTGTAGCTTTTACATCTGTCTCCTCAGTTAGGGCAGGTTTTCATGTCTGTTGTTTCATGTCCGATTGGTATTCTCTTCCCTACAAGACATTCCTTAGCCTTTGGTCATATTTGCAAAATGATTTTTTGTTTATTTCCAGAGTCTGTAATAGACATCATTTTTCTTGTGACCTTGACTTGCTGTATCACTCCATTCTCTCTCCCTCTTCAAAGGGATGAAGGCATCTTCATGCCTTGAAGATGCACTTGAGGCTTTTGAACCTCCGTGGAGGGAGAGCCAGTTTCAAACCTGCTCACATTGTGTTGGAGAAGTCTGGCTCTATGCACGGAGCTGTGTGCTTTGGGAATCACACTAGCATTTCCCTCAAGCTGTGCCTTGGGCCAGGCCAAGAGACTAGAGCTTGGGAGCCGCCGATGACTCTGTTGTTTGTGTCCTGTTTGTCTTCATGCCTTCCTTTCCACTCCTCCCCTTTGACAAAATACACCTTCATTTATGATTATCAGTAGATAGGTAACTGCATTTATCATTCTTGTGATTTCTCTAAACCTAGTAAGTACCCAGATGTTTGTTGATTGAATTGATGGACTGGGATTTTCTTTTATACAGTGATAGCACTTACAAGATAAAAGGCAGAGACTCTAAATTCTGAGGCTGGACTTCTGATACTAGCATTTTCCACCACAATTCTTTCGTTTCACTCTCCCCACCACATTTTGTTCTTCGATTAAAATTTCCTTTTCCAACTTTTCTTCCCTTTACAGTAACTTGTACATGATGGACATTTAGTGATTGCTAAAGTGCCAGGGTAATAATATATTCTTTCTGTTTGTCTGAGTGATAATTAGAAATAAATTGAAATTTCCCTAGACTTTTGTAGGGAAACAGCTGTGAGGCAATTAGAACTCTAGCTCTGATGAAACCTGCTATATTATCTGCTGGAGGAGATTTTCAGGAGACAGGGGAGCATGTGGGAGCTGGGGGACCTAGAATTTTAGTGCAGATACAGCCTAGGCATGGCTTGTCACCATGCTTCATGTAGCCCGTTTCTTAGCTATAACATATCAGCAAAGGTGATCTCTAAAGTCCCTCCAGCCTAACATTTTCCCTTAGGTTCAGTTGAACATCCTTTGGTAACTGCCATTTTTTGACAGTGGAATGAACTGAAAGTGTCATGAGAGGTTGATGAGTGACTGACTTGTCTTCTGCACAGAAATGCAGCAGCCTAGTAGAAAAGATGTGCATGAAGTGGGGAGTCACATAACCCTGGATTTGAATTCCAGCTCCATCATTTCTAACTCTAAGCCTTGGACAAATGAGTTGATCCCTCTTCACTTTGGTTTTTCTCTTCTGAAAAGTGAAAATAACACCTCCCTTTTGGGGTTTTTAGGAAGACTAAACATAAAGTATGTAAAGCACTTTGCTTACTAAGGAAAAGCTACTGCTGCTAGATTTTCCTGGCTTCCTTTGGAATTCTTGTCTAATTTTTAAGTAAGCCAGGCAGTCCTTTTCCTCAGAGCATCCTACTTGACAGATGGCCCCGAAGGAGTCACCCGAGCAGAGCAGAGTGTTGGCGTCATCACATGCTTTGTGTGAGGTGAAGCTGGAATAGTCTTTATTTGAGGGAGACTCAGTTAAGCTGTTGGGCATCAGGGAGCAGCTTGCATGTAGCTGTTAAGAAACTTGGCCTGCTTCCCACAAGATTATCTATCATCAGCATTGAAGAGGGTGTGAAATTGATTAGCACTGACTAGAGTAATTGCTGCAGCCCCTCTCCCCAGCATTCCCAGGGCTTCTGTGTGCCACAGGCACCAAGGCCCCTGCCATTCCCTGACAAACCCCTCTCCTCAGTGCCAAGGCCGTTTTGCTGGGCACTCGCCAACACTGCAAGGCTGTTAGTGCTCAGCAGCCTCAGAGAGACAGGGCAGGGTGGGGGTGAGGGGTGCATTTGTGAGCAGTGCTCTCTGCCAGCACGCAGGCTCCATCCTGGAAGGTGACGCCCCCCCCCCCAGATGTCAGGTGACTCAGAACAAAACGACCTCTTTCTCAGCTGTCCTTCATGGAGTTTTCCCTCTTAAGTCATAAACAATTTGTTGGCTCACCCTACCTCATCGCCATTAAACTTGGATGTCATACACTGGGAACTCAGCAAATACCTGTTGACTTGAACTGAATGCTTGTTTCTCAGGCATTTGATGACATTCACTGTCAGACCAGTAGTGAATAAATATCACATGTACTTCACCAATCTGCCACCACAGAACTTTAGATCACAGTTCTATTAACCCAAATAATAGGGGTCAGGTATTGACATTTTTAGTGTCTTAGAGTCACCATCTTCCCTGTAAACTTGAGACTTCCACAGGCACAGTGCAAATGGCCATGGCTTACAGTTGACCACGATTCACTGGAGAGAGTCCAGTCATTTGGCAAATGTTTCTCAGGCACTTGCTCTGTGCAGGGCACTGGACCAGGCAATAGAAGTAAGAGTTGGAAGAGTTGGAAATGCCAGTAGAAGAATAGACCCCAGGAACAGTGCTGCTGATGGGGCTAGAGGAACCCAGGGAGCAGGGGGATGTCGTTCGCACCCTCAACAGTTTTGCGAGTAAGGCAGGATTCAAGCTGAACCTTAAAAGGTAGAGACCAAGAGGGGCAGTGGGAATTCCAGGAGTAGAAGGTGTGAGAGGGGGAGCATGGGTTTTAGAGCCAGGTTCTTCCCTCGCTTCTGACTGCAGGCAAATAACCGAACCGTCCCAGTCTTATTTTCTCCCTTAGTGGTGCTTTCTTTTTAAGGTATATTTCCCAGCCTGTGTACTGTGAGGAATTACCTATGTAGGGATTCGGTGACATAGATAGAAGATACATGAAAGCTGCTTTCATGGGGCTTGGCATGTGGTGGGTGGCCTGAGAACCTTTAGTTTTCTTTTGTCTTTAAGGACTCTCTGTACCACCTTACCCCGACATACACACATTTTCTTCCTAGCCTAGTCCTGCCAGATTTTGCAGGATCTAAGTCCTCCCTACTTCTCCACCTTTCTCTCCTGCTGCGGTGCACTGCCTTCCTGCCTTGCAGCCTTTGCATTTGCTTCTCCCATTGGCCGTGGCCCTTCTCATGGTGGTCCCCCCTTCCACCTGCTGGTCTCAGCCTACATGTCACCTCCTCAGAGAGCTTTTCAGAGGTCACCATATGTAAAGTAGCACCCCCATCCCCAGTACTTCCTCATAGCCTGTAATTATTTTATTTTATTTGTTTATCTCTGGTGCTATAATCTGTCTTGTTCATCACATTCTTAGGATTTACATAGGTGACTGATGTGCAGTAAATCAAGGACCGCTGCTCATGAGATGATAATTGTCCTTGGATATTAAAGAAGTTAGAGGATTCTGGGTTGTCTACTTTATTCCTTAACTCTCGTTTTTAACCCTAATTTTTGTTTTCTCTATGATTAGCCCCCATCATAAAAAATATCAAAGGACATTTATGCATAGATTCTATAGCATAACTGCAGCAATATCCAACAAGGTAAAATACTCCTACTTAGAAGAGCCCACAGGACAAACTGATAATTTTATACACATTCAGTTCGGATCACATTACTGCAGTAATCATGACTAACAAATCTGTCCGTGGCACTGCTTTCATGTTACATTCAGTGTCTGTTCCATTCCAGGGCTATAGTGTATCTGGACATACCCTCGGGTTCCCGGTTAACAAGATTTGACCCAAACTTTAAAAGGGCATTTAATTCTTAAGACTCTTGTAGTGAGCAGCAATTCTCCCTGATCTGTAAATATCCAGGATACTGGTCTCAGCAGATTTCACCTGACTCCTCAGACAACACGAAGCCCAGAAAATACCAAGGTCCCGGTCTTTGGGAAGATGTTCTGGCTTCTCATTGTTTCCACCTGGCTTCTGTTGGTTAAATGTACAGAGAGAGATGCCTGGTTTCTGACTGTCAGAAGTAAGACATAGTTATATATATACTGGCAAGGATTTTAAAAGAGGGAGGAGAGCTTTGGAGAGAAGTTTTCCTTTTTTTAGTTCCTGGGAAAATTATACTCAGCAGGTTTATTCAATAAAGTTCTCACCACATACTCTGCACCATAATGACTTACAAATTGCATGCTAATTTTGCCACAGTTAAATCATTCCAGACTTTATCCTGGAAAGTGAAAGATGGACTCCTTATAATGAAACAGTGTATCCACAGGACTTGGTATCTGAAACAGACTTTGACTATTTCCTTAGCATTTGAAATCATTTAAGGATTTGTACAAAAGAGGGTAGAACACAGGAATGAATATGTGAAGTACGTGATCCTGAAGCACTGGGTAATGATACAGACAAGAGAGTATGAGACTGCCATTGATTCTTCTGCAGACTGTGCTGGAAGCCTCTGGGGCATGCTTTAAAAAAGAGAATCCTGCTGAGAGTTCCTCTCAGCTGTTCTTTAACTTCAGTAGTTCTTGAACTTTCTCAGTCCATGAATTTGCCAGAACATAGCTTGGAGCCAATAGATGCCAGTGATGGTGGGGGGAGGGGGACATGGTGCTTTTCCCCTCTGCTGTTCCCCTCTCTCCTAGACACCCACAGATTGAGCCATATGCCTGTTTCCCCCCTGTTGCCTCTCTGCCCACCCGCTTCCTTTCTGCTGTTGGAGGGGAAGTCAGAAGGCCTGAGCTCTGCTCTTGGGTCTCTGCCCCTTACCTTGTAGTATAGCCTTGAGCACTGTTTTGCTTTTCTCATTCTCCTGTTTTTCTCTTTCAGTGGGATTCATACGCTTTCCCCTGTCATCCTTACAGGCTTGTTGCAAGGTCTGGTAAGGTTAGGGCTATCCCAAGGGCTTCCCAGTTTCTGCAGACTGATGGAGCCACCCCATTGGACACAGCTACAGGCTTTTCTGGCTCAGTTAATCCAAAGGCAAGTTTGTGGCCCTAACCCCTGTATAATCCCTTCTCCTTGTCCCTACACCAGGGCAGTCACCAGTTTGACCAGGTCAAACACCTGGGCATCACCTGTGTACTCCTTTCTCACCTCTGCTCACTGTGCATCCATCTGGTAAGGTTTTATCTCTGACATTCCTGCAACCTGTTTACTCTTCTCTGTCCTTATGATCACTACTTAAATTCAGACTGCCATCATCTTTTTTTCTAGCATTAGTGCAGCATCCTTCTCACTAAGGAGTTTGCCTTTCTCTAGGTTTGCCCCCTCCAATTCATTTCCTACACAGTAACTAGAGATTTTTCTAAAATTAAAAATCAGTTGTGCCGCTTCCCACTTAAACACAGCGTGCACTCGCTCTGCATTCCCTCCAGGACTCCAGCTAAACCCCCCCAGCCTTGTGGTGCCTTTTCCGACTTTGGCCACTGCCGCAGCTGTAGCCCCGCCCCTCACCACACTTCCCCTCATGATGTGCAGCAGCCATTCTGCGCCACTTGTGCCTCCCTAAACTTGTACTTTCTCAACCTTCTAGCCATTTGCCCATTGTTATTTCCTCTGCCTAGACCACCTCTCTGTGCTGTCTCTTCCCTACCCCTTTCCTGCAGCTGGGTAATTTCTCTCGATCCTGAAGAGCTTTGGCACAAAGTCAGCCAGTAAATATGTGTTGAGTGTCTACTATGTACCAAGCATGCTGCTTAGTATTATAGTGTCAGTTCCTGCAGAAAACCCTGCATCCCAGGGCTTCCTGTGCACTGCAGCCTCAGGCCTGAGACCAGTCAAATCTTGCCACAGCCTCTTACTAGCTGGGTGGTTCTAGCAAGTTACTCAAACTCTCTGCTCAATTTCCTTGTCAGTAAAAGGAGGAGAATAACAGTACCATCTTCTGTGGTTGCAGGGAAGAGTAAGTAAATTAATATATATAAATCACTTAGAATAGTGCCTGGCACAAGGAAGTATGCCATAAGTGGTAGCTATTATCAAGGTTTTTTTTGACCTGTACACTTGTCCCTCTCTCCCTCTAAACTTAAGTCTTCACAAACAGGGACTTATCTTACTTTCTTTGCAACTGCAACATGATTGTCATTTTCTGGCCCTGCATTATTGTATCTGCTCTCGAGGAAACCTTGGTTCTCTCAAGGCTACTTATATGTTGTCAAGATTCAAATGAGCAGTCTGGGTGTTTTTTGTTTTGTTTTTTTCCAGTAAATTTAGAAATTGAAGATACACGTGTGATGGAGGCATCACAGTAACATAGAAGGCACATGAACCCTCAAGTATTATAGCCCAAGGTTAAATCTCAGCTCTGCCACATAAAAACTCTTTTTTAGGAGATGACTTGCCCTTGGTGTGTTTTAGTTTCCTTAGAAACTTTATCTATCAGAAGGTCATTTTGAAGATTAATGAGACTGTAAAAACCTGGCACATGCTTGTGTGTGAGGCCTGGCCTGACACATAGTTTCTCCTTTTAGAACATGTCTGTGCCTGAGAGCCATGGATTCTTATCAGAGCTGCTATCAGTTAGCTGTGTATTCTCAAAAAAAAGGAAAAAAGGAAATTCCTTTTACTAATTCTCCAGCCTCAGTTTCCTCCAGCTGAAAATTCCCTGAAGTGTCTAGGATCATTCTCTCACTGTCTGCCCTATTTTAGAAACTCTTGGAGGCAGGTTTTGTTTTGTGTTATTTATGGACCATCACACACCATAGGCACACACACATCTCTACCTTCTTGTCTCTCCCATGGCTTAAATTCTCCCCTCGCTTTGGAAGAAAAAAAGAAATTGGCTGTTTCTAAATGGCGGGGCAATTCTTGCCCATGACTACAGACAGTATCTGTGACTTCAGTAGGGGCTCTGAATTATGTCCCCTCTTTTTAAGTCAAGAGGGATTCTTGTTGGCTTCCTAGCAGCTTCTTCTATGACTGTCTCCTTCTGTCAAAGAGAGGCAGCTCACTGCCTGTCAGGGCAGACTAGAAATGGAATCCTCAAGCTCATTTGGAGGCTTATGACTTGCCTGCTGAGATAGAGGTACATGGAAAGGTGGTGATTTGGTAGTGCTCCCAATGACAGATTAACATTTAAAGTGAGGATGTGGCTGGGAGATTGGGAAAACACACACGCAATCCTGTAGAAATGGCACCTTGACACCACACATACCACCTCCCTGTGTATCGTTGGAGAGGAATCTGTTTATTTTAGCAGCCCCCAAACAGACTTATGCTGCTGTGAACTGCAATCTGATTTACTTAATGCACCATTCACTGAATTACCATCCAAGTTTTTATTCTAGCCCTCTTTTATGGAATGAACAAAACAAAACCTTTCAGGGTGTCTTTTTTTTTTTTTTTTAACTCTCCCAAATTGCATGTGGAATTTGCTGGTCTAGCTATAGATTTTTTTTCCCTTTTTTAAAGTTTCTTCAATTTATAAGGAAAAGACTAGCCAAGAAACTAGATGACCTTCCATTTAATGCCGCTGGTTTGCATTAGTCCCCAAATACGGCATCAAGAGAAAAAATTCCTATTTGCTCAAATACTAGGAAAGGTCTATAAAACAGACTTTTTCCTTTTTTGAACTATGGAAACTATCACAGGCTTGGAGCCAAACTTGTGTGGGTTTTTATCCTGCTCCAAAACTTATTCAACTGTGAGCTTTGCTACCTTAGGAGAGAGTTTCCCATCTGAAAAGTGGAAATCGTAATAATTCTTACCTCTTGGGATTCTTATGAGGGAACATGAGAAATCTATGAAAGTGCTTAGCACCATGCCTGGCACACAGTAAGGACTCAGGAAATTCTGCTATTGTTATTATCCCCATTTGTGCTGCCCATCTCTTGCCAGAGTAAAAGGACAAATAGAAAAGGGTCTTGGACTAGGAAATCATATTCCACCCGAGTCTCTAAAATGAAGCCCAGGGACAGCCATTTCACATCTGTCTGAATTTTTCCATCTGTGAAATCTGAAAATGATATTCACTGTACATATCCAACACAGGGCATATACAGCAAGTGAGGTTAATGCAGATGCTCTGCTTTGAAAAGTAAAAAATGCCATATGTGGATGTTGTTGTCTTTGCTTCACGGAGAAGACAGTCACCTTCACCTTCTCGAAAGTCAGAGTTGACTGAATTAATTTGTGGAAGACTTTTTTTAATCTTAACTCTCCTGTCTTATTTCAAATACAATTCAGTGTATCAATGTATATATAGATTTTTCACTCTGAAATTTTGAAAAGGAAGCTACTAGATTTTTGGAATTTCTCTTGAAACTCTATTAATCATCTTTCCATTTGAAGAGCACTCGATTTACATGCTCAAACTGTCTTAAAATGTCCTCTCTACTGTAATAGCAGATCCAGGGGTTGTCTCTTTGCCAGGAAATTTAATTTATTGATGAGAGGATGAGCTAAGTGTTGGTGTGGACCGTCACGTCCTGTTGAGATGATGGTTTGTGTCTCCTCCAGGAGACTTCTTGTGGGGGCTCTTCCGACTGTCTGGGAGCGCCGTCAGCCACCAGCTTCAGTCCCTCCACATATGCAGATACAGGCAGCAGTCCATTAGATCTGCTTATGGAGGTGCTTCAGTCCTAGATTTACCATGGGTTATCAGAGCTAAAAGGAACTTTCGAGAGCACCAGACCAGGGAAGACAAAGACACAGCGTCTGCCACTCTCCATCCCGCAGTCGGTGCTCTTTGCCACTAAGCTCCAACTTGGTTTCACATCCTTTTCCCAGAGAGTACTCTGTAGCTATTGCAGGGAATTCGAGTTGGGTCTCTGAATGAAACCTGCTTCCCTTCCCTGATCCAGTTCAGGTTTATTTCCAAGCAAAGAAGCTGAGGCCAAGAGGACCTAAATGCCTAAGGATACTAGTAATTAGTATTAGAGCCGGGATCTGATCCCCTTTGCTTGATACTCTGTCCTGCCTTCACAGAGGAACTTGTCTGTAGAATCCATACATCATGGTTCAGAAAAGCCCCAGGATCTAACTTAAATGCTTCTTGTACTGTCAGAGCATTTCTTGAGAGGGAAAGAAGGTAAGGGAGATTGGTTACCTTCTTTAGAATGGGATATTTGTGACCTATTAGTTCAGTACCCATGTCCTAAGGAGGTTCAGCTGCAGGTTTGATCTCTGCATGGGCCAGCTGGCTTCACTCTTTTCTTTGTCTAGTTACTTTTGAAATGTGTCTCATTGGTCAGTTGAATGTAATTCAGTTCCTCCCTTCTGCTAGTGAAGCAAGTCTACTTAGGTATTATAGTGCATGACCATCAGACTATTCTAAATCAGACTCCTCAGTTCTTCTGGAAACTTTAATGAGAGAAATAATGGAGTGGGGAGAAGCTTGTGGTGGTGTTTATTTAATTCCTAGAATGTTTATATTATTCTACAAAGACCAGATCCTCGCCAGATGATCCTGAGTTGAGTTGTACTTACATCCCTTTTGGAGTATCAGACACCCTTAGAAGGTCTTCCAGATGTCTAGCTCTGCTTCCTATGTCAAGATCATATTTTTAATCTGATGTCTTAGAATCCCAGAAAAGGAGCCAGAAATTATTTGATCCATTTATAATAAGTTGACCCTGTCCACACATAGTAGTACGAGGGTGGATAGTAAAGGTGATATACCATCCCATTTCTTTTTAACATAGACCAAAACTTGAGAAAATGTTCCTAAAAGAATGTACCCAAACTTTCTTATTTTCTGTCAGAATGATACCTAATCATCCTGCTTCTTTTAATTCCCTTTAAACACAGAGTGTACCTTTGAGCTCAACTTCCCTGAATCCATTCAGCAGTAAATATTCCATTCTACAGAGTTGTAACAGGCTAGATGAGGTGTTGTCCTGACAGTGGTCCCCTTTTCTGCATGCAGCTTGCTCTGATGCTTCTCAAACTGTCACAGCAGAAACTTCTTCTTAGGAGCAATTTCTGTTTCATCTTTGTGCATGTTCAACACAGCAATGGTGATGCCTTTCTTGGAAATGAGTTATAGTCATATCTCAGATCTAATTTGAAATTTTCACTTTGAAATCATGTGGCTGTATGTCTAAAAGTAGAATGTCGAATTGAACGTTGTCAGAGTATTGAAGTTGTAAGGAAAGAGGGAAAAATGGGGCTCAGCATTGCTCTCTTGAATCCATCCTTTCTAGGTAACAATATTTAGAGAAACTAGAAGGTACAGTACATATCAGTCCGGTTAAAAGATCACACTGTGGGAAGAGTGAAAAAGGACAAATCAGGGGCAGTTCTGTCTTAATTGAAGAAACGTAATCTCACTAAGCTACCACTCATACTTAGCATCTTCCTTTGTCCTCTAGACAACTCTGAAGCCTACACAAGAATGGTAGTATGAAAAGAACAGACTTGGGTTTGAATCCCATTTCTGCCACCCACTAGCCCTGGGGAGGGTGCTCTGCCTGAGTCAGTTTCCTCTTCTAAAATGGGGGTAGTAATCCCTGCCTCTCCGTGTTCATGAGAGGTAAAGGAGTTTAAAAGCACTTAGCACTATGTCTGACACATAATAAGCCCTCAGTAAACACTGGCTGCTCCTAGGTGGGTAGACGGTGAAATCAGTGGTTATTATTGGGGCTGCCTCACACAATGCATACACAGTATGTAGTAATCAGTCAAAAATAATAAGATCTGCCAATAGCTAGGATCTAATAAGCAAAAAAAAAAAAACTCCCTTACTCCTTTCTAATCTTTCTCTCTGTTAGCAAACTGATATTCCACTATTGTTCTCTGTCACCGTAGCCAAGCCGACTTTTAATGTCTTTATCCATGCCAGTAAGTCCTTCTGTTTGGAATGTCCTTTCCAGCTTGTCAGACTCCTTCAGAATTCATCTCAAATGTTACATTTCCCTTGAACTCTCCTGACTCCCCCAGACAGACTTAGTGTGTCCTTCTCCTGAGTTTCCCACCACTCAGTACAGTTTGAGAGGTCCTTTATAATAACCATTACTACATTTAAAAAGTTGACAATCTGTTCATATTTGTTAACCTTATTAGACTATAATCTCTTTGATTATGTGGCTTGTTTTATTTATCTTTGCTGCCACCAGCACATCATACAATACCTGGCCCGAAACCTTACTTCTCCCCTCCCCTCTTCCATGTCTGATCTACTTCTTACATGGACTGGTACTGGGCCCTCCAGCTGTGTGCACTGCCTGCCTCTCAACACTTTAGGCCAGTGTGTCCATCATCCAGGTGTTTGCATATTCTCATTCAACATTTTCCCACATAGTGCAGTCTGCAGCCCTTCATATCTCTCTTCTCTGGCCAGCTTTCAAGCCTCCCACCAGATAGCCCTCCAAGGCACTGCCCCTCACCGTCTCCTGATGTTTCTTCTCCTACCCCATCCACACAAGTCTTAGCGCATACAGCTCATAAAATAGTACTGTACTCTGGCCTGCATTTTTTTCAATCCCGTTTGACTAATGCTTTTCCTACTATGCAAAAAGTATCATACGAGGTGCTCTCTAAGGTACATAGAAGTAAAACACAACTCTTACTTTTAAGGAACCTCCCTAGGAAGTAGTCACACGTATGAGTAACTGTCACAAAGCAGGCCATGGGAGGTGCCATAAAAAGTGTAAAAATCCAGGGCTTGGGGATTTTAAGGACTGAAAAATCACATCTACTTGGAAAAGATTTCAAGTTGGAAAACTTTGAGAAGTTTCAGAGATCTCAAGAAAAGGAACATCACATTTTAGACTTTAAATATATTAGGATAGAGATGTGGGGGGGGTGTTGGGAAGAATATTACAAGCAAAGATGAGGCCAGAAAAGGGAGGGCAGGGCAGGCCTGTTTGTGCTGTGGGTATGGGGAGGGCTAGTGAGCAGAACGCGTGAACAGCCTAAGGCTTTGAGATACAAGGCCTTGGACCACAGGAAGGCCTTCATTCTTAAGGCATTATTCAGCTGTCTCTGCCCATCATGAGCCTTGAAATCTTAACCAAAAGTCACTTGTCTCAGGGTGCCCTAGCATCTTAACCAGCCCTGATCAGTAGTACTACCACTGTAATCATTTTTAACTTGTGAGTGTGGTACATTCCATTACTTTTTGGTCATTATGACCTCCCCAAACAGTCAGCTCCTTCACAACTAAGACTAGGGCATCCCTTTACCTCCATTTTCATTCTTTCTGTGCCTTAACCAAATGCTTAAAATGATGTCCTTACCACTAGGCACTTAGAAGTGCTGGGATCTGAACACTCTGCATCAAGTTATCCATTTCCATCTTTGGAGATGAATCAGACAGGATTCCTATCCCCAGGGAGTGCATATTCTAGTAACTGGTAATTATGTAATTACGAGCAACTTACTTAACCTCTGTGTGCCTTGGATTCTAATTTGTACAATGGGATTAATAATCCCTTCCCTGCTCTCTTTAAATTTCGTAGTAAGGATCATATATATAATAACACTTTAAACTCTACAGTATTACCGAAATGTAAAGTGTTAGCAGCAAATGCTTTTTGCATGAGTAGAAGTCAGGAGTAATTTTCCTTCCTGTGCCCCCAGCTGCTGAACACTTAGGAGTTCTGGAGCAGGAAGTTATGATTATGAGTAAATGAGAAACTAAAGAGGCCCTTCTATTTTTAAATTCCGTGGGCATTAGTCCAATGCTCCATGACTACCTAGTGAACATTAACACTATTACCAGATTACCAAGGAATTTGCTACTAAATGGAGCTAGTAATTAATGGTGGTGACTGGCTGGCAGTGCAGGGCGTGGCAAGGCTGCAGCCCTCCTTTGGTCGACAGAAGCCTTTAGGAAGGAAATGAGAAGTAGCCCTGTGTTGCTTCAGGCTGGCCCCCTGGGTAAATAAAGAAGTGCGTTATCTGCGTCTAAATAGTCTCAGAAGGATTCTTGTTGGAGATTGATGACCGCAGTGGTAAATCTTTCGAGTTTGGGAGAGTGGAAAGTAGGGTCCCCAGGGCTTCTGTCACTGACAGGAGTCTGAGTTGTCAGAGGAAACCATGGCCATAAAACTACTGACAGAATTAAGAAATGGATTGTTGTCATCAAATACATGTATTAAGCACCTGCCTTCTTAGGCCAGTCTGCTAGTCGTGCAGAGGCGTCTTTCACCCAGCTCTTTCTCCTGAGAGCTGACAGCTCAAAACAGAGATGTCTTTTTCCTTTCATTCACTGCATGGATGTTTACCGAGCTGGGATTATGAAGACATATTCAGCCCCTGCTTTCACAGAGCTCTCAGTCCACCCTCATAAAGTAACGGGAGTTAGGGAAACAGAGGGAGTGGTGATGACTGAAATCTGTGAAAATGATGTGCAAGAAGCTTGTGTCATGCAGTGGCTGGTCCAGGGTGCTCTCAGCTGTTTGGGAAAGGAGGAGTTGTTGGCCTTAAATAATCTGGAAAGGCTCTGTGGTAGAAGTAGCTTAAAAACAGTGTGGGCTGAAGAGATAGCTTAGAAGCCGTAGGAAGGAAGGCAGCAAAGGCCCTGGTACGGGGAGAAGCGCTTTGGCAGAGGGGGTCCTAACCCACTGGTGGGGAGCTCAGGGGCAGCGGGGGTCGGGGGGGCAGACAGTGGTTATGAAAATGTGCAGGGACCGATTGTGATTGCACAACTCTGAACACATGAAAGGCTGTTAAACAGGTAAATTGTATGGTATGTGATTGTATTTCAAGAAAGCTGGTTTTAGAAAAGAATTCACTAAAGGGGAATAGATATGAGGACAGCAAGTCTGATAAGTCTGGGGTTACAAAGGTTTAGGAAGGAGATTCACATCACCTTTACAGCTTTGGCCTAGAGGAGTGTTGGACTTATGAAATGAAATAGAAAGGTTGGCAGCATTTTGCTGACAAAATGTGAGCCAAAAGGGGTGCATACACATAAGTTGGGCGCTTGTACCATCAGTTTCACCAGGATACCAAGACAGGGTTATGGGGAAAGGGTACCCCTCATCCCTGTGTTTAACTTGATTTGGAAGAGAAAAAGTTAAGTATATCTTACAGAGAGGTTATTTATGGAGGTCAGAACCAAAGAGTAAAGAAAGTATAGAAGCAGATAAATTAGTGTCTCCATCAGTTTATTTTTTTAAGTTGAATATGTGTATGAGATCATTTCAGCCTTGAGTCATGTATAGAAGAAGAGGACTTTAACCTTGACTTCCTGGGCTTCTAGTTCTTTAACAATGAGAACATTAGAAAGATACTTCAGAATAATGGGAGAAGTAAGAGACAAATCAAGGTGGAATGGTTTTTCTTTTGTTGTTGTTAATAGTTGCAGGTCTTTGTGTATTGTGGATGGACTAGAAGCCTATTTTTTACTCCTCTGCTCATCAAGCTTTTATTCCCACATGTTCATATGTTTCTTTTATTCCCACATGTTCATGCATTTCTAGGACATGGTCCGGCGTGGAGAAATCATAGACAATGACACTGAGGATGAGTTCTACCTTCGGCGCTTGGATGCAGGGCTCTTTGTTCTTCAGCACATCTGCTACATCATGGCCGAGATCTGCAATGCCAATGTCCCCCAGGTAGGAGGGCCGTCCACACTGGGCCTCTCCATCCCTGCCTCCTTCCTTGCCACCTGCTGAGGCAGAGACTCTCAAAGAAAGAAATGGATCCACATTCTCCTTGAATTTCTTCTCTGAATATGGGCCCTCTTGTCCAGAGATGGAGTGAGGTGAATATTTTCAATATGATGTATTCTGGTGTCCACCAGGACAAATGATGCCTTTTCTCTCTCTCCCCCTTCTTCCCCTTCCTTATTAGATTCGCCAGAGAGTTCACCAGATCCTGAACATGCGAGGAAGCTCCATCAAAATTGTCAGGCACATCATCAAGGGTGAGTTGGATGTTGGTTGTATCTGGAGCTTCAGGGGATTAGATCAGCTTACTTCTTCCTCTCCGAGTCTCTGTCAGTATCCCTGGAACTGGGGGCACAGCATTGTCGGCACCACAGACTTGAGTGTGTTTTCTGGTTCACTGTGTGCAGGTTAGTCACCGCAGACTAACCTCGCTATTCCCTACCTCTGAGCCCTCAGGTGCAGAATTTATACAATGCAACAAAAAGGAAGCACTAGGGTTTGGAAATATTTGCTTAAAAAATTTTTTTTAAGACAAAACAAGAAATAGTCCAGTTCCAAACTATATGTAGTAGAAGGAAATTGCTTTCTTAGGGGAAAAAGTAAGGAAGTAACAAGAAATACCGGGAATTATACAAGGCGAAAGAAAGTAAATCCGAGGCAATGTGGTGCAGGAGAAAGAGCATGCCTGCCTGCCTGCCTTCCCCCAGCAGCCTGAGTGAGATCTAGAAGAAATTTTGCACAGGTTCATGAGCTACTATATGACAAGTGTTCAGTTCAGTGCCTGGGACACAGAAAGTGCTCAGACAGGTGAGTTTCCTGCTTTCCGTCACCTACCCCAAAAAGCCCCGCACATGCTGTTGCATCCTTGTCTTGACCTGACTCAGCTGGAGTGGCTCCTGAGAGGCCTCCAGTTGGTAAGCAAGTTCTCAATCACCAGGGTGCCTGGCTTGAGCTCTGTGATGCAGCCCCACCCTCGGGCCACATAGCACAGACTGACACATGGTGGGACTTTACAGTACTGATGACACCAGAGTTCAGAAAGAGTCAGGATGGACTGGGTAACCAAAGACAAATTTTCATTTTCCTTCTCTGGCCCTTGTTCTGCCCATTTTTAAGGTATCAGATTAGGCTGGATCTACTCAAAGGGTTTACCCATAAGTGGCTTGTAACTCCCATTACAAGTGGGAGATGAAATGTGAAGATAAATAATACAGATCATAAAGTGAAGAGAAGTTAAGGGCCATGTGCTCTGAGATCCAGCTCCTGGAACTGAATCCTGGCTTTGCTATTTACTGTGTTACTTCCGGCAAGATATCCAGTTGCTCTGTGACCTGATATATGGGTGAGATTAAATGAGGTGATATATGGAAAATGTCTGACCCTTAGTAAGTTCTCAGTAAATGTCAGTTGTTACGAATATTATGAAGTATTATGATGATTATCGTCATCATTATTATATAGGAGGAATGGCTAAAATCTCATGGGAAGCCTTGTAAAAGTAGTGGCACTAAGCTGGGTCTTAGAGGCTGGGACAAGGGCATTCCAGAACACAGGGACAGTGTGACTGAAGGCATAGAGGCTGGAAAACACATGCTCAGTATAGCTCTCCCAGGCAGGTGGAAATGATAAATTTATTGTGCCCATTTTACAGATGGGAATTTGAGGCATTGGAATCTATTTTCTCCCTCAGAGAACAAGGAAAGGGGGGCACCCAATCATGAATCTAGCGCAGCATCTTACCTACCATGGTGTCATCCAGGCGCTCCTAATCTTCTTGGCACCACATTCTCCTGACTGCTGCACAGTGCCATGCCGCCTCCTCCCCAAGGTGTAGCTGTGGTGATTTACATCTCCAATTTTTAAATGGCATTTACTTTTAACACCCACATGTTCAATTAGAACTTTTTATTACTCTCAGCTCTACTTTCTCGCATTTTTGGCTTCTCCCTGCACTTCCATCCCTGTAATCAAAACAGTGATCTTCTGAGAAAGAAAAGGTGTTTTTAACACATACTGGCGTGTAGTAGGTGGTGTTTTTCTTTCTGAAATCCTACCACATATACCTCAGGTTATTTAGAATTTTCAGTTGTCATGAGCCAGCCTCTGTCTCCCTCATATCCCAATTTATTCTCCCAGTGCCTAGGATGCTGAATAGGTATTTGTTTGAGTGTCTGGCAAGCGAGCAGTTGAGAGCCCTACACAGATGTTGTGTTTATTCTCACTACTCTTGTTCTTCTCCCTGTTGCTTTCTTCCCCCCCACGCTCCCATCTCTGCTAGGCCCTCAGTCCCATCCTTCCAGACCCAAATCCAGCCTTTGAGTTCTCTCTGGCACCCTTCACAGCCAATCCATTAGTAAATCTGCCAGTTCTGTCTCCAAACTCAATCTTGAATCCATACAGTTCTTTCCATCTGTGATTTCTTATCACAGCACCCAGTTTATTTCCTTCATAGCCCTTATCACAATCTGTAATTGTTTTTATTTATGTCTTGTTTACTCATTTTCTGTGTCTCATACATTAAAATGTAAGCTCCGTGATGTAGGAACATTGTCTGGCTTGTTCACCGTGTCTCCTTAGCACTTAGAGCAATGCCAGGCACGTAATGGGAACCCACTGAATATTTGAAACATTGTGGAATTAAACCCTACCCTTGTGTGATTTTAATTTGGCAGATGTTTACTGAGACTCTCCTCAAGGATAGGAATAGTGCTAGATACTATGCTACTATACTAAGGTGTTGTATGGCAGTGTCACACGGCGCCCTCATGGAGTTCATAGTCTTCTGGAAGACATAGGTGTATGAACGACCAACCAGAATTTAAGCTCAGTGAAGGACACACCCCAGCAACTACTCAGCTAGCATTGCTGGGTGCCAGCTCTGTATCTAGGACTAGAGATACAGAGTAAGAACAAGATCTATATCCTTGAGGCATTCACAGCCTGGTGGGGAGAGATGCTTGAAACTAATTATAATGTGATAAGTGCTGCGTTGAAGTTGTGAACAGCCTGCTAAGGGAGTGAATGGAATGGAGGCAGGGCCGTACCACAGAATCCCAGGGGAGGCTCCTCCCAGGACTGGGAATGGTGTCCCAGAGGGAAAGGCACATCCCAGGCAGAGGGAGCAGAGGAGCAGAGGTAGGACAGCATCACCGGACTGTGTAAGGACTCTGACCCCACCAGCAGAGGCCAAGTGGGCCTGTGGGACGCTGGAGCATGCGTGGGGTCGGGGATGTTGCTGGGCAGGGCCCCCAGATTCTGTTGCGTACGTGATGATGAATGTTGAAGTATAGGTAGTGAGTGCCAACCCCTGTTGGCCAGCGAACAGTGGACATCCCATTAGTGCTCAGGAGACATGCTGGTTTGGGCAATTTGAAGTCATTGTGAGGAGGTAATTGTTAAAGTTGGGAATTAGATGCCATTGCCCAGATCAAAGAGGCCCTTACAGGACACTGGCCACTAAAAAAGCAAAGAGTTCTCTCCAGATGGAAGGTTAAGGTTGTAATGAATGTTCTTAACCCCCCTTCCACTGGCACAGCTGCCCCAGGGAAGCTGCCTGCCTGCAGGCTGTGCGGTGAGCCGTGTGGCCGCCTCTGGGCAGCCAGCGAGCACCCTCAGGGCAGTGCTTAGGCTACAGGGGTGGGGGGGTGTTGGCAGCTGGGCTCTGCTCAGGCCTACCTTTTAGAAGCCTTCACTACCCCTCCTTCACCCTTCACTCCATCAAAAAGCACCAAAAAACAAAGCCTCATAAAGAAAAGCAGCTCATCAGTCTGTCCTCTTTGATTTTAATTTCGTTTTTCAGTTTGGGTTGCTTCTTTTTTTCCTGTTTTTAACATACTAATTAGATGCAAGCTTTTTTCTTTGATTTTATGGCCTACATATTTCCTAAGTTTTGCTGGCAGGATGACAGCTGATGTATCCCTTGAGGTCTCAGGAAAGCGCTGATGAGGCAAGCCCAGCAGGGGACTTTTCCCAGTATATTTTGGTCCCCTTTCTTATGATTTCACTCCCTCCTTTTCTATTGGGGGTGCCAAGAGAGCTGGGAATAATTGATGGCTCATTAAAGTCCCTCTTTCTGCAGACTGCTTACTCGGCAATCCCAGAGTCCGGCCTTCCCTGGAACTGGCAGCAGCTCTAGGCCTGGGACCATGGTGCCCAAATGGCGGACGGTGGTCTCCTTGTACATGAGACTGTGTGCTCCACAAGGACAGCAACAGTCTGCCTTTCATCTTTTGGTGCCTGGCCCATGGCTGGTACAGAGAAGGGCACAATCTATGCTGACTAGGTGTGCTGAGGTGGTGCTTCAGACTTTGTTGTGTTGTTCCAGAAATCTAGGAGCACCACAGAATGATCACCCCTGAGCACATTCTCTGTGCCAGGCTTCTAATGTGTAGTCTCTGGTTCTCACAACAGCCTTAGAAAAGCAAGATTATAATATCCATTCTGCAGATAATGAAACCCGGACTAATGGAGGTTAAGGGATGTTATACAAGTCACTATGTTGGAAGTCACTGGGTCTAAACTCAGAGCTACACACCGCTGCTCTTCCATCTAGCAGAAAGGAGCGCTCTAGCCGTACTGATTGGCTGATACACTCATAAAGTCTTTTAAGAAAGAAAGTTCAGAACATCACCTTTACAGAGCACCCACTTGGCATCACAGGGTGCTAGGTGGACTCCCAAAATGAATGAGACCCTTAAGGAGGCCTATAGTCCTACCACAGGGAGATAACTAACTACAAAACAGGACAAATGAAGTCAGTGAAGATACGGAGTGGGACTCAAGAAGGCATGCTTAATTTTGTTGGAGATTAAAAGGAGCTTGAATACCCAGGGAGTCTGCACAGAGGAGATGCATTCCTTCATTTTTTAAAAAAATGTGATAAAATCTACATAGGATTTACAATTTTAACCATTGCAGTCATCACCACCTTATATCCACAGAATTTATTTTCATCTTGCAAAACTGAAATTTTGTTTCCATTAAACTCTCATTCCCCATTCTGCACCCCCTCCCCTGTCCCTGGCAACTACCCCTGTACTTCCTGTCTCTGTGAAGTTAATGACTAAGTAAGGCGGTGGTTTCTTAAAGCATGGAAGAACCTCCATTGGCTGACCCAGCTGTACATTGCTGAGTGGTCATCTCCTTGGATGTGGTGGGAGCTGTGGCCTGGGAATACTTCATCGTATAAATACCTGTGCCAGGGGTCACCCTGGAAGGCACTGACTACTCTCTTAAAAATGTTTTGGTCACTGGTGCAAGTTGTGGAAGATCCCGTGGGTGCTAGGCTGTTTTGCAGAGGAAGCTTAGAGGGTTACTGACATAAAACTCTTTCATTGGTGGCAAAAAGACTGTACCAAAGACTTCAAAATGCCTTCATAAATTAGGTTTCTGGCCCTTTGATTTGCCTGTTTTCCTTTTTTTTTTAATTTTTTATTAAGATATTATTGATATACACTCTTATGAAGGTTTCACATGAAAAAACAATGTGGTTACTACATTTACTCATATTATCAAGTCCCCACCCATACCCCAAATGCAGTCAATGTCCTTCAGTGTAGTAAGATGCCACAGACCTACTGTTTGCCCTCTCTGTGCTACACTGTTTTCCTCATGATCCCCCACACCATGTGTACTAAACATAATACCCCTCAATCCCCTTCTCCCTCCCTCCCCACCCGCCCTCTCATACTCCTCCCCTTTGGTAACCACTAGTTCCTTCTTGGAGTCTCTGAGTGTGCTGCTATTTTGTTCCTTCAGTTTTGCTTCATTGTTATACTGCACAAATGAGGGAAATCATTTGGCACTTGTCTTTCTCCGCCTGGCTTATTTCACTGATCATAATGTCCTCCAGCTCCATGCATGTTGTTGCAAACGGTAGGATTTCTTTCTTTCTTATGGCTGAATAGTATTCCATTGTGTATATGTACCACATCTTCTTTATCCATTCATCTACTGATGGACACTTAGGTTGCTTCCATATCTTGGCTATTGTAAAAAGTGCTGCGATAAACATAGGGGTGCATATGTCTTTTTAAATCTGAGAAGTTGTATTCTTTGGGTAAATTTCAAGGAGTGGGATTCCCAGGTCAAATGGTATTTCTATTTTTAGTTTTTTGAGGAACCTCCATATTGCTTTCCACAATGGTTGAACTAGCTTACATTCCCACCAGCAGTGTAGGAAGGGTTCCCCTTTCTCCAAATCCTCGCCAGCATTTGTTGTCCATAGTCTTTTGGATGCTGGCCATCCTTACTGGTGTGAGGTGATATCTCATTGTGGTTTTAATTTGCATTTCCCTGATGATAAGTGATGTGGAGCATCTTTTCATGTGTCTGTTGGCCATCTGAATTTCTTCTTTGGAGAACTGTCTCTTCATATCCTCTGTCCATTTTTTAATTGGATTATTTGCTTTTGGGGTGTTGAGGCGTGTAAGTTCTTTATATTTTTTGGATGTTAACCCCTTGTCGGATATGTCATTTACAAATATATTCTCCCATACTGTAGGATGCCTTTTTGTTCTGTTGATGGTGTTCTTTGCCGTACAGAAACTTTTCAGTTTGATGTAGTCCCATGAGTTCATTTTTACTTTTGTTTCCCTTACTCGAGGAGATGCATTCAGGAAGAAGTTGCTCATGCTTATATTCAGGAGATTTTTGCCCATGTTGTCTTCTAAGAGTTTTATGGTTTCATGACTTACATTCAGGTCCTTGATCCATTTCAAGTTTACTTTTGTGTATGGGGTTAAACAATAATCCAGTTTCATTCTCTTGCATGTGGCTGTCCAGTTTTACCAACACCAGCTGTTGAAGAGGCTGTCATTTCCCCATTGTATGTCCATGGCTCCTTTACCATTTATTAATTGACCATATATGGTTGGGTTTATATCAGGGCTCTCTAGACTGTTCCATTGGTCTATGGGTCTGTTCTTGTGCCAGTGCCAAGTTGTCTTGATTACTGTGGCTTTGTAGTAGAGCTTGAAGTTGGGAAACATAATCCCCCCAGCTTTATTCTTCCTTCTCAGGATTGCTTTGGCTATTCGGGGTCTTTTGTGGTTCTGTATGAATTTTAGAACAATTTTCTCTAGTTCATTGAAGAATGCTGCTGGTATTTTGATAGGAATTGCATTGAATCTGTAGATTGCTTTAGGCAGGATGGCCATTTTGATAATATTAATTCTTCCTATCCATATGAGCACAGAATGTGTTTCCATTTATTGGTACTTCTTTAATTTCTCTCATGAATGTCTTGTAGTTTTCAGAGTATAGGTCTTTCACTTCCTTGGTTAGGTTTATTCCTAGGTATTTTATTCTTTTTGATGCAACTGTGAATGGAATTGTTTTCCTGATTTTTCTCTCTGCTAGTTCATTGTTAGTGTATAGTAATGCCACAGATTTCTGCATATTAATTTTGCATCCCGCAACTTTGCTGAATTCAGATATTAGATCTAGTAGTTTTGGAGTGGATTCTTTGGGGTTTTTTATGTACAATATCATGTCATCTGCAAACATGGACAGTTTAACTTCTTCCTTGCCAATCTGGATGCCTTTTATTTTTTTGTGTTGTCTGATTCCCATGGCTAGGACCTCCAGTACTATGTTGAATAGAAGTGGGGAGAGTGGGCATCCTTGTCTTGTTCCTGATATTAAAAGAACTCTCGCTGTTAAGTATGATGTTCGCTGTGGGTTTGTCATATATGGCCTTTATTATGTTGAGGTACTTGCCCTCTATACCCATTTTTTTTTAGAGTTTTTATCATGAATGGATGCTGAATTTTGTCAAATGCTTTTTCAGCATCTATAGAGATGATCATGTGGTTTTTGTCCTTTTTTTTTGTTGATGTGGTGGATGATGTTTGGATTTTTGAATGTTGTACCATCCTTGCATCCCTGGAATAAATCCTACTTGATCATGGTGTATGATCCTCTTGATGTATTTTTGAATTCGGTTTGCTAATATTTTGTTGAGTATTTTTGCATCTGTGTTCATCAGGGATATTGGTCTGTAATTTTCTTTTTTTGTGGTGTCTTTGCCTGGTTTTGGTATTAGAGTGATGTTGGCCTCATAGAATGAGTTTGGAAGTATTCCCTCTTCTTCTACACTTTGGAAAATGTTAAGGAGGATGGGTATTAGGTCTTCACTAAATGTTTGATAAAACTCAGCAGTGAAGACTTCTGGTTCAGGTGTTTTGTTCTTAGGTAGGTTTTTGATTACCAGTTCAATTTCGTTGCTGGTAATTGGTCTGCTCAGATTTTCTGTTTCTTTCTGGGTCAGCGTTGGAAGGTTGTATTTTTCTAGAAAGTTGTCCATTTCTTCTAGGTTATCCAGTTTGTTAGCATATAATTTTTCATAGTATTCTCTCATAATTCTTTGTATTTCTGTGTTGTCCATAGTGATTTTTCCTTTCTCATTTCTGATTCTGTTTATGTGAGTAGACTCTCTTTTTTTCTTGATAAGTCTGTCTAGCAGTTTATCTATTTTGTTTATTTTCTCAAAGAACCAGCTCTTGCTTTCATTGATTCTTTCTATTGTTTTATTCTTCTTGATTTTATTTATTTATGCTCTAATCTTTATTATGTCCCTCCTTCTACTGACTTTGGGCCTCATTTGTTCTTCCTTTTCTAGTTTCATTAATTGTGAGTTTAGACTGTTCATTTGGGATTGTTATTCTTTCCTGAGGTAGGCCTGTATTGCAATATACTTTCCTCTTAGCATGGCCTTAGCTGCGTCCCACAGATTTTGCAGTGTTGAATTATTGTTGTCATTTGTTTCCATATATTGTTTGATCTCTGTTTTTATTTGGTCATTGATCCATTGGTTATTTAGGAGCATGTAGTGAAGCCTCCGTGTGTTTGTGGGATTTTTCATTTTCTTTGTGTAATTTATTTCTAGTTTCATACCTTTGTGGTCTGAGAAACTGGTTGGTACAATTTCAATCTTTTTGAATTTTCTGAGGCTCTTTTTGTGACCTAGTATATGATCTATTCTTGAAAATGTTCCATGTGCACTTGAGAAGAATGTGTATTCTGCTGCTTTTGGGTGTAGAGTTCTGTAGATGTCTGTTAGGTCCATCTGTTCTAATGTGTTGTTCAGTGCCTCTGTCTCTTTACTTATTTTCTGTCTGGTTGATCTGTCCTTTGGAGTGAGTGGTGTGTTGAAGTCTCCTAAAATGAATACATTGCATTCTATTTCCCCCTTTAATTCTGTTAGTATTTGTTTCACATATATAGGTGCTCCTGTGTTGGGTGAATAGATATTTATAATGGTTATATCTTCTTGTTGGATTGACCCTTTTATCATTATGTAATGTCCTTCTTTGTCTCTTGTGACTTTCTTTGTTTTGAAGTCTATTTTGTCTGATACAAGTACTGCAACTCCTGCCTTTTTCTCCCTATTAGTTGCATGAAATATCTTTTTCCATCCCTTCACTTTTAGTCTGTGTATGTCTTTGGGTTTAAAGTGAGTCTCTTGTAGGCAGCATATAAGTGGGTCTTGCTTTTTTATCCATTCAGTGACTCTGTGTCTTTTGATTGGTGCATTCAGTCCATTTACATTTAGGGTGATTATCGATAGGTATGTACTTACTGCCATTGCAGGCTTTAGATTCATGGTTACCAAAGGTTCAAGCTTAACTTCTTTACTATCTAAGAGTCTAACTTAACTCACTTAATATGCTATTACAAACACAATCTAAAGGTTCTTTTTTTTTCTCCTCCTTTTTCTTCCTCCTCCATTCTTTATATATTAGGTATCATATTCTGTACTCTTTGTCTATCCCTTGATTGACTTTGGGCATAGTTGATTTAATTTTGCATTTGCTTAGTAATTAGCTGTTCTACTTTCTTTACTGTGGTTTTATTACTTCTGGTGACAGCTATTAAACCTTAGGAACACCTCCATCTATAGCAGTCCCTCCAAAATACACTGTAGAGATGGTTTGTGGGAGGTAAATTCTCTCAGCTTTTGCTTATCTGTAAATTGTTTAATTGATCCTTCAAATTTAAATGATAACCTTGTCGGATAAAGTAATCTCGGTTCAAGGCCCTTCTGCTTCATTGCATTAAATACATCATGCCACTCCCTTCTGGCCTATAAGGTTTCTGCTGAGAAGTCTGATGATAGCCTGATGGGCTTTCCTTTGTATGTGATCTTATTTCTCTCTCTGGCTGCTTTTAATAGCCTGTCCTTATCCTTGATCTTTGCCATTTTAATTATTATATGTCTTGGTGTTGTCTTCCTTGGGTCCCTTGTGTTGGGAGATCTGTGCACCTCCGTGGCCTGAGAGACTATCTCCTTCCCCAGATTGGGGACGTTTTCAGCAATTACCTCCTCAAAGACACTTTCTATTCCTTTTTTTCCCTCTTCTTCTTCTGGTACTCCTATAATGTGAATATTGTTCCGTTTGGATAGGTCACACTGTTCTCTCAATGTTCTTTCATTCTTAGAGATCCTTTTTTCTCTCTGTGCCTCAGCTTCTTTGTATTCCTCTTCTCTAGTTTCTATTTCATTTATCGTCTCTTCCACCATATCTAATCTGCTTTTAATACCCTCTGTTGTGCTCTTCAACGATTGCATCTCCGACCGTAATTCATTCCTGAATTCTTGAATATCTTTCCATACCTCCGTGAGCATGTTGATGATTTGTATTTTGAACTCCCTTTCAGGAAGAGTCATGAGGTCGATGTCATTTAAATTTTTCTCAGGAGTTGAATTAATAATTTTACTTTGAAGCAGGTTCCTTTGGCATTTCATATTTGTATATGGCACCCTCTAGTGCCCAGAAGCTCTACTCTCTGGAGCTGCTCAGCCCCTGAAGCAATGTCAGGGGTCACAGGGGAGTGGTATTGGTGCCTGGGGGGAGGAAAGAGCTGTTTCCTGTTTCCCGGCTGCTATGCCTGACTCCACTGCCTGAACCAGTGGGCCGAGCACACAGGTAAGCATCTATGCTTTGCGTTTGTTGTTGCTGTAGACAGATCTTCCCTCTGGCTGGCCTAATGCCAGGGTAGGGTTTGCCAGTTTGTGAGCCAGGTGGGGCTGGCCAGGAGAAAGGCGCAGTAGGCTGTGTATCACGGAGGGGGTCCTTGGAGCTGTGTAGCCAGCCAGGGAGCTGGAGCACCTGAAGACTGTGAATGCTCCCAACCTGCTGAGCAGAGTGCACCCGGACAATTTTGTCTACCTGTCCTTTCTCCTGAGCAGTAAGCTCTGTGCAATCCTTGCCCCTTTAGAAGCCCTCTTGCTAAGGGCTTCCTTGTTAGGAAGTCAGACTGCCCACCTTTCTTTTGTCCCAGAGCAGTAAGATATGGATCCCTGCTTTAAACAAGCTGCTGGAATCTCAGTCTCTCCAGGAATTCTGCCTGTCTTAGCTTTCCAGCCCCCTACTCATGAGAGTACCATGCAAGCACCATGAAATGTAGCTTTGTGCTCCCAGAGCAGATCTCCAGAGTTAGGTATTCAGCAGTCCCAGGCCTCCACACCCTCCCCGCTCCGTTTCTCTTCCTCCCGCTGGTGAGCTGGGGTGGGGGAAGGGCTTGGATCCCACTAGGCCACAGCTTTGATACATTACCCCTTGTTCCGTGAGGTCTGCTCTTTTGTCCAGGTGTATGCAGTCTGGCCCAGTCCTCTTTCCTGTTGCTCTTTCAGGAGTAGTTTTATTAGTTATATTTTCGTATTATATGTGATTTTAGGAGGAAGCCTCTTTTTTCACCTCTCATGCCGCCATCTTTAATCCTTGCCTGTTTTCTTTATGGCTTGAAATCTCCTCTGAGAAGCTCATAAACATGTCATTTCCGTATTGGTTTGGGGTGGTTGGTAATCTGAGCTTTATTTCTGTGATTTTAAAGCTGCAAAAGCACATAGGATTTATCTTGTGATGACATGTTTATATGTGTGTGACTTGCAGCAGGTCATGGCTACTATGGCCACTAGGGTATTTGGAGGCAGAAAAGGATCATGGCGAGGTGTGTGTGTTAACCTTCAGCAGCTAACCTTCACAGTTCCTTGTGCATACAGTGGGGCTAGCTGCCTCAAAAGGCAGCTGTGAGACCTAGATGACGTACTGTATTAAAGTGCTTACACACTGGCCAGCATGAAGCAAGGGCTCCATAAATGTTAGCTCCCTTTGCTCTGGTGATTAGTGCCTGAGCAAACCCAGTAATAAGGAGCTAAGATGAACCACACAGAACAGCAAGAATTTTGGGTCTTTGTGTAACTCTGGGTAAGTTAGTAGGTAACATGTTTGAGCCTTGCATTTCCGCCTCTGTAAAAAACAAACCTAAAGTCAGTACTGCCCCTCAGGAATGCTGTAGTTGAATTGCAGTCAGGTGCCTGCCTTGCTTCTCTTCCTTGGCCTAATCCTTTCCCCTGGAGCTGGCAGCAGCCTGGACTCAGATCTAGGCAGGAAAACCCATGGACCAGTGCCCACTACCAGACTCCTGGGGGCCTGGTGGTGGTGAGTAGGTGCTTTTCCAACCAGCTAACATGTCCTCAGGTCTATGGGAACATGACCCTGGTAGCATTATAAGCAAAGGGTAAATTTCCTTCTCCTTTAAGTGAGTTTCATTCTGTTCTATCCCTGGTGACCTTCCTATCCCGTAGCCCCAGCAAAATGTTTCCCTCCAAGAGAAGTGTGACATTAGGCCTTCCAGTGTTGTTAAGGAATCTGTTAGCTGTAAAAGGATTTTCCTTCCCCAGTTTCTATTTTGTGGTTATTTCTGTGTCTTCAGAGGTTTTCATTGTGAAAATACTGGCATTTCTCTTCTCCTGGCTCCCTCTTCCTCCTACATTTTTGAAGGGTTTCGCATTTAAGGCTTAAGGTCCAGGGAGCCAAACCAGGCTTGTGAGTGCTGGTTCAAGTCTCTGTCCTGGAAGACAGTTTCCTTCCAGCTACTGGCCCTGGTGCCCCCTCCTTCTCCTTCATAACATCAACAGAACAGCTTGTATTCCATGTCTGAAGAGTAACCTGCTGCCTGAAGTTTGCTTTAATATTTATGTGTTCGGCACTGCTACCTGTTTTCAACTCCATCAAAGCCTTTATTATAAAAACATTTGGAATGCTGGGGAAGTAGAGAAGGGAGTTGATGTGTACACCATCTTTCTCACTCTCCTGCCTGACTCAACCTTTACCTCTCTCCCCCAGTACCCCCAAAACTCTCTGCCTCTCTGCCACCCAGTAGTTCTCTCTTCATCTAGCATCTCTCTTTTCCTGCATTCTCTTTTCATCCCTCTCTCCCTCTCACCCTCTCTCCCTCTCTCCCTTTCTCCCTTTCTCCCTTTCTCTCTCTCTCTCTCACACATACACACACACACAGAGCAAAAGAACTCTTCCCAAGACCTCTGGGAGGAATCTGTTCAATATTTATAAACTGCTGCAGCAGCTATAATAACCAGAGGTAGCTGGCACCACCAAGATTTGCTCCAAATAGGATTCTTCTCTGGAAACAAAGAATGAGGAGGGGTGAGGGGCAAGGGGTGAGGCACATGGCTGCTGCTGGCTGCCAGGGCCAGTGGAAGAGCCCTGGGGACTCATCAGTCCTGGTTGTGGGCCAGGCCAGTCACTTGCCCTTCAGGTTCGCAGTACATTTCTGAGAGCCCTGTCTGACATTAGTGGCCTGGCCTGAGAGGGTGTGGTCCCCAGTGACCCGCTCCACGTCTGTGACCACTGAGGCCCTTTTATCATGGGACGTTCCCTTTGGAGTCTTACCTTTTATGAGGACTTTGTAACCAGGTGCCCTGTCAGGGCTGGGCTGCTTTAGAGTGCTTACAGAGCAGGAGATTTTTCCCCTAAGGGTGGGAAACAGGCAGGGTAGGTTATTGGTTAGATAAGAGGATTCCCTTTAGGTACTGGCTCCCCTGCCCCTGGTGTTTTAAGAGCCTTTTGCACTATCCACACATTTCAGCTCTTCCATCATTCTAGACGTGGGCAACTTGCTTCAGTTCTGTAATATGCCTCAGTTTCCTCATATGTAAACAGACATGGTGTTCTTCACCTTGCAGGATTGCTGCAGAGATTAAATGAGACTACATAGATAAATGGCACATAATCAGTGTTCACTACATGTTAGTTCCCATTCCGCTGTGGGCGAGACAGCCCCGCTCCCAGATTGCAACTAAATCTGCTCCTGGCCCATTTCCAGGGAACAGGTAATCGGACAGTTTCCTCCTTCCGCAAACACAGTGACAGAGCCTTGCCCATGGAGTGGGTGCTCTGTTTACTCTGGTGGCCTGCATTTTTTTCTAAGGTCTTGGCAGAGGTGATTCAGCAAGGGAATTGATACATACTTTGGTTTCTCTACTTTGTGCATCTCTAGAAAGAGATTAGGTCCCTCCAGGGTAGCTGGCAGTACTTGAAAAGTCACTGTCCAAGAGGATCAGGCTGTTTCTCCACTTCCCTCCCTCCTGGGCCTGAAATACATTAGGAGAGCAAAGTGTTAGTTCAATCCATTAAGACTCTTGCTTCCAGACCATGCCTCTGGGAGTGTTAATGCTAGAATGGTCATTTCTCATTCTCCTGGGGCAGTGACTAGATCATTCACATGTGAGTACCACTTACATAGAGCCCATAGCCTTCTCCTGCAGCCCGGGTCCTCTTCTGCCCATCACCCCCAACCCTCTCTTTAAAGGCCCTTAATAGGAGGCATCACAGCCATTTGCTGGTGGAGGTGATGGATGGGCCTCACAGAAGAGGATGATTTCCAGGGGGAGACACACAGCTGGCACATGTCTGAATCCCAAATCCCATTTCCCGGCACATGTCTAATGTAATAAAGAGGAAGGAGGAAAGATGAAGTGGCAGGAGCAAAATTATTTCACCAGCATGGTGGGGGTGGCGGTGGGGCTGGGAGGGGTTGCACACTTCCTTCTGGCTCCCCAGTCTTTGTCTGACTTGGATCAGCAGATGTTTCATTATGCAGAAGCCTCTTGCAAGAGAATTCTCTATTGTTCTATCTCAAGCCCCTCACTCCAGTTAGGGAGCAGGGGACAGATATGCAAGCAGTCAACCTAATCAACTACTCTAAGAGCTTATTCACCACTCCAGACCGATAGTTGGCTCTCAGTCAGGCTCTGCTGGGTATTTAGCTGAAAGTAAGGCAGAAGCCCCTACCTACATGAAGCTCCCAGTCTAGAGGGTGGGGAAACTTACGCAGAGGGCGGCCAAGGAGTAAGGCCTGTGATGGAGACAAGTGGCCTGGAGTGAGAGATGGCTGGGCAGTGTTCGTGGAGAAGACATCCTCTAAGGTAGACTTTGGGTGGGTTGGGATTCCACGAGTAATATTGCTGGCCTGAGCAAAGGATGCTCAGGGAGGGATCTAGTGCTTCTTGAGCATCTGTTGTTTGCTAAGTTCCTTACATAGATTTTCAGAGGAGGTGACCAACCAAGGTCATACAGGATTGTGAGTCAGAGACAGGACCAAACCTAGCCTGCAGTGTTGCCCCAGCTCCTCTCTGCGGGCAGGGCCAGGGCGCAGTCAGCAGGCGGTGAGGAGCTGGGTCACCCATTCCCCTTCCCCTTCCACCAGATACTTTATGCCTGTTCAGGCAAGCCCGGGCCTCTCTTCACCTTATGTCTTGCACTCCAGTCACTAAGTTCTACACATCATTTCTGCACCATATACTACCTCTCCCCATCTCCTAAAACCAGGGTACCTACATAATTTGAGGTGACACATTTGAAAAAGAATAAGGATTGTGCTGGGATAACTGGGTTGTGTCCTCTGGAAAGCTGCCACCAGCATCACCTCCTGTATCCTCGTCCTCCTTGGTTGGGAGTGTTCCCCTTGTCTTCCTGCTGCAACTGAAACCCGCCTTTCCGGGGTGGGCCCTCTCAAGTGGTGGCCATCTTCTCCCACAACCCTCCTACCACTGGAGACAAGAGGGGCTTTCGTGCTCCTCATGGACGCCCCTAGAGCATTCTTTCTCCTCCACCCCTTTTCCCTAAAAGCACCAGCTGGTTGAATATCCTGTCAGTGGACTATACCCAGCACCCTTCATTCATTGGAGGAATGTAGCACTCACTGTCACCTCCCCACTACTCAGTCATATTTCTTGGGAATCAGTATCCACACCTTTTCCTACCACACCCATTTCTATTCTGTCAGTAAATCCTGCTGGGTCCTCTTTCACAATACAGATAGGTGTGGGGCTTCCAGCCCTGATACAAAACATCTGCTGATCCAAGTCAGACAAAGATGGGGAGCCAGAAGGAAGTGTGCAACCCCTCCCAGCCCCACCGCCACCCCCACCATGCTGGTGAAATAATTTTGCTCCTGCCACTTCATCTTTCCTCCTTCCTCTTTATTACACTGGACATGTGCCGGGAAATGGGATTGGGGATTGAGACCTCTATTCCACCATGAACTTCTTGGTCCCAGCCACCATGAAATCATCCCTTTCTTCTGCCCTGGCCACCTTTAGGGTATCTCCCACCCAGCAGCTAGAGTGAGCTAGTTAAAAGGCAAATCACATCACCCCTTTGCTTAAAACCCTTGTATTGCTTCCCCCCTCCGGGGGAGGGTCAGAGTCCTTCTGGGGGCCCATAGCCCTGCACAGTCTGTGCCCTGCTCACTCCCAGACAGTCCCACACACATTTGCTTCAGGTGTTTAATCAAATCTCCGTGAGGCCTTCTGACAGTGAGCCTATATATTTCATTTACTTTTTGGTTTGTTTCCCCCACTAGAAAGTAGGGTTCATAAGAGCTGAGGTTTTCATCTATTTTGATCATTACTTTATCCCCATTGCCTCAAATCGTGATTCTCAAACTCGAGTGTGCATTCACATTACCTGGCATCTGTCATACTTGTTCCAACTGCTGGACCTATAAGGAGCTCTGGGTTGAGCATGAAAATTTGCATTTTTAACAAGTTCCTGCATGGTGCCGATGCTGCTGGTCAAGGTCCGCACTCTGATTATCACTGTTCTAGAACAATGGCTGTTCAGAGTAGGCATCTACTACATGTATGCTACGTGAGTAAATGAGTGAGGAGAGTGTGTGGCTGGCAGAGGCGGTGAGCATGGAAAAGTGAGTCGAGCCCTTTTCACTGGAGGCCTCGAATGTGAGACCAAGGAGTTTGGCCACAGCTGCCACCTTGGAGACTGCAGGAGGCATCAGAACAGCATGTGGAGCTGGGCTTCAGGGGCCCAGCCACAGTGGACCCCACGCCTCGGATTCATGCCTAACCCTACCTCTGTCTCCCTAGAGTATGCGGAGAACATCGGGGACGGCCGGAGCCCAGAATTCCGGGAGAACGAGCAAAAGCGCATCCTGGGCTTGCTGGAGAGCTTCTAGGGAGCCCTGTGCCTGCACAGCGCGGACTCTGGGCCTCCCTTCCAGAGACAGGTGTTACACAGCTCGGTGTGACTTTTGGACAAATTAAAGCTACTTTTGGTATTCCTGGGCTGGCATTCTTTATGGCAAAGCAGTTCCCTCTGCCTTTCCCAGCACCTGCCAAGCAGCTGTCATGGCATACTTCTGAGGAAGGTCACTGGTTGGCCTGACTCTGCCAGTGAGGAAACTGAGGCCCAGAGAGCATCTCAGTGATAAAGTGATCACTGTGGCTTCTCTGGTGGCACCATGACAAGGCTTCCCATCTGTCACCAGGAAGGTGCTTGGATTAGCGACCTCTCCAGGGCTTCCTGCCCTGACACAGAGTCTGGACATGTAGTGCAAGGCATGAGGCTCATACAGAAGCACCCCTGGGAGGCCTATGTGCCTCTGTGAGCCAGGACAGAAAGCACAGTCTTGGAGCAGTGTTTTGAACCCCGGCTGCACATCAGAATCACTGTTGGTGGGAGGTGGACTTAAAAAAAATAAGTGTTGGGCCCCACCCCAGATGGTGAATCAGAATCTCAGGTGCTGCTTAATCACAATTTCACCCATTTTACATGTTGTAAGAAAGTTGGTCTCCTCTTTCACAGAAGTCAGTGGTCCTTTGGCATGTTTTTATGAGTGAGGAGGCAGAACAGCCAATATAGAAAAGCAGCATTTCATTAAAATGAGTGTTTAGCCCTGGGTGATCAAATAGGCCACAGGGGACGGACGCAGCCTGCCCTGTGCCCATGGCCAGCATTGCCAGTCTGCACAGTCCTCGCTTCTCATTGAACCCCAAGGGGTAGGGCTATGAGAGGGCCCAGAATCAGATGGCATCTGTGTGGTGCCCAGCACTGGGCTGCCCACATAGCAGTGAGTAAGCCAAGCCCTACCCTCCCAGCGCTCATGCCCAGTGTGGTGGGGAGAAAGGCAGTGTGCCTGTCATTTCCAAGAGGTGAGCACTCCCTCAGAGAGGGGGCGGGGGTGTGTAACAGGGCCTCTTACAGAATCCGAATTGCCTTACAATCACTTCGGGATTTTGTTTCTTTATCTCGCTGTTCTGTAACTGTAGTAGCTACCATGTATTGGATACCTGCTATGTGCCATTTCTTTACATCCATTCTTTCCAGCGTACACAGCAGCCCCGCTGGCATCTGAGGTCTCAGAGAAGGTAAGTAACTTGTGCAAGGTCCTATGGCCAATAAGTGGCAGATCCTACCTTCAAAGCCAGGTCTGATGGCAGACTACACAGTCCATGCTCTCCCTCCGCCGAGCTGCCTCCCTCTAGAAGACAGTCACGGGTCACTGACTGACATTGTACTTCCATCTCTTCCACTGCTGATATGTGCTTTAACAAATTCACAAAGAATAAAGTATGTCCAGATATAACCTACAGAATTGCAGACCTTTTAAACTAGAGATCATGTCCTTCAGCTTCATTTTCTTTTTAAGTTGTATTTGTTTTTAACCAGGTAATGCTTGACATGGTGAAGAAGTTCAAAATTTAACAAGGGGTATACAATAAGTACCCCCCCAACCCCCATTCCCAACTATGCCCCGCCTCCCAGGCCTCCCTATCCCTGGAGGCAACCACAGTCACCTGATTATCTGCCCAGGGAGGCTGCATCTAGCAGTTGCCCATCTGTATTCTATCGAAGCCCCAGGTGTCCCTCAAGCCATCAGAAACCAACCTAGAGGAGACAGTAGGTAGGGCTCCAGGCCACTCCCCCTCTTCAGCTAGTCACTCCACTTTGCCCTGCTTCATATATTGGGGTGCCTCCTAACATTTTGTGTATGTCTCTCTGCTAAAAGCAATTAAAAGAACTCATGCCTTCACTTGACAAATAAAGTAGTCCCCCTTTCCATTAGTTTTGTAACAGGAGGGTTTGGGAGGAACATGAGGTAGAACCCCTTAGGACTCAGAAAGGGTTATAGTTCCAGGGGTCAGAGGATCAAGGAGATGGAATGAAGAAGAATCTATAACCTCTGCTTTCTATTTTGACAACCCACCACACAAGGCCTAAAAAAATCCTACCCTCTTTACCAGCCTGTAGTCTCGCGGGGTGTGGTCCTGCCTCTTCAGTCTGCTCACAGCTGAGACGCTGCCTGCCGCCCACCTCACACGGCAGCGCCCCCTCTCCCCAGCTGGGTTTGCATTAAAGGCCTCCCTTGGCCGTGTGGTTCCAGACCCGACTCCTACGTCTGCCCACTTGGGATTCACAAGCTTTCCCTTCTGTGGCGTCCTTGTGCCCACAGCCGAGTGGTGCCAGGACACAGCTTCCAGCCGGGCAGTGTTCCTTTTCCTTTAAGTGATATTAGCCAGAATTTCTTCACAAGGGAAATGAGGATTTCATTTTCCTCTTCCTCCACAGCTTGCTGCTCTGTTTGTGGTGGTCGGCACACCTGAATTCAGCGGCAGCAAGATGGGCTGTGTCTCATTTAGGGAGATTTGCATGCAGGCTGCGCGCCTTCTTCATCTGGGGGAAATGCACTGTCAGGGAGCTTAGAGGCATCCTGCAGTTGCCCCCACGGCCGCACTGGTGCCCAGGTGGCATCTCCTGCCATTAACAAGAGTGTCAATTTAGTGTCCACAGGGAGACTAGACTCACTTTCCTAAAGGCAGAAACTTCTTGATTAGATTTTCTTATCCAACAGTAGAGGTAAAAGTGGAGCCACATTTTTCAATCTGTCTTGCTCCTTGGTACACATGGAAAGTGGTTGGTATCACAGCGGTGGGCCCGTTTTCTGTGCTGAGAAAATGGCAAGCATTCCTCCAGTCACCTTTTTCTTGATTAGGTAGCACATGCCCTTGGCATTAACCTCACAAGTCCCATAAGGGTATCCAATGCCTAAATCCCCCACCAGCTGTGTCAGCTGGCCACCCAGTGGCCCTCCCCAGAAACACCCCCTGCTAATTAGCTAGAATATCCTCGCAGAGGTAGTCTGATGGTTTTCAAGTGAATAAAAATATATAGAACACGAATGCTGGCATACCATGCTGTCCGTTCTGCACCTTGCTTGTCACTCCGCAGCCACCAAATGCACACAACTGCCCCACCCCTCTGATATCTGTGGCAGACCCAGCCGTAATTGAGCTAATCATGTTAATGAACATCTAGGTTGTCTCTGATCTTTGGCTGTTACACTGCCGCAGTGAACATCCTTGCAGAGAATGTCACATCACACACGTGTGAGTCTAAATTCCCAAGCAGAATTGCCAAGTCAGAATGTGTGCTTTTCATTGTGGTATGTATCGCCACGTGCCCTCTGACATCAACACTGTACACAAGTGCCACCCCGCCCTCCCCAGCACAGCCTTAGCCAACTTTGATTGGGAACAGTGTTTTGTTGTCTTAATTCGCATTTCTCTTATGAGTGAGGTCATTTAGTGTTTTAGAAGAATGAATTTATTGAGTGTGGGTCATACCTGCTAATACTCACTGAGCTCCTTTCGTGAGCTGTTGTACTCAGATGAGCTCATTTAACCTTCAGACCCAAGGTGTACGTACTTGTATTATCAACCCCATTGCACAGATGAGGACACCAGATTGAGAGGGCCACTGACTTACAAAGTGACAGAGCTGGGAGTGCACATGAGCAAAGTGTTTGCAAAGCCCCCACTCCTGGCCTCAGAGCTGCACTGTCTCCCAGCTAGCTGGCAAAGAAGGGGCTCAGGTGAGGCTGGAGAGGCGGCAGCAGTTGGGGGTCCACCCTATCAATACAGAATGCCCTGGAAGCAGAAGCCTTCAGCTGAGGTGGGCAGTAACGCCCTGGAAGCAGCCTGTCACTGGTGTGACTGAAGCCCACAGTGACGCTGCAGGGTCCCTGCTCCCAGAGCCACTCCCATCTCAGTGGCTGGCAGCGGTACTCATCTGCGTGAGGTCCCGGCTGGGGGTGGGCAGTCACATGGATGCGGCCCCATGGAAGCTGCTCTCCTGTGGGAAGAATGAAGCCCAACAAACATATTGAAGGCTAAGCTTTCCCTGTGCAGCCATGAGGAGGAGCCACCTTCAAGCATGCTTGTGGGGAGGACCTTGCCTACCTTGCCCCGTCCACCCCTCATCTGCCTGTCCACTGAGCTCAAACTCTTTGCCCGGCATCTCCCGACTTTGTGCCCTTCGTCCAGTGTTACATGCCACTGCCTCCTTCCAGTCATCACCAGGAAATGTTTGCTGAGCACCTGCTCTGGCCAGGCCTCATGTTGGGCACTGGGGGCATGCACAGAATGGAAGGCAGTTTGAACTCCCCATAGTAGATCAATTGGGTGTCCCAAAAGGGAGTGATATGGAGTGTCACTAGAGGTGAGGCACGGAGAGGGCCCCAAACCTGGCAGAAGGTATGGGGAAGGATGGGACCTTGCACCTATCTTGAGTGATCTTCCCAGGGGCCTTAGGATGGCCATGAGTCAAAAAACTGGAGGTCATTCAAGGCAGAGGGAACTGCACAGGCAAAGCGTGGAGCCTGCAGGGATTTGGAGTTTTGGGAATTATCTCACCGGATGCCCCAGCTACCCCGAGGTCAGCACCCACACATGCATGCTGATTTCCCATGCTTCGTGGGAGTTGGGGGTCATCACGTTTGTCCCAAGGCAGAGCTTATTTCAAGACAAGTGTTCTCCACTTCCCCTAGGCTCTTTCAGTTCCCAAATGACAGGGAAACAGTTTCCACTGGGGGGTGAGAAGCTTCAAGGCTACATCCCTAAGGAAGCAGGAAGGCTGCAGGAGGCCTATAGGCCCTGGGAAGAGGCTCGGCTGGAGCCCTAGGGAGCAGCTGAGGAAAGCCTCCAGGAGCAGGTCTACAGAAGCCAGGGCTGTGGTCTGGCACAGCTGAGGAAGGGTCCAGCCTGGCTTCAGCTCCTGGTGCCTCAGAGAGCCAGAGCCTCCAGGAGACACCCAGGAACAGGGCAGGGGACTTGGGCCCTAGCTCAGCCTCTCTGAGATAGGAGCCTGTCCTTACCCTCTTGGAACCTGGGCTCTCGTTCATTCAGGGACTGAATGCGAGGGCCTCTGAGGGGCCAATCTGGAGAACCCCACACCTGCACCCAGGTGATCATCTGCCATCCCTCCCCCACCTACATTTACTCAACACCTGCCATAAGCTGTGTGGGGAATAAGACACATTGTCCCTGCCCTCGAGGAGCTCACATTCTCATGGGACAGAGCAAAAGACAAACATGTAAGCAGATACGCAGAATGACTACTGAATGGAAAAGGAGCAAACAGTACAAAAGGAACCAACTTGGGTTGGTGGTGTGGGAAGTCCTCTTTGATGAGGTACCTTTGAGCTTAGTTCTGAATGATGTCAAGGAGCCAGGTGGCCCATGAGCTGGAGGAAGAGGGTTCTGAGAAGAGACATGGGTGCAAAGATCCTGAGGCAGAGAGAGCACCATCATTCTCCAGAAAATAGCCAAAAGAAGCCACTGTGGCTGGACCCAAGGGTGAGGCAGGGGCTGGTTGGGGATCAGGCTCAAGGGGTGGGCAGGGGCCAGATCTCGCAGGACCTTGAGGACCATGGAGGAGTTTTAAGCTTGCAAGGGTTGTGATCTGGTTTTGAAAGATCTCTGCCTGCCAGACGGAGGACACACTGTGGAGACCAGTGTGGAAGCATGAGACCCTGGCATGCTCATCCAGGAAGGAGATACTGGTGCTTTGGACCAGAAGGGGAGTGTGTTCCAGAGAAGGGGGTTCAGGATGTGTTGAGGCAGAGCCTACCGGTCACTATGCACTGAAAGCTGGGAGCAACTTCATGGCCCAGAATGAGTCGGGTGGGGCCAGCAGAGAGCTGCTCAGTATATAAATATCTTTAATGAATAAATAGAAGTGTTTTTAGAGCTGGTGGAGTCGTATCATTTCCACCTGCCATAAAATTTCATTAGAAGCAGGCGCTGCAAGGGGAGAGGAATGGCTGCAGTAAACCTGCCCGCCCACCCTCAGGCCCTGCCTCCACTCTGGGCCAACTCAGCCCCACTCCCTGGAGAATCCAGACCCAGGCCCTTCTCCCCAGACCTTCTGGGGCCCAGGGCAGTCTGATCCTTTCCTGCCCTGGCCTCACAACGTGAACAGACACAAGGCAGCCGTGGGCAAGGACGTGTGGCTTGCCACTCAAAACCAGAGGGCTCATTTTCCTTCGCTGGGAAATAGGCACAACAGTCCCTGCCTCCATGTTCACCCACTCCCCGGGCCTTCAGGGACTTCATGCCTTATCCATCTAATTCAGGTAAGATGGGCTTCAGAGGAAGCAGTAATCAGTACAGCTGAATTCCTGGAACAGCAGTGCTGGGGGACAGCGGACCTAGTAGTCAGACAGTTTTTACAAATTAGAAAACAGGCCACAAGAAAGTAGGTGACTTCCTAAGATCATATAGGATCAGTAGATCCAGCCCTACAAAACCACCATAGGGTCAGCTACATTATTCAGCACCATCTTCTGGAGTCGTGCCCTCATTCCTGTGATGTGGAGACTATTACCATACCAGTTTGCAGCTGAGAATGCTGAGGCCAAGAAAGAGGATCCAGGTCGGCCCATTGGTTAGTGACAGCCAGATGACAGCCCTGGGCTGCACCCCACCAGAGCAGCTTTTTTCTGATCTATTCAAGAATGGTGGGGGGGGGGGGGATTGTTTTCTTGAATCCTTTGAAGGACTGGGATGGAAAATTCACTGACTACCTATGTGTCAGGTAGTCTCTGAACTGAATTTGAAGGTCACTGTCCCCAGCACCTTGCTGCATCCCTGTAGCATCTTCCAAGGTTGCCATGATCACCTCCATTTTACAAATAAGAAAAGGAAACAGAGAGAGATCAAGGAATTTGCCCAAGGTCACATAGCTGTATCCCTGAGGTTGGCCATGGCTGCCAGCACTCACAACAGGGATTCTCAGGCCCCTCCCTTGGCCCCACTGCCACCATCCTCCAGCCACTGGGTGTAAGGCCAGGAAGCCTGGCCAACTGGACAGACCCAGCTGGCAACCTGCCTGAGCCCATGGTTATCAGTTAAGCTCATTAAGTGGCCATGTCAGGACATGGCCTGGGCCAGCTGCCTTCCCTCCCCACCTCACTCCAGCCCTCTTGGGAGCAAGGCCTGAGGACAGGCTCCTGATTTTAGCAGATACAAGCCAAAGCCTCTCTGTAATTGGAGAAGGTCAAAAGATGTACAAGCAAGCTTCGCCAGGCTGGCCCCACGAGCCCACATGGGCAATGAGCACTGGCCACAAACGCTGCAGACAGGACACCCGGGTTCAAGTCCAGCCTCAGTACTTCCCAGCTGGGTGGCCCTGGAAGAATCACTTCACCTCCCTGAGCCTCAATTTTCTCATCTGTAAAATAGGGAGATAATGCTATTCAATATTATCCACCATACAGACTGCAATAAGCTGATACATAAAGAGCATTTGACCAACTGTAAAGTGCTCATCAGTGATCACATCATTACCAATACGCATATCTTACTGTGTTTTCTTGTCTCCCCACTAGACTGTGAGCTGATTCATCTTTATTTATACCTTCGGGAGAGAATGAGCACACCCACGAGGGCATCAGTCCACCCATCAGCAAACACCCAGGCCAAGGTCCTTTAGGAGCAAAGAGTGATCATTGTGCCTGTAAGCAGCAAGTGGTCTTTAAGGGTTTGGGGAGTTGAGCCAAAGTGCAACAGGGGGTGGTTCTGAGCACCTGGCCAGCACTGCTTACAGCCCCCATGCGCGCTCCCTCACGCCATGCCTCTGGCCGTGTCATTCCTTCCTTGTGACCCGCCCAACATCCCGTTTTCCTGCCTTCTGATTCTACTCATTGCTCAAGACTAGCTCTGGGCCAGACACTGCCTTCCCTGGAAGGTAGGAGCACAGATCCTGCGTAAGGGGGCTCCCAGCCTCCAGGGAGAGACAGAGGCAGGTGCAGCCCCCATCAGCTGGTGCATGTCAAGCTGAGATGCTGAGAACCATCCCCTCTGCCTTCAGCCCTGAGGCCCCCAGCATCTCTTCCACCCGCCTCTGCATTACTCAGGCTCCCAGTAAGCCTTCCCTGAGCCTGCTTCACCCCTCCGACCCTGTGAGCTGCCTGAGGACAGGGACTGCATTTCATCCATTTCTGCACAGGCCTGCCACCCAGTAGATGTTCCCACAAAATTCTTTAGCAAACACTTACTATGTGCCAGGCCCTTTGCTGGGCTGTGCACAAACAAGGCAGACATGTTTCTTGCCCTGCTCCTTCCAAGCAGGGAGAGACAGAAGTAAACAAGCAAGAAATAAACCAGCAAGGCAGCTTGAAGTGGTGCTTGGAGCTATAAAGGAAAGAAAAGAGAGTGGATGGCCAGGGAAAGCTTTTCTGAGGGGGTAATATAAGGATTGAAAAGCAGAGTAGCTGCCAAGGGAAGTTGGGAATAAGAGTCTAGGCAGAAGAAATAGCCAGTGCAAAGGCCCTGGGGCAGGGGTACAATTTATATATTCAAGAACAGCCAGGTGTGCAGTATGCAAAGGAGAGTGGGAGGAACCAGACCATACAGGACCCTCTGAGCCACTGTAAAGAGTCTGGCTTTTCTTCCACGTACAGTGGAAAGTCATGGGAGGGGTTTAAGCAGAGAAGGGGAATAATCACAGAGAGTGTGTGTGGAATATAATGACTGAGTCAAGGAGGGAGGGAAGGGTGGGAGAAGGAAGGAGGATGAAAGGATGATTGATGGAATCGAGGACAGAGACTGAGACTGTCTGCCTGCGTGGAGGACAGGCCACCAGGGATGTGGCAGGATCTGGGCCTCTCCCATACTCTGCATCCTGCTGGTCCGTGCCCAGCCTGGCTCACAGCAGTCAGAATGGCAGACACAAAAGCAGCTTGAGTGAGGGCGGGAAGGGGAGGTTCTGGGAAATCTGAACTGAGTTATGTCTGGGAGGGTCCCTGACACTTCTGGGAAGGGGCAGCTGTGGCCCAGAAATGAAAGGGTGAGGGGAACTTCCCCCGGTGAGAAGACAGGAAGGGCTTCCAGGCACGTGATGAGCAGGACAGAGGCAGGGAGTCAGGAAAGAGTCCTGCTCTGAGCCTGGGGCCTTATAGACCCAAATGCAATTACCACAACCCTGTGAAGGACAAACTGCAGTCCACATTTTGTAGATGAAAAAGCAAGCAAAGGGAAGAGGCTGGACTGTCACACAGCTATTCTGGGTGAGAGCTGACTCTTGAACTCAAAACCCAAGAGTGGTCAATAAAACCTATCTGAACATGTCTGTGGGTCCTGGGAGTCTAGATGACAGGCAGGAGGGGGTGGGGGTAGGATACTGTCAAAGGCACACAAAACACATGCAGGCACTGCAAAGCACCTCATTCTTCCCAGGCGTCACAGAGGGCAGCGTGGAGGAGGTGGCACTTGAACTCCGCCATGAGGGGGGGTGAGCTCTTGATGGGGGAGAACTAGTGGAGGTTGAGGCGGATGCAGGGTGGGCAACATGGCAAAGGCCCAGAGGGAGGAAGCACATTGCAGGAAGTACTGGGTAGCAGAGGGGGCGAGGCAAGGAGGAGGTAGTAGAAAATGTGACTGTTTTGTGCAGGATGGATGGAAGGGGGCAGGTCAAGAGGCTGGAAGAGCGGGAAAGGTCCTGGTCCTGTTGTCTAGGCAAGCCATGGTGGTGGCTTCAAGCAGGGCTGTGACCTTAAGGATGGAGAGAAGACATATTTGAAAACTATGACAGAGTTAGAGTGGGCTGGACTTGAGGGGCAGAAGGGGCTGAGACCAGGCCATGGATCCCCTAGAGGGTCAGTGAGCTTGGTCACTTCCCCTAGCCAGTAAAGCCATTCATTCCTCTACCTATCCCTGCCTACCCACCCACTCATCCTTCCTCTATCCAGCACGTATTAGTCCCTCTTTGGACCAGTCCTTCTCTGTTTTGGAAGGAGGGTGCCGAAATGCCTGGCCTGCTCCCTAGCTCTCTGGAGCACTTCATGGTCTAATGGAGAAACCAGTGTGGCAAGAGGCTATCACAACCTGGTGTGAGGAGCATATGTGATAAGGGGGATGACATCCTCGGGAGGCGAGGGTGGGGAGATGGGGGAGGTGGCTCAGTGCAGCCCAGCTCCACCTGGGGATGATGGGTCTGCAATGTCATCGTCCCAAACAAAGGACAGTACATTATTAGTGTTATTATCATTAATCTAATTAAATGGCAATTACAATTAAGAACACAGCGATAAAAATGCCACCTTGGAATTAAATGCCTCCTCTCTGGCATTCAAGTGAGTGGTTTTCCACGAGCTCAGCCCACCCCCAACTGCAGCACCGAGCGGTTGGTCAGTAGGTGCATGACCGAGCCTTGTGTTTCAGAGTCACAGCTGGAGGATCACCAAGTCCGACTCCCTGCATCTGACAAACGGGCAAGCTGAGGCCCAGGTAGGGGAAATATATGACAAGCCCAGAATCACCTGCAAGTCTGTGGCAAAGGCAAAGTCAAGCCAAGAAACCCAATTCCCAGCTGCCTCCCCACTCACCCCTTCCCTAACCACCTTTTATTTCCCAGAAAAAACAGCTGTCAGAGGCAGCCATCCTGTTACCGATTAAACAAGGCAAATTCTATCGGAACAGAATCAGAGACACCCCTGGACACCTAATTACAGTCTGGAATGAGAAACAGGCAGGGAAATAGAAATACGAAAAAACAGTGCAGCAGACAGGAGAGGTGCCCATCCCACTGCCAGGAACTGTCATATCCCTAAAGCCCCTGGATGGGATGCTTCCCCTGGTCCTTGAATGAGGTCCCCACCCCCAGGGAGGGGCTCACCAGCTGTGGTGAGCTGGCTGAGCCTCACACACCCACACATCTTGCTGCTACCAGCCAGGGCTCCAAGCAAACCAGCATCTGGGCTGGAGCAGAGCGCCCTGTCAGACCCTTGTCCAGAGCCCCGTGAAGAACAGGTGTCATTTCAGGTCTCCAACTGGGCAATGGGAGACAGGGCCCTGCCCCCCCCACCACCCCAGGGCTGTCCCAGGAGGTTCTGTCCGTGTAGCAGTATAAGGTGCAGGGCGCTGAGCTTTCCTGCCCTACCCCCTACCCCAACCCACGATACTATATTGGGCAGGATTGTGAGCAGGCGAGGACAGGGCCCCTGTCCGATCCCAGTTCCATGTTCCTTATACCAGCAGGCCCCAGGGCTAATGCTAACTGAATGGGTGAACCCAAATTCGGTCCCCCATATTTACCAAACATCCCCCAGGTTCACACTGGGCTGTGGGAGACAGGAATGAACAAAAGAAAGATTCCCTGCTTTCAGGGAACTCGTGAGCTGGGGAGACAGACACTGAGTAGCTAAACTAACCAAAAGAAGAGATTTGAACGATATGGTTTCAGATGGAAATAAGTGAGATGAAGAAAATAACAAAGGTGATAGGAGAAAGCAAGTTAGAAAATTGTGTGTGTGGAGGGGTCTACTTGAGAGAAATTTTTCTGGAAGGCCTCTCTGAGGAGACATTTGAGCTGAAACCTGAACGGTGAGCATGAGCAGCCCAGGGAAGAGCTGGAGGAATGTTCTGGGCAGAGGGAACCGCCAGCACAAACTGAATGACCCCATGGGTGGATGTATGAACGAGGGAGTTGGAGGTGGGAGCACTGAGCAGAAGGCGGGCAGCTGGGGCAAGATGGGCCTGGAGCTAGGGCAAAGCCAGGGTCTCCTGCTCTCCACTGCAAGGGTCCGTGTCCTCCATGGTGCACAGGCCACTGGGGATGTGTTCCCTGCTGGATCCTCTCCCCTCCCCTCCCACAGCTCCCTCCTTGCCGCCCCATGAGTTACCTCCTCTAAGGTGACTTTGCTTGTTACTTACTCTTAGTATTATCGGTGTGTCATTAATAATCATTACCCCTCACCTTCCTCCCTGCGTTTCACTTCCCACCACTGCTCTGCTCCTTCAACATAGGTCAAGGGCCTTAAGAAAAAAGCACTGGGCTTCATGAGTAGGTTCTGCATCTCTGAATGGAGAACGTGAGACCCACCCATGGCACTGGGCTTCTGCCTTTTCAAGGCCATGGGATCTGACTGACCTTCATGCCGTGTGACCTGCAACAGATTACCGGAGTCCTCGAGCCTCCCTTTCTGCCTCTAACATGGAGATAGTGACATGACTCCCCACCCCTCCACCACATTGTTTCCTGTGCAGCGGGATTAAAACCCGGGCCCTGGCTGGGATCAGACAGTAGTGATGTTTCAACATGGATTTCCTGATTCCGGGGCTTGTATTATGGTTATGTAAGAATATGTCTTTGTTTTAGAAAATGCACACGAAAATATACAGAGGTAGTGGCATATCACATTCTGTACTTGCAACTTTTCTATACATTGGAGATTAGCTCAAAAAATTTTTAAGTTAAAACATCCAAAATACAGAAGCAAATTCCAGCCAAGTGAAGCCTGTGTTCCTTGCACTCTGGGCTTGGCGTCGAGGCCAGCCTTCCCCAGGCTACTACTGATGGCAACTCCTTTTGTGCTCGCTGCTGCCTGCAAGGCGGGAGATGCTATTCAATGCCTCATTTTGCAAATAGGGAAGCAGAGGCTCAGAGTTGACCAGTCATTTCCTGAGGCTGCACCGCCAGTGAGGGACAAGAAGCCTGCCCATAAGGAGCTCCCCACCTCATGAGGTACACGCATGGGACCAACAACGTGACAGCTGGGTGGCCCTGCAGGAAAGGCCTCTGGGGGGCAGGGGTGCTGGCCGTCAGGCTGCTAGAGGTCCGGGTGCTGAGCCGAGTGGTACTTCTGCCCCTGCCCTTTAGAACCTGAGCCCCCACTGGGAGGGGAGGGGAGCCTGGGACTCCCACCCAGGTCAAAGGCGATCATCCACCACAGTCCCCTGAGCTGGTCCCACATCCACACCTTGAGCTGCTGCGTGTTTTCTTGTCTCTGATTGTAAACAGATTTGACTAAAGAGGTAAATTAGAAGTTAATTAGAGAGAACATGATTGATGAGGCAGTTTGCTGTGATTGGGAGGCGTGGAAAGGATGGGGCTCCCTGCACGGAGGCGAGGGAGGAGGGGAGCAGGAGGAGAAATTCACAGGCCATGGGTCTAGAGGGACACCTGGCATGGTGAGGGGCCTACAAGCCTGCCCTTTCTCCGAGGCTCCAGGGTCAAAGCCAGGACCCCTGCCCGAGCTTGAGGGCCCAGGGGAGCCCTCCACAAAACCCTGTAACTCAGGGCCAGACCATTGCCAGCTCCAAGGATGAAGCAGCCAACCTGTCCTGTGTAAGGCCAGAACTTTCATCCTGGCTGTGTAGGCCGCAGGAGGTGCTGCACTCATTACTCACACAACCCCGGGCCCTATGTGTCTTCTCAAAACCTTGCAGGTTGACACTGTACCTCTGTTTCCTGGATTAGGGGCTCTGGGAGATTCAGAGAGCTGAACCAGCTCGCCCAAGGTCACACAGCTAATAAGGACGCAGCTGAGGCTGACTTCCAGAGCCTGCGCCTTTCTGAATTCCAGGGTGTGTGCCTAGTCATGAGTCCGACTGCCCAGGCAGTGTGGAGGTCTTCCCTACAGCAACCCCTCTTACAAACTTCCAGCAATGGTGAGCTCACTTCCCACTGAGGCAGCCTGTCCAGCAACAGGACAGCTCTGACTATGGGAACATCTGTCCTTGTGTAGACCTAGTCTAACTCCCTCCAGCCCTACCTGTGCAGCCCTCTGTTGCCACTTTCTGCCTCCTTCACATCCCAGAACACAGACCCCCTAGGCTGAGGAAGAACCTTAAAGGTCTCACTCAACTCCCTTGTTCACATGGGGAAACCGAGGCCAGAGAAGGACCAAACTTCCAGATGACACATGACCCCCTAGGGCTGAAATAAAGTGAGCAGTTTCCGCTGTGCCCCACATCTGCTCCCCAGGCTGAATTTTGACTCTTCATTCTTTAATTCATTACTTCCTCACTCATTCATTCAGCAAGATTTCTGAGGCCTGACTATGTGCTGTGCTCAGAGAATATGAGAGTGAAAAAATCAGGCTGACTCCTGGAGCGTCTGCCAAGGAGAGGGGTGAGGTGGGAAAAGAGCCCTGGAAAGGAGACTTAGCCCTTCTGGGAAGTGGATCCCTGTGCCGAAAGAGGGGCAAAGGTGTTCCAGGCAGAGGGAACTCTGGTGGGAGGGAGCATGGCACATTCTAGAAACCACTGGAAGGCCAAGTGGCTGGAAGGGAGAGTGAGGGGGAGCTAGTGGAAGGTGAGGCCACATAAGGAAGCTGTTTGGATTTTGTTCTAAGCAGTGGGACCCAGTTAGGGTTTCAAGAAGGGGTGCATCTTCTGGTTTTTGTGGGAGAACTGACATGGGGGGGACAGGCAGGGGGCAGCAGGAGGTTCCTGCCTCTGGTAAGAGGGGCTAAGGACCAGGGTGAGTGCAGAGAGAGTGGGTGAATGAGAGATGCTCAGTGATGAGGCTTAGGATGGTTCAGGAGAGGCGGATGGAGGGGGCGGCCCCCGAGCTGGAGGAGCAGAGAGGAAGACTGGACTTGAGAGCTTTGGACAGGGCCCTGGGTCCGAGGGGCCATTCAAGAGGAGGTATGCTACCAGAGCCCATCTGTGAGTCTGCCCCGGTGCAGGTGAGCTTGCCCATGCATGAGAGCGAAGACCAATCGGTAGCTAACAGGCATTGAGCCTCTACCGTGTGCCACGTGCTGAAGAAAGGTTTCTCATGCATATCTCAATCCAAAACCCAGTAAAATAGGGATCACAATTTCCAGTTTAGATGTGACAAAACTGAGGCTCAGAAAGGTTGAGAAGCTCTCTGAGGATCACACAGCTGGGATGGGGTGAGACCCGAATCAAGCGTGCCTCTGTCCGGCTTCAGACAAGGCCAGGGTTCACTCGGGTGCACTCAGCTCACCCCACCACACACATGTGAGCGTGCCCACCAGAGCCGCCTGCTGCCAGGTGTCTGAGCCAGTGGGTTTGGGGAAAGCTGTGGAAGGGGAAAGAAGCACATGAATGTGGGTTCAAGTTAGGGAACGTGCAACTCTGGCTGAGTTTTCTTACCCCCTCCAGGTCTCATTTGTCCACCCTAAAGTAGGGATCAACATAGCCCCTCTCCCAGGGCCATTTTAATGAGAGCATATATTTAAAGCCCTAGGCAAGATGCCTGTTTAGTAAAGGGATGCCCTGCTCTTGCAACAGCTGCAGGAATGGGGAAGGCGAGGTGAACGTCTCTTAGACAAAGGAACTGAGGCTCAGAGAGGTGAAGAGATTTGCCCAATGTCACACAGGTTAGGCTTTGAATCGGGTGTGGGAGCTCTTGGCACTGTATCACACCAGCAGACATTGGATGGATGATCAATATTGGACAGATGGCTGGGTGGATGGATGGACAGAAAAATGAAAATGTTCACAAAGCCTGGGAATTCTCTTTCCCCAGAAGCTGCCTTGTTATTCTTAACCTGTTTTCTCAGGGGGGTGGGGGGCTTCTGCTCAGCCTGCTGCACCCCCACACCCACTTCTGCTCCCCGAAGGCAGCTTATGCCTGGGGGCTGGGGGGCTCTGAAAGCCCCCAGATGCTGTGCTACATTCAGGATCACAGCTGGAGATATACCTGGATTAGAGGGGAATTGATTCCCTTCTTGAGCTGCTGTGGCGTGATTTACCAGCCTTGGTGAGCGCCATGAAAGACCGGAGCAGGTTCCAGCCACTTAAATACAATTGCCTGGCACCTACATCCAGATTCTGCCAATAGATCATTAATACAAGAGACACAAGACACCCAGTGATGCTACCACTCCAGCAGGGATCCCTGAGAAGTCCCCTCTGCCCTGATCCAGGCCCAGCAGCCTGGGTTAAATTGGTCAAGCCTTGTCCCAACCCCCATATCCTTGCCTGAAATCTCACCATTAGAATGCCATTCCTTTGCTTTAATGAGATAGCTCTGATTTTAAAGAGCATTTGTTTCATTGGGGAGAACATTAGCCTGGATCTGAAGGTCTGTGTTGGAAATCTTGCATGTTTTGGTCAAGTTAGGCCTAAAGAAAACCCATGAGACTGTCTCGTTTATCCCCATTTTATAGTTGAGGAAATTGAGATTCAGAAGGCTTAAGTGACTTGCCAAAGTCATACATAAATAAATGGCAGAACTGGGTCTCAAGCTCAGGCCTGGGCAGCCCTTTCTGACAGATGGTGCCCTTCAGGGATGGAAGGAGCCGCCTCTGGAGGTAGCAGGCTCCCTGTGACTGGTGGTGCTGGGTGGGTGGGGGTTCCAGAAGCAAACCCAGACCTTAAGGGTGCAGCTGGCTGGGGCAGGCTTTCTGTTTGGCCTTGAGGATACAGTGTGGAATGAGATTGACATAATTTTGTTCTTGTAAGAGCTTACAATTTAGTAGGGGAGACAGATGCTAAACAGCTAGTTGGACAACTAATTATTTAAGTAAAATTGTGATAAGGATCCTGCTGTCGCAGCCAGCCCAGCATGGGCCCTGCCCTCTCTTTACAGCTCAGGAGGAGGCTGGGCAAACTGTGGCCACGGGTTCCCTTTGCTCTGCAGCAGGAAAGCTCAGAAGGACATAGTGAGCCAGAGAGGGAAACCAGAGGGAAGTAAGTCCTCATGTAGATAGGCCCAGCTCTAGCTGCCACCTCGCTGGCCCTCCCAAGGCCTGAGCCTTCTCCACCTGAGGGCTCCAACAGCAGAGGCTGGGGCAGCAGACCTTGGTCCCAGCCAGTGTGTGACCTCAGCCCAATCACCTCTCTGGGCTTCTGTTGTCTCAGTAAAATGGAATGAACACGACCTGCCTCTCAGCCTCTCAGTGGGGATCTAATGAGATAAATCCCAGTGCCTGACACACAGTAAGCGCTCAATAGATGCCCATTCCCTCCCTGCATGTGATCCATGAAGATGTTAGCCCTAGGCCTCCCCTTGGAATGGTCTAGTCCTGTGCTCTCTACCAGGATAGTCACAACCACAAGAGGCTACTGAGTGCTCGAAATACGGCCAGTCCGACCTGGGATGTGGCATCAGTGTACAATGCACGAGACCTTGCTCTGCAAGAGGAACATAGAATATCTCAAGAATAATGTTTTATATTGATTGCGTGTTGAAATGACAATATTTTTGGCATATTGGGTTACATGAAATATGATATTAAATTAATTTAATCTGTTTCTTTTTACTTTTTTTTATTTGTGGCCACTAGAAAACTTAAAATTACACATGCAGCTCGCCCTTGATTCCTATTGGACAGCACCGGTGTAGCTAATTAGTCACAGCCTTGGAATGATTTAGATTGGCACTAGCCACGCCATTAAAGTCATTTTGGGATTTTGAAAACACTCCCACAAGCAGAACCTTGAACTGGCAGAAACCCTGCTGTCCCGTTGTGTTTAATAAGCACCTGGTTGGCTGGGTGAAGGGCCCTAGGAACCTGTCTCTCTGTCACAATTAATTGTTTTTGCTGGGGATTATCATTAGGTTCCTTGTTGAGACAACACAGAGATACACCACGTGAACACCTTACTGGCCTGGGTAGAGTGCAATGTATGGGCTTGGGACAAGGCCTAGCGGGGTTCTTTGGACCTCAGAAAGGTGACCCCTTCTGAGAAGTCACCAAATGGGATGTCTTTGGAGGAACTGCTTGGCTGCAGGGATGTGTAGAGGAAAGACCCGGGATTGAAGTCAGGAGACCTGGGTCCTTGGCTTGGCTCTGCCATTTCCTCCCTGTGAGGCCCTGGGCTTGTCACCATCCCTATCTGTACCTCAGTTTCCCTGTCTACATAATGGGGGCAATGGTGATTAATCTTTGATGACCCTTCTCTGTTTCAAGAAAAAGCTATTTTAAATTCTAGGTTTTAGATGATGTCTTTATGTGGTTCACCCAAGCTGGAATCCAGAAGAAAACCTCAGAGTGGCCCCATGGGTCTTCATAGGGTTATTTGGTCTGGCAGGACAGGGGCAGGTTGTATGACCTCCCTGCATCCCTGGTTTGTGGTCTAGACATGTACCTTAGCCTGAACAGGGGCTTCCTAGCTGGCCTATGAATTCTGAGAATAGCGCCAGTGAAGGCTCAGAATCCACACAGGTGGGAGGACCTGGGTCTGCATCAGGAGTGGGCCATGCGAGCAGCAGGGGCAGAACCTGGAGGCGTATGTGACAGGGACATGGCCTGACTGTAGAGGCCACTCAGCTCCTGCCCAGCTTGTGAGAGGATGGATAAAGAAATCAGGCATCAGAGGAGCGTCCCAGACCTGGGTGGGAGGTCACAGCTCGGCCCCCTGCACTGCCTGCAGATGAAAGCCGGGGCAGGTGGCTACCTCATCCCAAGAGGTTGGTTGGGCCCAGTTCAAGGAAAAGAAGAGGGGCCCCTGTCCTCCCATTCTGTTGGAGTTCTCATTGCAGCCCTCAGGTTCCTGAATGAGTTGCACCCGTGTGCTTAGTGAGTGGGCAGCTTCCCAGATACCTTCCCCAACCAGACTGAAAGAGAACTCCCCGGAGTGAGACCTGGGCCTCTGCAAGCACAGCCAGCTTGCCCAGAGGTTCTCAGGTCCACTAACATCTCGTAAGTCTGTGTCTAGGCTAGTGATTCTCAACCCCAGCTGTACACTGGAATCACCTGGGGAATTTTTTAAAGCCTGATACCTAGGCCTCACCTCAGACCTATTGTGTCAGAATCTCTGGGGTATGGCCTGAACAGTAATATACTTTTGAAGCCCCCAAGTCATCCCAGTGTGCATTCAAGGGGTACCCAGCCCCAAGTCAATATTAAAAGCCTCAAGACAGATGTTTGTGGAAAAGGGGAACTTGTGAAGCTCAGAGAGTGGAAGTAACTTGCCCAAGGTCACACAGCGAGGTGATGGCAAAGCCAGGTCTGGAACCCAGGCCTTCTTCCTGAACCTGGGCCAATTTCTCTCCTGAAGCTGCATCTCCTTTTACAAACTGGAGCCCAGGCAAGTAATGCCCACAGTATTTCACTTTGATAATGTTGGAACCTGGTATAGTCAGGGCCAGCACAGTGATGGGGCAGGAGCTGCGATGGCGATTAGCAGAGCTGTAAGTCTTTCATTCTATCCAAATCTTGGGCAGTAATTTAGGAAATTTAATTAAAGGGGGAGAAATGGGGACACCTCAAGCTCCTTGCCTCCTGTTATAATGAGTGAAATACACCGGGCTGTAAAAGGAAATGCTGTCTGAGACACAGCTCCGATGTTTTATTGCCAAGTTTTATTCGCTGATGTAAACGTAATCGTTGGAAACTGGAGCTCTATTAACGCACATATTTTCACACATCCGGGGCCCCACCTGCCCTCCCCCTCCCTCTGGGTTTGTTCACCCACCTCCTGGGGTCAGCCCTGGTGCTTTCTGGGCATGTCTACGAAAGCCTGGATTTCCCTACTGGTTTCATACCCTCCCATGGCAGATAAGAGTTTAATAGAATTCCATTGCTCCTCTGAGCTCAGCAATGCATTCTGGAAATTAGGTGGCTACATACTGAAGCCATTGTTCCCCCTTACAAATGGGATCCCTTGGAGCCGGTGACCGTGGGGTCTCTGATAAGCTCTCATGAAGCCCCGCTCCACATGTTATTGGTGTGTTAAAAGGTGCAACTCTGGGCTCACATTGCTCATTGTTAGGAGCTGATACATTTAAGTAGTTTCTCCATGAATCAGGCAGCTTAGGTATTTCCCCCCTCTTGGCATTGATAGATGAGAGAAAGGAAGCCATTTAGACGGCACTATATAGGGCCCTGGCCCACACAGTGAATGATTTCCAATGCCTGGTTTAATTTATTTTTAAATGAAATTTGTTATTGATTCTGGATTAAAAGGACAAATCTTATGGCTGTTACCACTGACAGAGCCATGGTGCTCAAATGACACCTCTCAAGGAGGGAAGGGAGGGTGGCCTCCCTGAGTCAAAGGGAAGATGGAGACTCTCCAGGGAGGTTGGGTCAGAGGTACGGACAGTGCAAGATCTCCTGCCTGGGGGAACTTTAAAAAGATTGTGTTTTGCAACTGAAATACCTGACATTATGTTCACCTTCTGAGCCTCATTTGGGTAATGGAAATAGCAATTCTAGTTGCCTCATGGCAGCCACGTGACCACTAAAGCCTTGTTTAATTGCCTCCAGAGATGGGAAGCTTACCATCTCCTGCGGCATTCCCGCAGTGAAATGAGTGACTAGAGTCACCCACGCTAGTGAATTCCTAGAGACTTATGTCCTGGGACAGTCTTCAGTTACCTCTTGCCTCCACTGTTACCTTTTATCTTCCACAGTGCCTGCAGTTTGCATTTGGATTGGTGAGGCAGAAAAGAGGCCAAATTACACAAGGGAGGGATATGGGTGGAGGATTTGTCCTTTCACATCCTGCCTCTGCTCTGCCGCACTGTGCAACCTTGTGTAGGTTACTTCATCTCTATGAGCTTCAGTTTCCTTATCTGTAAAAGAAGGAAGGTAATAATAGTTCCTCCCTACAGGAAGAAATCCTCAGTGATTGTTGTATGAATTAAATGAGCTCATGGACGTGATGGAGCAAGGGCATATTCAGGGAGGGAACATGGAGGGAACAGGGCCTGAAGCAGAGAATTTGTGCAGGAGGTGAGGCTGGGACTTGGAATGTGATTTATAAACTGTAAAGTACAATTTAGGTGCTGCAGGAAATGCAAATGGGACAGCGTAGTGTAGTGGGAGAGCCCTGAGCTGGGAGACAGAGGATCTGGAGCTGGTTCTGTCATGGTTGGCTGTGAGACTCTGAGGGAGTCGTCACTCACCTGCTCTGGGCCTTAGTTTCCTAAACTGCAAAGAGGGCGGGGTTGAAACAGATGTCCTTAGGTAGTGTGCCTAAGAACCTGGGCTCTGGAATCAAACATATCATGCCTCTACGACTGCCTTGCTGTGTGACATTGGGCAAGGTACATAACCTCTCCAAGCATCTGTTTCCTTACCTGTAAATAATAATCGTAGTAATGATAATAGCTGACATGTATCATGTACTTACTATGTGCCAGGCACTGTTCTAAGTTCTTTCCATGTAGCAACTCATTTAATCCTCACAATAAACTGTGACAGAGGTATTATCTTTATTTTACAGATGAGGAAGTTCAGGCACAGAAAGGCTAATAACTTGTCTAAGGTCACACAGCAAGCAGGTGGCAAGCTTCAAAACTAGAGGCCACACTTTTCTACCCTACATGGCCTAGTTGTTCTGAGGATTAAGTGAGATAATTGAATTTCTTAGCACAGTGCTGGGTACACAGTGATGGGCTGGGGGACTAGGAGAAGGCAGCAGGCATTGCTTCCTGTGGGGAGACTCAAACTGGGCCTTGGCCACTGGGAGACTCAGCTAGACAGAGGGGAAAGTGTGTAAGTAGAGGGGGAGCACTAGAAAGGGTCAGGACATGATGGAGCTAGGGCATAATCAGGGAGAGAACATGGAGGGAACAGCGCCGGAAGCAGAGAATTTGTGCAGGAGGTGAGGCTGGGACTTGGAATGCAAACCAGAGAAACCAGGGTTTCTCTAAGAAACAAGGTCATTGGAAGGTTCTGAGCAGAGAAGTCAGAGCATGGGTTGTAAAATCCCTGGAGGTCCGTTCTTGAAGGAAACTTAGAGGTCAGTGGATTTAACCCTGTTCCAAACTATTAGGAGAAAGGACTCCTGGAGGTCAGCCAGTGGGTTAGTGACGGAGCGGCAGTGTGCTGCTGTCCCACCCTGACCTCCTTCCTTTGTAGCGGCTCCGTGGAGTCTCGTTTACTCTTCCCTCTTCTAATCTCACTCCCTGACCCCTTGTCTGTGCCCCACCCTCCAATCTGTGGGTTAAGAGGTGAAAGTGATGCCTCCACATTCTTCTGGAGAGGACTCAGACTGGGACTGAAAGGGCCCTGGGTTTCAGTCTTGGCGCTGTTCTGTGATCCTGAAAGTTCTGTTTCTTCATCTATATCATGGGGGCAACGGAGCCCATTGCACTGCCATTTCTAATTAAGAAACAAGAAAACGTTTTTCTGAGTCCAAGACGCCTCCTGGCCATCCCAGGATAGCCTAAATACCACTTCTGTATGGGAAGGACGCGAGAACACGTGAGTTAAATCAGGCAAAAACAGCCCCTTCCTCCACTGAACAGGGAGGGGCCTGAAGCAGCTGGGAAGTCGACGGGATCTGTCCGCGGTGCTGAAGGCAACGCGGCGGCGCCGTACCTATGGGGGCTGTCAGTTGTGCTGAAACACAGTATTTGTAAGTGAGCGACACTCCAGGGGGCTGTCCATAGTTTTGAATGAACTCGATTGCTGCTGGCGACCACAGGCCCATCCTGTGTGCTGCCCTCCACATCACTGGAAAGGGGGATGCGAGGACAGAATAAAGACGGGCTGGGGGTACTGTCCCTCGGGCTCTAACCTCATTCAAACTTGGGGCGCTGTCCACCAAACTTGTGGTCTGGTGAGGGGTGTGGGCTGTCTGCGGTGCTGACTCCCATTCAGCGGGGCTGGGGGTGAAATCGGGAGGCCAGTTCAAGGCGCTGAATCCTCTTACCTAAGACCCCGCCAAAGCGTGGTCTGGGAGGCTGAAAAAATGAGCGGCGGGGTTGGCGCTGTCCTCGTCCGTGGTGCTGAAACCTCGTCGTCAGAGCTGTGTCTGGAACGAGGCCTGGAAACAACAATGAGTGAAAGCGGGAGAGACCCCGCCCAGGAGCCAGGGACTTCGCTTCAGACTCCCTGTGGGACCTCGCAGAAGCTACTTCCCTTACGTAATGTCCTTCCTCATCTTTTAAATGAGGCCACAGGTCCTCCCTTGTGTCTCTCTACTGGTCTGTCCCAACATCCCCAGTAAAAAGCTCAGCGAAGGAATGGATCTCGCTGGATTCCTGCTCTTGGGAATGAAAGTGGCTTCATTATCCCAGCCCAACATTCCATCTAGGCCCGTCGGTCCGAGGAAAGGAGCCTTACAGTCCAGAAGGGGGCGATCCAAACCACTGTGCAGGGCCCAGCATCTCTAAGCTAGAAGGAGCCCCAGCAACTGACCTGCTTCACTCCCATTATAAGAGGCACGAAAACTAAGTCCCAGGAAGGGGAACAACAACAGCAAAAATTATTGAACTCTTAACACGAGGGTGGCATTATGCTAAGAGCTTTACATACCGATTTCCTAAATCTTCGCCACGACCCCCGGAGGTAGCTCGTTCTCATTTTTCAGATGAAGATCTTGAGGCTCAGACGGGGCGAGACACCCGGATACGATCACACAGGGAGCCAAAGGCTGCGGCAGGGCTATAACCAGGTCCCCTGTGCCTCAGCCTAGGTTCCTACCCTCAATCTCACCTCGACCCCCATCTCCACCTGCTCCCCCACCCCCCGACCCTGGCACCGCCCTGCTCGCAGAGTTGAGGAGTTTCTCTGAGCGCGCGGGGTCTGGCGGCAAGTGGATGGGTTTTTCTCCTTATCCTGCTGGATAGTATTTGTTTCTGAAGCCAGCTGTGTTACGCTTTGGGGGTCTGGGTCCCTGGGGTGGCTTCCTGCACCCCATCTCGCCCCCTACCTGCGTTCTCGGGCGGGGAAAGTTGAGGGTACCACTTTAAAAATCCCAGCCTGGGCAAAACTTTGATGATAAATCAAGCGGCAGATCCCTCCGCCGCCGCCTCCTCTGGGCGGGCGGGAGGGAGTGGGAGCGGGGGGTGCGGCGGCACGGCGCCGAGCGGAGTGGCCTTCCGCGGAAGGGAAGAGTCCCGCAGTCGGAGGCGGCCGGTTGGGCGTGCGCTCGCTGCCCGCAGCCGGGGCTGGGCCTGAGCCGGGCGAGGGCTGAGGCCGGGGCCGGGCTGGGTTCAGCGGGCCAGGGCAGCGGCCGGAGCTGTGCAGCCAGGCCGCATTGGGCAGGGAACGGCGGGCGCGGGGTCTACGGGCTCCTGAGCCCCGATGTGAGGCGGCGGCGCCCCCGGCCCGAGCGCGCACCATGGGGGCCCCGCTCTCCGTGGCGCTGGGCGCCCTCCACTACCTGGCACTTTTCCTGCAACTCGGCGGCGCCACGCGGCCCGCTGGCCACGCGCCTTGGGACAACCACGTCTCCGGCCACGGTGAGTTCGGTCGCCACCCCCGCAGACTTCCCCATCAAACCCCACGCCCGGGCGGGCCGCTCCAACTTGGCCGGCCCGGGGCTCGAACCCGCGCGACCGTGGCGGGCGTCCCGGGGCGCCCCCTGCCGGGTGCATGGAGCCGCCCTTGCCCCCTGGCCACTCCTGAGGCGGGCACCCCTTGTGCGCCCCGATCCCTATTTCGCAGGAAAACCCCTCCCCAAACATACATTCGCGCGGATCCAACACCTCCATGACCACACAGCTATTCACAGGCACCGCCACACTAAGAGCCACACAACCTGTTTTCTCACACTCACAACTCCTACCTCACACATCGCCAGACACCTCTTCACAGCCCCCTCCACACTCATAAACACTCACACTTATGCCCACTACACACACATCAGGCCCTGTGGCTGGTGGGCTCTCACCCTAACAGCTGGCACCCTGGCGCACACACTCTGCACAACTCCTGCCTGCCTGCAGACACACGGACAACACACACACACACACACACACACACACACACACACTTGTGAACACACTTTGCTTGCCCACCTGCATTTCTCTTTTGTGGATTTAACCCCAAAGCTGCCCTTGTCTCCTCCCTCTCCACATCTGCCCCTTCAGCCTCTGGGAAAGGTGCTGGAGGACAGAAGACCCCACCTTGAGAGCTAGTAGCCTGGGGCTGCAGCTGCCACTGTCGGGTGGGTGGCATCTCAGGGATCAAGGCTTGCTGGGAGCCCCTTGAAGACACTGGAGTAGTTGGGAAGAGGCATGGAAGGGGAAGAGGGATGCTAGGTGCCTTCATCTGTCCCTGGGGGTGGGCAGGAAGCCCCTGCCATCCTTCTGTAGGGTACCTACCCATCTCATCCTCAGTCCCAGAAGACCGAAAGGTGAGAAATCTCAGCTCGGCCTCAGTGGGATCTGGGGAGCAAGCAGGTGCTCCCAGCACGGGTTGCCCAAGTGTCCGAAGCTCCTTCTAGCCTGAGAGGAGCCCAAGTTGGTGGTAGAGCTGGACTGTCCGGCAGCTATGGGGGCTCCCCCTGCCCACTGTGAACCAGGCTGTGGTATGGAGTCCGGGGCACTGATGAATACGGAGACCCTTCCTCCATCCACCCATTTCCTGCAGGGACTCCCCGTCTGTGGGGCAGGCTGCAGCACCCAACGGGCAGGCAACTGGGTGATTGATTCTGTTGGGAAAGAGTGAGGGCCGTGAGGGTGGTAGGTAATCAGAGAAGGCTTTGCTGGGATGTGATGTTTGAGGGCGTTGCTTCAGGGGGTAAGGGGACTTCCAAAGCCCTTCTCAGGGTCTCTGCTTTTTGGTAATCATGACTCCCTGCACCCTTCTGCCTTACCATGTGTGATAGTGAGTGTTCTGTGTATTATTTATGCACCCTTCATATCCCTCCTCTAATTTCTACTGACCTGGCTGAAGCGGTAGTAAATGGGGAAGGGTTATTTTGATCCTCAATTTACAGATGGAGAGCTCAAGACTCAGAGAGGTGAAGGGACTTGCCCAAGGTCACACAGCAAGTGAGTGGTTGAGCCAGTCCTGGCCCCAGGGTCTGTTAGGAAAAGACAGTGCTTTTTCCAGGACGTTTATCTCCCTGTCAGATTCCCTCCCATTAAAGGGAAACTGGGAATTCCTCTTTCCGCTCCCGTTCTCTCTCTGCTCAGCTCTTTGGCACAGATGGAACTTACACTAGGAAGATTTTCCAAGGAAGGGCTTTCCTGAGTTTGCCGTCCTGAGAGATACAAGGATTGGGCTTCTGAGGTTCACAGAGCACCAGACCCTAAGGATTTGGGTGCCATTCTGTCACTCCTATGCTCCCCATAGGAAAGCAGGGTTTGCCCTTTGTGTGGCAGTCTCGGCCTGCCCCCCTGGTGCCAGGTGTGCTTAGAGACACAGCTCTGTCTCGCCAGCGGTAATGTCCCTCCACACCCTGGAGAGGCCCCACTAAGGCCCCGCAGAGGGGCTAGATGGAAGGGGCAGGGCTGTGGCGGCTAGGGAACCTGGCTTTTCTCAGTGACCCTCTGTGCGGTTCTGGGCGATCGAGTCACCCCTCTGGGGCTCCTTCTGTCCCTCCAGAAATGAGGAGGCTGGGCTGCTCTGCAGGGGCTCGACTGTCTTCTTCCAATATTGCCAGGTTCAAAGTCACCAGGTAGTGGATGCCGAGGAGCCCCCATGGCTGCCCCTCCGCTGGGCCAAGTGCCCGCCACCGCAGGAAAGGTTTGGGGCCACTCACTTAATCACAAAAAGAAACTGTTATTAATGATAGTGAGACGTGGTGAATAAGTGGGTCATGTCTAATAAGCCATTTGTGTTCAGGAGGAGAATACCAATTTGATAAAAGCTGTGTGTGCTGAAAAAGCCCAGAAATTGCTGTTTAGCAGATTGGAGCCTGATCGTTTCATTATTCCTGGGCTCCGCGTGTCCTCAGCTGATTCAGAAAATGTGGTTGGGATAGGGAAGTGTCTGTATGTCTGGGAATGAGGGCGGGAGCCTGGGAGTGGGGGCTTCTGGGGAGGTACACACTGACCCCAAAGGTTTGGTGGCAGCTCCCCTCTCCAGCTCGATCTGAGCCCAGCCACCAGGCTAATGCCTTCTGTCCACGCACCCCAGGGCTAGTCACAGGTAGAGCCTGCAGTCAGATGGGTCTGCAAGGACATCTGTCTAGCTTCCCATCTCCCTGCACCTCCACTCAGCCCACCCGGAGGGTTTTTTAAAGGCAGGAGGAGTGAATGGAGAGTGTGCACGCCTCTTAGGGAGGCAGCAGGAATTGGGAGGCAGCAGGAATTGGGAGGCTGCGGTGATGATGGTCAGTGTTTGCCCTAGTAGATACTCAATTAATGTCAGCTATTTTGATTATTCCTTATAAAAAGGGTTAGCTCATTGCCATGAGTACAGCAGGGGTGGGAAGAAAGGGAGCTGACATGTATGAAATGCCTACTGTGTGCTAGTTGCTGCCAAACCCTTTGCCAGTGTTAACTCCTTAAGGTGACATTATTCATGCAAGGCTGGTGTTAGGCATATGAGGAAACTGAGGTTCAGAGAAGGCCAATGACTTGTCCAAGGTCACTGAGTCTACAGAGAGCTGGAAAGCTGTTCCTAGGATTGAGGTGTGTGGGGCAGTTCTGGACCTGCCTCCTCCAGGACAGTCATGACACGACGTCTTCCTCTGTCCAGCTCTAAGTGCATTCCCTTCCAGCTCCCCAGAGAACTAGTAAAGCAGTGAGTTCCACCAAGAGGAACCAGTAGCTCAGAAAAGTGACAGGAATTTGCTGTGGCCACATGCAAGTTAGAATAAGGCGGCTGGGTGGGCCTCCTTCGCCAGGATTCTTTCCAGACCTAGTCCAGGGCAGGGGTCCAGAAGGCAGGAACCTTGTGAGGGTCTTTGCAGACCTCCTGCCTGGGAATCACCCAAAGTTAGTTACAATGCAGATTCCAGGGTCCTCTCAGACCCATTGGCCAAATGATCGTTGATTAGACCCTGGAATGTGCATTTTAATAAGCTCCCCAGATGATTCCCCAGCAGCCTGGAGCTTGGGAGCCACTTAAGTATTCACCCACACCTGATGAGACCTGTAGGGACGGGAATTTGTCAGGTGGCCAGGGGCTGCTGGGCTGGTTTGGATCTGCGAGAGGGAGAGGTCCAGACTGGAGCAGGTCATGGACCCAGAGAGGAGCCCCGGAAGCTTACACTGCAGCAAACATCCGTCCTCCCACCCCTGCCCTGCCACACACCCCCTCCCCACAGGCCAGCGCCTTCAATTATTAATACACCCCAATGCAGGCAGAGATCCTGGCTGGGACCGGCGCTTTGTCCATTGAGTGATTCACTGCCCTGAGGTTCTCTGTTGCCAGGAGGGAGCAGTGGGGTGCCGAGGGAGGGGCCGGAGCCTCTGGCTGCTGGGCTATTTGGCAAACAGCCTGTGCAGTAAAAAATGACTCTGGCTTTCTTGTGTTCTTTACCGAACTGTTGGTGCCTCACCATCAATAAGCGGGCTAGTTTGGTGGCTGGGAGCTGGAGAAAACCGAGTGCTGTCTTCCGAAGGTCCTGATGTTAAAATGTCTTCACCGTTGTCTGCGGTGTTGCTGACTATTCTATCAATTATGTCCATCAACACTCTGCCTTGGGCTGAGTGTTTTCAGGCCTCCTGTGGGGAATTGGCCCTCGCAAGCGGTTTTCCCCAGGTCCTTCACACCAATTGGTTTTGACACCTTGCCTATCAGCGGCTCCTGGGGCCTCTTCCCCAAGCTCGAGAGCCGCGGGCGGCCAGCAGGACAGGAATTCGGCTCATCGCCACCGTGACAGCAGGGCTGTTGGGAGAAGTCTCTGATGACAAACAAGCAAGCAGTGTCCAGGGTGCCTGGAGCAGGGTCCCTTCCGACCCACCAGCCACCAGGGCAGGAGATGGAGGGGAAGACCAAGGCCACCCCCGGGCAAGGCCGCATTGGACCAAATTGTCTGGGAGGTTAGTGCTTGGCTTTTGGGATCACGTTGCCCAGGGCCACATACCTAGCAAGCTTTGGAGTCTGGATTTGAACCCAGGAATTCGGCGCCAGGCCCCAGGCTCACAGTTTTGAGTCCCAGAGAGGAGGAGGGAGAGGCCTGAGGTCACACGGGGACAGAAGGTGGGCTGGGTCTCAAGAGCTGGCCGCATGCTGGAAGGAGTGCGGTGGCCTCCACACTCCACACCCAGGGGCTGTGCGGCAGCCCCCAGACCAGGCTCCTGCCTCGGGGACCTTCCACCTTCCCTTGCAGGTTGAGAAAATCAAATGGGTGGGAAGAGGAGGTACGGGGCCCGAACAGTGACTGAGGTGCCCACCTCGGGGTAAGTGTCAGAAAGAGGAGGGAGAAGGTGGTGGCGTGAGGCAAGCCCACTTCCTGGTGCCTGGACACCACCTGGGACTTTACGGACTGAACTGGCTGTTGATGGGGTTGTGGGAAGAGTCTCACAGCCCGGAAGGGAGACTGCGGCCAGCTGAGCACACGGCCTGGCATCTGGGCCCTCTCGCCACCCCCACTGTGATGATGGGGGGCTCCAGGGCAGGGATGGGGCAGAGTCCCCCATGCCCTGGCACCCCCACGATGCCCGGCCAGGTACCCAGCCAGCAATGAATGAACGGATGGCAAGGAGGACAAGGCAGAGGTCTGAGGCCTGAATTCTTAAACTTTTACTCATTCCAGGTTGATACAGTTTTCAACATTCACCTAATGTTAATTTTGTAAGGAATTCTTGTTTTCAGTAGAGAAATCACAAATTTGGAGATCCCCTCATCCCCACCTGTCAGGCAAGGACTTCCTGGGGTGGGTGAGGCTGACGTCACCTTGCAGTGACCAGGTTCACAAGGATGCACAGGAGACGCGGCAGCCTCGAGGGTGACGGGGCTCCAGGGTGTGTGTCCTCCTCTCCCGGGCCCTGCGGAGACTCTTCCATCGGAAAAAGGGCAGTGGCCACACTGGGGGAAGAAGTGTGCCCCTCTACCAGCTGGCGGGTGGGGTCCCTATGGTACACGCTGCTGTGTGGAAGGGAGGTGGGGCTGGGAGGCTGGGAGCTGCTGTTCCTCTGGGCTCCCTGCCACCACCGTGCCCCCTTCCCCTCCCTTGGAGCCGGCAGAGGGGTCTCTGGGCCTCAGCTCCACCATCCTCAGTTGAAACCCTTCTGCAAGAACCCCAGGGCCCTAACGAGACTGGGTCCTGCCTAAGAGCTGATTTTAGGCAGAACCCAGGCAAACCTCTTAACATGGTCATCCTCAGGCATTTATTTTAATGTGGATTGGAAAAATACAACCAGCAGATCAAAACTGTGATTTCCTAGGCATGATTACTTAGGACGAGACCAACAGGGATATTAAAACACAGTGGGTTAGTTTATAGAAAAAACATTAAGGACATAATAGTATGGGTGGTACACATCTGGGAATGGCTGGACTTGGGGGCTGGGGGCCCACAGGCTGCCCCCTCCTCCTCATACTCCTCATCCCGGGAGCTAACAGGGCTGCTGCCATGATTGGAGGCTTAATCATTCATTCATTATTTTGTCCATTCCACAATCAGTTGAGCACCTGCCATGTGCCAGACCCTTTTAGCCACTAAAGACATATCAGTGAAGAAGGAAGATAGGGTTCCTGCTCAGACAAGTAAACCTATAAAAAATATGTAAGTATGAATTGGGATAAGAGTTAAGGAGCAGGGATGTTATTCAGCATGGAGAAGGGCACTCACTCCTGGGACAGTGAGGGTACCCACCACAGAAGGTGTGCAAGTGGACCTGACAGTTATTAGCTGGGCTGTTACCTGGGGTCCCTGCCTTACTTCCCAAAGGAGCAAAACTGGTGAAGTGGGCAGAGAAGCCAGAATACACTGAGTGGTTCATAACAATCTGTCACACAGTAATTTAGTGATGGTGCTGGGACAAAGGTACAGGTGGCTGGAGCTCCCAACTGCAGGGGTGGAGGCCTTCACTGTCCCCTGTGTTGAGGGTTGGGGCAGTGGCTCATTTGTGCCAGCATTAAGGTGAGAGAAGTGGACCCTGGAGTTTTGTCTACCCTCCCCCACCTCTGCCGTGCTGGATGGCTTGACAGGTCCCTGCCCACCTCTGGGCCTCAGTTTCCCAACCTGAACAATGCCAACGGGTTCACCTAAGCTCTAAGTCTCTAGAATTCTTCCATCTGCATCTGCCCAAGCCTTATCCCTTGTCCTCCAATCAGCAGGTTAGGAGGGAGCCGGTGGTGGCTGGGATTCCATCCGGCACATGGTGCTTAATTTTCAGTGGCCTTTGGGAGTCAGAACCAAAACACGAGGCAGCTTGCATCCAGCATTTTCTCTGTGCCTGTCTCTTCCCATGTCTCCTCTCGTTTAATCCTCACACGTTCTACTAGGAGGGCACTCCCAGTTTACAGACCAGGACACTGAGGCTTGGGTGGGGGGCAGTGTGTCTCGCCTGAGGACACACAGATGCTGAATGGCAGAGCCAGGCTTGAGCCCAGTTTGTGGGACTGCAGAGCTGGAGTTCTTACCCGGCTCATCTGTCCTGCTCCTGTGCCAAGCCGGGTGGATGTGTGGGCAGTCGCTCTGCTCTGGTGTGGTGCTCTGGCTTCATCGGATTCTTTCAGGGTCCGAGATGCCAAAATGCTGAGAAGACCTGGGTCTGGCTGAAAGAGCATGGTCTGAGGGTCTGGGCTCCTCAGCACCGTCAGCGGGGATGGGGGACCTTGGGACCCATGTGTGACCCTGGGTGTACCTCCCTGGGTGTTGTGCAGGGCAGGTATTTGTGTCTGAGGGTGTGTCTGGAGAGTGTTCAGGTGTTCGATCATGTGCAGTTGGGGGGACTGTGGCAGGGTGGGAGGAGCCCGGGTGGTCCTTTAGTGTCCTGGCCGAAGGGGCCGGGCTGGTGCCTGCTGCCCTGTAGCCTTTGCTTCAGTCCCAGCCTCCCGAACCTCCTCCAAGCTGGTGCCCTTAGGACGCAAGGCATAGAGGCTCCGGAAGCATCTGGAAGGTTAGGGCTGGAGCTGGGAGGGGGGCCTTGCTCAGAGCTATCAATTAGGGGGCCTGGCAGGGCCCATCTGCGGCAAGTGCTCTGCCTGCCCCTCTCTTTCTGGATCTTTCTCTCCTCTGGTCTCTCTCCCTCTTTCTTAGCTCTTCCTCTTTCACGTTCTATCTCTGTTTTTCAGTCTCCTTCCACCCTTCTTTGTCCCTTCCTGTGTCTTTTCTGGGCACGCGCGCACACACACACGTACACACTCTCTCCTCTCTGCCGATGACATCTCAGGATTACACATAGACACACTCTCTATATCATAATGGTACCCACACAGAGCAGGTACTCAAGACATGTCAGTTGAATGAGTGAAGTCAGTGAATGAATGACCAAATGGTGAAACCACAAGGGATACTGGAGCTTGTCTGGATGAGTGATTCCTAATTTTTCTGGCGGTAACAATCCTCTTGAGAATCTAATGAAAGCTGGAGTATTTCCTCAGGAAAATGCCACATCAATTTGCCCAGTTTCAGCGGGTTTGTTGATGTCCCTTCCCCAAGCCCACCTGTGATCCTCAGGGAAAGCAGCTTTCATTTCACTGGGCAGGAAACTGACCTAGAGAGGAGGCAGGCTGGCCCCAGCACACAGGGCAAGTGTGCAGCAGAGCCAGCCTGGGTCTGGAGTCCTTCGCCTTCCCAGCAGCCCTCTCGCATGACCTGGGGTGGCCTCTGGAACGAGCTAAGTTCACTTGCCCCAGCAAGTCTTCGGTGAGTGTCTTCAGTGTGCAGACATGGGAAAGAGATAATGGAGGACAGTAAACCAGAGGTGAGAGCCCAGGAAACAGGGTCCAGGCAGGTGAGCCATCCAGATGGAGGTCTCTAGAAGTGTCCAGTGTGAGTGGTCACTATGTCCTGGTGCAGTCGGGGAAGACTTCCTAGGGGAGGTGGGCTCCTTTTCAGTCTAAATCCAGGGCCTGCCAGGGCTGAGAGGGACTCCAGAAGCCAGTATGAACCTCACCTGATGGTCTGGGTCTGGCTTCACCTGGAGAACCATGCATGCATATCTGAAAAAGCAGGCTGTGGGGCTTGGTCTTGACCCCAGGGCAGGGGCAGCCCCAGCACTTTCTGAGTGGGGAAGGCTCAGGGTGTGGCTGGACTTTGGGTGGGAAACGTCCTGTGAATTGAAGGGTGGGGCTCAGACAGGACTGGAGGAGCCAGTGGAGGAGGAGAAGCTGCTTGGGCGGAGTCCGGGGGCTCATAGCGTGCAGGGCTGGCCACAGAGTCCAGGGGCCGATGGAAACGGGCTGGGAATGGGGTGCACGTAAATCCGCTGGCTTCCTTTCTAGTGCTTGGACGCACCAAGCTCTTGCCTCCTCAGGACCTTTTCTTCCCGAGTGATTTCCTCTGCCTGGCAGGCTCTCTTCCTGTTGCTCCTGCCACCCGGCTTTCTTCTTCATGCCTCACGTACCTCCTCAAGAGGCCCATGGCCGCCTGTCAGAGCCTCGTCAGCACCCATCAACATGCCCATCTGGCAGAGGAGGAAACTGAGGCTGAGAGAGGTGCAGGGGGCCTGGGCTTCGTACCTAGTCCAGAACGATGGGGCAGAGCCCGAACTTTGTTTTCCCTGAGCCTGGCACGTTAAAGGTGTCTCTGGGGGTTGAGGGTCGTTACTGAATCCCCCCTTTCTCACAACTCGCATCTTGGTTCCTGGCTGAGGGCAGAAGACAGCAGACGTCAGGGTGTCTGTTTTGCTTTGTGAGGTTTTAAAAAAGTCATTTCCGGCCTTGGAGGCTGCAGCGATTACAGCTGGCCCACTGGGGAGCTGTTCCCCGCCTGTCACTGGCCCTGGGAAAAGGTCCCTAATGGAGGCCCTGCGGCCAGAGCGCAAGGTAGTGGAAATAGCGCTCAAAACAAAGCCGCACTAATGGTCTTGGGCAGGAGGAGAGGGAGGGGGAGTGCAGGCTGGCTGGCAGCTGACAGGAAGGTCTCCGGGCAGGGGCCCTGAGACTCACCAGCTGGCCTCCTTAATCCCCCCCAGGGTTCCCAGCAGGTGTCCCTGAACTCGTTTGTGCTGGGAGCTAGAGCCCCATCCTGGCGCTGCTGCATTCTGTTAAATCCCTTCCCAGACAGAGCAAACAGTAAATGCAAAGGCCCTGGGGTGGGGTAGAACCCCTTCAGCTAGGGATTCTCTGGTTCTAGAACAGTCCTTGTGTTTGAAAAGGCCAGGCCAGGCTGGTCTTGTAGGTGAGGAAAAGGGAGGTGGCAGTGTTGCCGAGGGAGGGGCGGGAGCCAGACCACCCTGGGAGAGGCAGCAGGTGGTCATTACCATCATAATGATGCTCCAGGAAGCCCACTCTGTGCCTGACATCCGCAGGTGCCTAGGATCCCACTGAGACCCCATAATACCCATTTTATAGATGAGAAAACTGAGACTCAGAGCTTTACCCACCATGAGGAAGTAGAGTTGGGGTTCCAGTCCGGGTCAGCCTGACCCCAGAGCCCACATAATTACTGCTCTGGCCTCAGATTTCCCAGGAGCCCTAGGGCCAGGGGTATGGATAGGCAGTAGGACCCAGGCCAGGCCCCTGCACACTGGGGACCCCAGAAGCTCTCCTCTGGAGCATCCTGGGGTCTGCCTCAGTTTCTCCCCACCTGTTGTCTCTGTGCCTGGCTTTCAGGTGCCCTAGTATCTGCGCCTCGCCTCTCCTTCTGCTCTGTTCTTCATGGCCCTGGCCCTCTATGGCTTCATGCCTGCTGCCTCCCCACATCTCTCGTTTTTCTTTCTCCTCAGTGGAGCTGAGGATGCTCCTTTCTGGGGTAACTGCTCGTCCCTGTGGCTGATGCGACCTCCCTTTGCTTCTTGCATTCACCCGCCCTCTGCCCCTGGCAGGCAGTGGGGATGGGCACATGCCTGGGCTTTGGGGTCAGACACTCTTGGGCTCAAATCCCCCACTCAGCCTCTCTGAGCCTCTCTAGCCATTGGTGTAGTGGGCTCACCCCACTGGCTTTGCAGGCCGTGCAGAGGAGGATGAAGAGAAATGGTTTCTGCACAGACGTCAGGATGCCTGTTTGCCTTCTCCCATCGTGGCTCCCCATGCCTGGCCCCTGCCCTGGCCCTGGCCCCTGCCTGGTCCCACACTTGCCTTTTTCCTTCCCAAGCCCTTTCTCTCCTGTGGCCCAGATGTGTGGGGCGAGGAGGCAGGAATTCCACCGGGGAAACCTGCTCAACTCCCACAATCCTGCAAGTGCCAGAATATTTTCACTCTCCTTAAATCTCCCTAGATTTGTAATTCCACTGCTGTCTCCCTCAATATGGGCTGGTGGCCTTGGGGGGCACCCTGCCCCCAGCTGCAGGTACCAGCTCTGCCTGCCCAGCTTTGTCAGGGCTGCCTGGCAGGGGATGTGAGAAATCCCCACCATCTCTGTGCCTCAGTTTTCTCATCTGTAAGAAGAGGAGAATGATAGTGGCTATTTCCCTGGTTGTTTGGGGGATTTATTGAGACATTTTATTTTATTAAAGAAACACCTTTATAAAAAGGAATGAAATCTGATACATGCTCCAGTGTAGATGAACCTGCAAAACATTATGCTAAGTGAAAAGAGCCAGTCCCAAAAGACCACATATTATATGATTCCATTTATGTGAAGTATCCAGAATAGGCAAATCCATGGAGACAGAACGCAGATTGGTGGTGACCGGGGACTTGGGGAACAGAGCAGCTGCTTAATGGGTACAGGGTTTCCTCTTGGGGTGATGAAGATGTTTTGGGACTAGATAAGGTGGTGTTTGCCCAACACTGTGAATGCACTAAATGCCACTGACTTTTGACTTTCACATGGTTCATTTTATGTTATGTGAATCTCACTTCAATTAAAACTAACTAGCTAAATAGAAAGGAAACACCTCTGCAGCACATACTCTGTGCCTGGCAGTCCACTTTTTAAGTGTTAATGCATCTGATCCTTACAATGACCCTATGAAGCATTTGTTATTTATTCACATTTTACAGATGAGGAGACAGGCACGGCATCAAGAAGCACTCAGCACATAGTGCTCCAAAATGTTAGCTATTGTCATTTTTATTGGGTGGGGCAGCCCCCCTTCCCAATCAGCCAGGGCTGGTCAGGGGTCCCCAAACGGGTGAATGTGCTTCTGTGTGTCTAAAACTCAGCAGTGAGTGAGTGCCACCAGGCAACAGCAGGTGTTGGGGCTCCACAGTGTCCTGCACACCGGAACAGGCTCTCCACCTGCTTTCGTTCATTTAATCCTCAAAATAAGCATTTAAGCAATGACACGTGGGAACCAAAGCTCAGAGAAGTGAAGCAATTTATACAAAACCACACAGCAAAACAGGGCAGAGCAACGTGCATCTTTACCTGTAAATTCTGAGCTTCACTTTACTGCAGGCCTCCCCCACCCCCCACCCCCGCCTTCGTTCTGGACCCCTTGCCCTTTATAGGACGATCAACGCTGCTGTGTGAAGAACACCGTCTGAGGAGCCGGAGGCTGCAGGGACTTAACAGGATAGCCTTGGACTGGATGGGGCAGGAGGCCCTTGACTAGGGGGTTCGCCAAGCAGGAAAGTAAACAGCTCCCCACCGGAGGCAGCATTCTGTGGTATCTCCTATTTCATTCAAAATTCATGAATTCTGTATTCTATTCCATAATATATTCATGTTTGGTTTAATATAAAAATAATGTGCTTTCCCCTTTTTTGGGGGAGAGAAATGGATGCCTCAGAAAGTCTCTTCCCTGGTTTGAGCGGCACAGACGGTGAGGGAGTCCTCCATTCACTTCTTTGTTCATTCAGTCCACTGAGCACACATCCGGGCCTTCTGCTCCTGCAGCGGGTGTTAGTCCTCACCACGCAAGGCACAGGGAACCTTACAGTGAATCAGACAGGATGTTACCCTGTCTGCCCGACTGGAAGATTCAGTAGGATTCTGATAGGTGAGTGGCAGGGAAGGTTTTCAGGTATGTGGACCAGTGCAAGCAAGGTCCTGGAGGTGGGAACTGGAGATGAATTGTGGGATTGGCTCAGAGGCTGGTGACTGTCATTGCTCACTGGTGTCCACACTTCAGCAGGACCTGCATCCCAAGCCCTTTTGATCAAGAAGGATGTCTCTGCTTGATGCTGCTCTGAGTTGAATGCCTAACTTTTGCCGATCTCCCTTGTTAATGAGAGAAAAATGGAGATGGAGGCAGGTAGCCTTCAGTAAGCAACCTTTCCTGGTTAGAATTTACAAATGCTCTTTGGTTTTCATGGTGTTTATTTTTATGGTTACCGTCTATTTATGGCAAGTGATGCTGATTTTCCATTTATGACAGCAATAAATGTCTTCTTTTAAGCTGAAATTTATGTAAAAAGGGGAAGGTGCTTTGAAAATAAATAGTAAGTAAATAATAGTGCAGGTGGTACAGGGATCTTGCAGAAATGGTGAAGGTGGTCCCAAGAATATTGGACTTGGGAAACTCTAACTGGTATGCCCTTTCCTGTTCTGAGCTCCCACACACTGTGCAATTCCACTCAGCCTTCCATGTTCCCTCCTAGAAACCTTCCTTGACTCTCCAGGGCCTGCTTTTTGTTCTCCTAGCACTTGCACTTCCAGCCAGAGCTTCTGTGTACAGTTGTGCAGGAGGGCACTATGTTGCATGGCTGTGTGAATGGTGTAACCCTCAACAACTGTCCGGGGTGATCCAGGCTCAGTCCCGGCCATTGTCTGTACAACAGTCACAGGTCTGTGTATCTGTCTTTCCTGTGGACTGAGGGCCCCTGGAGGGCCAGGTCCTGGCCCGAGCATTCTGGGAAGCCCAGCACAGGGTCTGGCCCAGGGTGGGGGTCCATGAAGGTCGATCTCTTTCATTTCTTCTGCAGGGAGGATGTGAGCTCCTACTGGTGTCTAGGTGGCATCTTCCCACTAAGGACACTGCAGACGGTTGAACTTCTACACTAAGTGCCTTCCTCCACTTTCTGAGAAAAGGAAAACTTGTCTGCTCCAACATTCAATAAGTGTCATCAACTCACACCCTGTCCCTTTTACTGCAGGCAGCCTGCCAGTGGCCAGGGGCTGCCCAGGAGGAAGCAAAGAGAACTCTTGCATGCCTCCCTTGGGCCTGTCTCAGGTCAGAGACGCTGCACCCATCCCCAGGAGGACAGGGCTCGGCCTGCTGCCTGCCTGCTGGGCTTCTACACAGCCAACCTTTGCAGTCCCTTGGGGGCTTTCCTGTTCCATTTATCTAGGTTTTCCTCTTATGGACATTTTACATCTCCTCATTTCAGGAGAAAGGTAAGATTCACAGGTGAGCTGGGGCTCCACTGAACACTCCCTTTGCAGCCTTCCCCCTATTCTACCTCCCAGCTGGGAGTTAAGGTGGCCACAGGCCTTCCTGACCCTGGGCCACACACCCTTGCAGCCCCGGCTTCCAGCCAAGCTGGGCACAGAACAGGATTTTTGGAAATGACCCCCAGAGAGTCATACTTTTTAGAGCTGAAAGGGGAAAGGGACTTAAAGAGGACTCAGTTCTGGATGGGAAATTTTGCAGTCAGCCTTGGGGTTGAAATTTGACTTTGTCCCTTCATGCTGTGTGACCTTAGGCACTGACACCCCTCTCTGAAGCTTGGTACTTCCCTCTGTGAAATGGGCTGACAGTAAGTAGTACCACTCATCAAGTCTTTGGGAGGGTGAGGAACGGCCTTGTGTGTAGTGCCCAGTGCATGCTGGGGTTTCCTTCCTCCAACACTGAGGCAGAGGACTGGCCCTGATGGACCCCAGGCCCTCTGAGCTACGGTTGTTCAAGTTGCAGGAAAAGGCTCAAGCATGGATGGAGGTAGTGGTGGGGGCTGTGAGCACACCATGCCCCCTGCCTTCATCAGTGCAGCAGCCCCGCCAGTGAGGGCAAGGGGAGAGCCCGCACCCCACAGCCCCAAGGCTCCCACCCCTTACGGGCCGTCTGACCTATGCCACGCCTCTCTGGGCCTCTGTGTCCCTGCCTGTAATAAAGGGAGGATGATCCCTGCTCCAAAGGGTTGCTCTGCAGCTTCCATGGGGTCAGGCACATTCCTGGAGTCTTGTGGGCTCCCAGGCAGAAAGATGATCCTGCGGGGTGTGGGGTTGGGTGGGGGCTCCTGTGCCCCACCATGGCCCCTTCCTGGCACTGCCCTGTTTCCTTCTTGGGTGCATTTCATGTGGCGACTTTATGGGCCCTCTCAGGGTCAGGTGGGCATCCCTCAGCAGGGCCCAGATGGGCCAGGCTGGGCCTAGGGGGCTGGCTTGCTGGGACCTGACTCAGGAGCCCCGGTTGCCTGTGTCCCTGTTGTCCGTATGTCTGTCCCCATCCTTGCTCTTGCAGGCACAGCCCCCAATCTGGCACATAGTAGGTGCCCAGTAAATGAATGATGTCTGTCTGTCTTGTTTTTTCTTACAGTTTCTAACTTAAGTCTAACTGGGTTTTTGTCTCACCTTCCTTTCTCAATTCATTCACTCATTCATGCATTCATTCATTCAGCACAAGCCTCACAGCACCTCTTGTGTACCTGCTCCATGCTGGACAGCACAGGGGCCCTGCCCTCAGGGAGCCCTGGGCTGGGGAGACAATGACACGTCCATAGCTGTCACCTTTCACACCCCAGTGGGGCACCGAGAGGAGGACTCGGGGCACACTGGAGGGCTTCTACCCTAGCCTGAGGGGAGCAGCTCCAGGCACAGCTCCCCAAGGGGACACGTGTATGTGACCAGCGAGGCAGGAGGGCCAGAGTTGGAGCCCAGCAGGGCCAGAGCTGCAGGCTTTGGATGCCCAGCCAGGGCCTCACTTTGACTCCAAGAGCTGGCAGCTTCCCACTGGCACCCCAAGTACAAGGATGTCTTGGGGCTCCCAGTGACCCAGAGCCCAGAATGAGCTCCTTTCTCTACCTTCCACCAGAACCGCCACTATGTCTTGTATAACAACAGCAAAGTGTTTAATGAACACCTACTGCGTGCCTGGTATTGTCTGGCTGCTAGGATACAGCAGGAAACAAAACACATTCAAATATCCTACTTTTGAGGGCCTTACACTCAGGTTGGAAGCTGGGCAATAAATGAGATGAGAGAGAGTATTATGTGTTAGTGAGTGGTGGCAGAAAGACATGGAGTAGAGGAAAGGGGGCTGAGGCCACAGGGAGGACTCATGAGGTGCCGCTGGAGCAGGGACATGAAGGAAGTGAGGAGCCCTGCGGATTGAGGGGTGGGGACATCCCGGGTGCAACCCAGGGAAATCCTTGCTGCGTGAAAACCACAGCTGTAGGCCAGGGAAGCCACGGGATGCTTTTTAAAAAATTGTGGTAAAATACATACAACATAAAATGTACCATTTTAACCATTTCTAAGTGTACAGTCAGTGGCATTAAATACATTCAGGCTGCCGTGCAGCCAGCACCACCATGCGTCTCCGGAACTTGTTCATCGTCCCCATGCAGCACTGTCTCCCCATGCCGACCCCTGTGCTCCTGGCAGCCGCCATTCTGCTGTCTGTCTGTGAACTTGACTGCTCTGGGTTCCTCATATAAGGAGACTCAGGGTATTTGTCCTTGGGTGACTGGCTTGTTTCACTTAGCATAGTGTCCTCAAGGCTCACCTATCTTGTAGCATGGGTCCTAATACCCTGTCTAAGGCTGAATACTGTTCCACTGTATGGAGAGGCCATTCACCATCAGGATTTTGAGTGTACTGGGACATAGGATGTCCTAGCAAGAGTCAGGGCACGGGCTGAAGGGGGACCGAGAAGCCCACAGTTCCCTCTGCTCTGCCCTCTTTGCTCTCTCTAGCTCCGGCTCTGCCTTGGTCTGCCTGACTAGGAGCTGACTGTGCCACCGGCCCCAAGGGGAGCCCTGCTCTCCTGCTGGTAGAGACTGATGGATGGGTGTCCCGGAGTCCAGTCCCTGCAGGCTTACTGGAGGAGGCAGCCTCAAGCCAGAGATTTGAAGATTAGAAAGGCAGGGAAGGCTGTGCAGATGGAGAAAGATTTGGGGCTGGGCTAGGGGGTCTGGAATGGGGAATCTATGCTCGGAGATGGGGGGCGGGGTGCTGCAGCTGGACAAGCCCGTGGGCGGACAAGCGCCCCAGGGCTTGTGTGAGTCCCAGTGACTGTCAGGGGCAGGCTGCCAGGAGCATGGGGAAGGAGCGGAGGTGAAGGATGGGTGGATGGGAGGTCACGTGGCCCAGGTGTGAGGAAAGTACTCATGTTCCCTCCACTGCATAATCTGATGAAGGTACGAAGAAGCATCTTGAAAACCTTTCTGGAGATGACAGAATTTTGAGCTAGAAGGTGAGAGAAGGGAGTGGTATTTATGAGGCACACATTTTCTTGTGTCATCCTCCTTTCTGTCCTCTCGTTCTCCCCTTTTTTCAGATAAAGAAACAGGCTCAGAGAGGTACAGGAGCTTGTCCAGGTCACACAGCTAGTGAGCAGAAGAAACAAGATTTGAACGCAGGCCTGAAGGCAAAGCCCATAAGTTTATGCTGAACCAGGACCTGGAAGGTTAGGAAGGAGGTCAGGCCCTGGTGTTTCATGGGAAGGCAAGATCTTCCAGGTCATCTCCTACCTGTGCCAGAAGCTAAACCCACTGACACAGCCAGGGCTGCAGAGCTGCTCCTGCAGATAATGCCCCGAAAACCAGGCCTGGGGTTAGTTAAAAGGTCGCTCCCCCAGTGAAAAGCAGGAAGGAAGAAGATGTTTTGTTCAGTCAAGCCCCTTTTTTCCTTCTCCTGCAGAATCCTAATTTATGGACACGAGATTTGATTGTCTTCCCGGAGAGCCCAGCCCTGCTCGGGCCCTGGGGCAGGAGAACCCAATGGCTTCGTTCTCAAAAATCTATAATGAGACCAGCTTCCCTGGGGACTGGCTGTGAGGAGTTGTCTGAGCAGGGAGGGGACACTCAGGGACAGGAGGAAGTCAAAGAGGAGAGATGGATTTCATGCCCCAAGCTCAGCAGGGATGCTAAGTGGAGATGGTGGGTCTGGGTGGTCGGAGGGAAGGAGGCAGGGGTGGGAGACTGGGAAGAGGGGCTGCAAGAGCAGGATCTAGACGTTACGGCTTCCACTCTTGAGTGTCGTAGACCTGGGTTCAAGTGTGGCCACTCACTCACTCACTCTGTGGCCTTGGGCAGGTCCTCGGCCTCTCTGAGCCTCAGCTTCCCCATCTGGAAAATGGGAATCATGGTGGGAGCATGAGAAAGTGTATGTAAAGAGTCTGGCACAGTGCGTGGCACAAAGCAAGTGCTCTGTACATCTTCATCATCACCAAAACCCGTGGAGATCACCGTCCAGTTTCCGGTGTTGATATCATGTCCTCGGAGTTAGGAGCAGGGGCATGAACCTCTTGCCATTTAGAACTGCCACTTGCCACGGAGGTTGGAGGAACTGAGCTCTCCATCTCCAGAGGTGTACAAGTGGCATGCAGAAGGGAGGAGCCCAGTGGCCGAACTTTCCCTGATGATTCAGACCAAATCCTGATGGACACTGATGGGCACTGGGTCTTGGTCACACCTGCTGGTCAGACCGAGGTTCAAAACCCAGCTCTGTGTGATCTCGGGCAGGTCACGCCAACTTTTTTGAGCCTCCTTTTCCTCATCTGTCAAATGGGAGTGAGTGGATTAGCGAGTATGAGAGACCCTGTCTGCATAGTGCAAGGCAGGCAGCAGATGCTCCATAAATGGTATGGATTCTTAAAAAAAAAAAATCTCAGGATTTCCCTCCTCCCCGCCTCGGCCCACACCACTCTTTCCTCCTTGGCCCTGCGCGTCGGCACGCACCCATTCTTCAGGGCCTGGCTGACGTGCTCGTCCTCTCCCAAGTGGAAGTGAGCCCTCCTTCCCAGTGCCCAAGGGACAGTGGTTAGGGCATGTATCACTTTATTCCTCAGGTTTTCTGAGCTGGGCGGGGTGGGGGTGCTCTCAGACCATCAGGACTAACCCCGTTGTACAGAGGAGCAAACTGAGCCTCCGAGAGGGGGGACGAATCTCTCAACGTCACACAGCAAGACCACTGGCAGAAATCGGCTCAGTCCTCCATTGCTGGTGCCCGGTACAGCTTCCCTGCATACACCGATTCTCTCTGGGGCTCCTTGGGGGGCCTGGGACAGGCCTCCATGTTGCTGCCAGTGAACAGGGAGACTCAGATATGCCATCAAATGCCCAGAACCTCGGGCCCCCACTTGGCTTGCAGACACCCTCCCTCCTTCACCACTGAGGTCGGAGCCCATGGGACCCTGAGGGGGCCCCCTCCAGCCCACCCCACCTAGGCAGCTGCTGGCAGGCTCTGAGGGGGTCAGAGGGATCCTCGGTCCGGAGCCCACCACTGTGGGAGGGAGGTTCTGGTCACTGCACCCACAGCCAGTTCACCTGCGTCTGTGAGTTCTTGGATCCAGATTTCTGACCATCCTCCCACTCAGAGCCCCTCCCCATCCTGGCTCAGGACCGTCCGCCCCACCCAGGGCTTTGTGTGTGTTGGGGGGACACCTCCTTTGGGAATACTTGCTTCTGATGGCCTCAGGCTAAGTGAGATGCCTCCTCTGTGCCTGAGAAGGACTTTGCACTCAGATTAAAACAGTCTAACCCTGTCCCACAGGATCCTGCATAGCTCGCCATCCTGGACTGTTCTTTCTAAGAAAGAGCCTGGGTTTAAATCCAGACTTTCCTGTGTGGCCTTGGAAGGGTTACTGCCCTGCACTGGGCCATGGCTACCTCCTCTGAGCAATGGGGACATGGGAAAGGGAGTGGAGCTGAGGCTGGAAGCTTCACCTGCTAGGATGTCCCCAGTACATGACAGCTGAGCACCGGCAATGCAGCTCGTCTAAACTGAGATGTGCTCTGATCATGTAAAAACACATCCTGGATTTCTAAGACTTAGCACAAAAAGGAATGTAAAATATGTCATTAATAATTGTTATTACATGTTGAAATAATGTTTTTGGTATCTTGGGTTAAAGAAAATACATGATTAAAATTAACTTCGTCTGTTTAAAAAAATTTTTTTGTACTTGTTTTAATCTGGGTCCTAGAAAACTGAATATTCCGTAAATGCTCAGAGGTGTGGCTCACATTCTGTTTCTGTTGGACAGTGCCCTCTAGAGGACCCCGGCTGGGACTGGGGAGCAGACGGCTGTGCGGTGGGGTCCTCTCCCAGGGCTGTCTGTGGGTGATAGGGCCTAATCAAGGACTAGGGGCCCCAGGCCTCACCTTGCTGACCCCTGGCTGCTGTGAAACCCCAGAGTAGGCACTGCCCTCTCTGAGCCTTGCTTTTTGCATCAGTGAAAGAGCTGGTGGGCCAGGGTCATGGTTTTCTGTCAGTTTTGGGGAGCCTATGGGTGGGGGGAGGCTGAGCGAGTGTGGATAGAGGCCTGGCCTCCTTCCCAGGTCTCACAGATGGAGGTGCCACCCAAGTACAGCCTGTCTCTGTCCTTCCTTCTCCCAGAGACCCACATCTGCCACTTCCCACCCTCTCGTCCACCAGACATATTCCCTGTTCACCCGTCTCTGGGAGGAGGGGAAGCACAGCGGCCGAGTTACATAGGCCCAGGCTCGAGGGCTGGCTCTGTCCTTCCTAATCTGTGCACCCGGGATGAGCAAGCCCCCTAGTAGCTCTGGACCCTCTTTATCCTTTGCAGGTGGGAAAATGGTGAGAACGTTCTGACTCCTAGGGTTCAGGCAGTGGCACTGGAGGAGGTCACAGCTGTGTCCCTCTGTCTCTTGGACAGCTAGGTCACACTGCTGCTCACCTTGGATCCGGCTCTCCTCTTTCCCTGTTTGCAAAGGATGCTGGGCCTGGATCAAGGCAAAATCCACCTGTCCCAGGGCAAGGGGCTAAGGGTTCACTCTGATCACCTCCCAGTGCCTCTGGGAGGCTCAGGTCCTCAATGGCCCCCTTCACTCCTGCTTGAACTGGCAGGTCAGCTCCAGGGAAGGAAGGTGAGGAGGGTTGGGCCTGGCCCAGAACTCTCAGGGTAGGGCCCTCCTGGCTCTGGACCCTGCTCCACCATTGCCCAGCATGTCTGTTCACTCATTCATTCACAGAGTATTTACTGGGTACCTACTAGGTGCCAGCCACTATTCCAGGAGCTGAGGATATATCAGTGGAAGACACAGGCACAGTCCCTGCTTCCTGGGAGAGCAGGCATAAAACATAAATAAAATATGTGTATGAGCTGTGCTATCATCTAATACAGTAGCCAATACCTACACGTGGTTCTTTACATTTAAGTGTAAATGAATTAAAATGAAATAAAAGTTTAACTTCAGTTCTTTATTCACAATAGCCATATTTCAAGTGCTCAGTAGATATGTGACTGGGCTGCTGTATTATCTCAGATATGGAACATTTTCCTCATTGCAGAAAGTCTTGTCAGCACTGATAGTGTGTTGTAAGGGAACAGTGATTTGAAGTGCTGGGTTGGAATGAGAGATGCAATTCTGAATGAGGTAGCCAGGGTAGGCCTCTTTGAGGAGGTGACATTTGAGCAGAGTCCTGAAGCAGGAGAGGGAGGGAGTCATGTGAGAATCTGGGGGAAGAGTGTTCCAGGGTGAGGGAACAGCAAGTGCAAAGGTCCTGAGGTAGGATCTCAACTGGAACATACAGAGAACAGCAAGACGATCATTGTGATGGGACTAGAATGAGCCAAGGGGAAAACTAGAAGCTCACACCTGAAGGGATGGGTCCAAACGTGGAGGGCCTTGTCATCCATGGTGAAGACGGTGGCTTTTACTCTTAGAGGATGCCATGGAGAGTTCTGGGGAAAGAAGCGGTAGGGATTGGTTCGTGTTTTGCTGAGAGTGCTGGCTCTTGTGTTGAATGTGGATTGTCAGGGAGGACAGGCAGCTACAGGGAGGCCAGTGCTTCCCCACATTAGGTAAGAGATGATGGTGGCTGGCCCCGCACGGGGGCAACAGAGGAGGGAGAAGGGGCGGATTCTGGATGCTCTGGGGGCAGAACCCACGGGGCTCCCTGAAGACTGTCTGGGGTGGAGGAGAAAGTGAAGGGCGCAAGGACGATGCTACAGTTTGTGGGCTGGACACCGGTAGGGCGAAGGCCAGGTGGTGTGGACCTTTGTTCTCCGGGCCCGTTTTTATCACCTGCCCGGTGGGAATAAGGACATTCCCAGCCTTCAGCTGCACTTTGTGAAGGCACCTCACACCATGCAGGGACGTGTTCAGTGACTAAACAGCAGTCATTCTTACTGAACAGGCTTTGTTTACATCGCAGCGGTCAGTCCCTCCCGAACCTCAGAGAATGTGGGAAACATCCAGGGAGGTCTTATAAACCTTTGACCTTGGGGCCAGGGGCTTTGCAAACTTTGTCTTGGCCCAGAAACTGGTTGCTGGAGTCAAGGTCCACGTGGAAGCCCTGTGTGTACAGCAGAAAACGCAGAGCTTCCAGATGGAGGTGTTTGTGGATCCTGAACCCCTCAAGGCCCTCAGCGTCGTGGGGCAGGGGAGGAGGCGGGTGGTCCCAGGGCAGGACCCTGCCCCCCAGCCCAGGGCTCCGCCTTCCTCGTGTTCAAGCGAGCAGGGAGAGGAACACACAGGAGGGTCCACGGGGCCTGGGGCTGCAGCCTGCCGCCGGGCGGGGCAGTGGGCGGGCTGCGGCACTGCGAGGACTGACAGACGCGACATTCCCCGGTGACCTGCACGTTGCCAGGCGTCTCTCCCGGGCCAGATAATCTCTCCTGAGAAGTGGAAAGAATTCTAAATACATCTCAGGACAATATTTGTTTGGAGGGAAAGCGACAGAACAAATGGCGGGGAGAGGCGAAGCCGCATTAAGCGCAGTTGTTTTCTCATTTACCAGTGGTGAGGCAGCGGTGGCGGTGGCGGGTGGGCGCGGCTCCTGCTGGGTGGGGGGAACCACCTGCCCTGGGCCCGGCGGGGCTCCCACCGCATGCGGGGGCCCTGAGAGGAGGGGGCTCAGCATACGCGGAGCGCCTGCTAGGTGCTGGGGACTGGGGAGCCCCAGGGAGGGTGGTCAAGGACGGCCTCTCCCCGGGGGCAAATCGGAGCTGAACTTTGAGTGATTAAAGGAGCCAGCTGGGCCAAGAGGGACCAAGGGCAGAACATTCCCGGGCAAAGTGAGGCGTGTTCACAGGACAAAGAGAAGACCGGGGGAGGTGGAGGGGGCTTGAGCCCCCCAACCACGGGGGCTTTACCCTAGGTGCTGTGGGGACCCAGGGGATGGCTCTGAGCAGAGGGGTGGCCAGAGCGGATCTGGTTTTGCAAAGATGGCACTGGCCGCTGTGCCCTGGGGTTGAGAACAATGCAGGAGGGCAACTGGAAAAATCTGGAAGAATTGATGAAAATGGCAGCTTCTTCCTTGGCCACCTGGCCTGCTTGCTCACACCTTCCCACGCAGCCCTCCTCTGATCTGTTACTCCCTTGCATGAGTCTCCCGCAGCACCCATGGGCTACGGGATAGAGGCCCAGCTCCTGTGGAGCATTCAGGGCCCAGGACCTACTCCTTCATCCCCATGTCTTGCCAGCTGCTGCCGCACACCCCCCGGCCCAGTCTCATGCTCCACCTGAAGCCAGGCCAGGCCATCCCCACTTGCAGGCCCACCTGCTCGCACTTTCTCCACCTCTACCCCACCCGCCAGCCTCGTGTCCCACAGCCCTGCTGTTTCCTGAGCCCCAGACACCTCTACCCCCATTTCTCCACACAGCCTTGTTCACAGAGACGCCCCACGACATGACGGCACGGACGGGTGAGGACGTGGAGATGGCGTGCTCCTTCCGTGGCAGTGGCTCCCCCTCCTACTCTCTGGAGATCCAGTGGTGGTATGTGCGGAGCCACAGGGACTGGACCGACAAGCAGGCATGGGCCTCAAACCAGGTACCGCCCTTGGGGAGATGCCTGGGTTGGGCTGGGAGAATCCTGGCTCCCTGGGGTGAGGGGTATGTCTGCCTCTCATCATCTCTGAGCAGGAGTCAAGAACGGCCCTCTAAAGGGCAGCGTCCCTCCCTTCAGTGTTCAGGTGGAAAAACCGAGGCCAGAAGAACAGAAGCTGGCCCTAGGTCATGGGGCAAGGCCAATCTCCTGACTCGCCTTCCACCACCTCTCCAAGGTGCAAACATGGGGTGGCGATGTCGCCAAGCGTGCTCACAAGCAGGCATGCATGCCCTTCACATGCATGCAGGCGTGCTCCTGCGACTCACTGTGGACACACACTCACCTCTACGCACATGCACAGTGTAGCAGACACGGTCGGCGCCCCACCCACATGCCAAGGCATACACCCTCCCCTGCCACCCACCCACTGCCAACTGCCAACCCCTGGGACTCTGCCTGAGGGACAGAGCCTGCTGTCCAGTATGGCAGGCTGGAGGAGCCCTCCACCAATGACTAACAGAGTTGGTGGATAAATACCCCAGCAACCTCGCTCCTCAGTGTTCTGCATTCTGTCTTTGAGGTGCCCAGTGAAAGTAGGTTCCAGTTGCCCACAGTGGTTACTGACTTGATAAAAAAGCACTACTGACTTCCTTCCCTGTGTTGTCTCCCTCACCCACTCCCGATGTTTACCGAGATCACCTCCCAAATAAACTAACGGCACTTGAACCTTTGTCTCAAAGTCTGCTTCTGGAGGGAACTAGACCCTTTCATTCTTAACACTTGCGCATACACAAATATCGTGCAAACACACACATATTGTTCGTATATGAACACCCATGCTTACATGCTTCACGTGCACCTGTAGGCATGCTCACACATCCTCACATGTTCATGAAATAGCCTCTGGCATGTTCACAAATTCATTATCAAGCTCCATCTTGCTCCTGGGGGTGTCAACTCCCCAACACTTCCTGCCTGCCTCACAGGGCTTAGAAGACTCAGTGGTCAGAGAAAGCCCTTAGGCATACAGCTGCAGGCGTTTGCAGTCAGAAGCCTCAGGGTCAGCTTGCCTAGAATGGTGTGCGGGCAGGGCTCCCACAGCATCTGCTACAAACACATCACATGCATGATACACCTGAAAATACACGTTCAGAGATAGAGACACAAGTGCACAGACACTCCTGCAGATGCCTCTCATGCATATCGTCAAATACCCATGTATCTAATGCAGAGCACATACGCAGTCAGCTTTACATGCACTTCCTCTATCTTCCCATGCTCTGACACCCCCAGCCCCTGTGAAGACACAGAGCTGAGGGATCCCCCCAACTCTAGACTCTGTGGCCCCCAGAGTGTCACCTGCCATAGCTAGAATCTTAGCTGTTGTCCAGACCCTGTGATGCTAATGCCTTGTCTCTGTTCTCTTTGCCCCTCCCACTCCCAACAGCTAAAAGCTTCTCAGCAGGAAGATGTGGGAAAGGACGCAACAAAAATAAGTGTGAGTTTTGGTAATGACTTCTTGCAAGGGCTCTAATGGAGGACACAGCTATAATTTAAAAAAAAAAATTTTTTTTTTGGTCCAGTTCAGCAGGAAGCGTGGGCAAGAAGATGGAGAAGGAGAAAAGGAAAAAAATGGCCCTGCTCTGTTTTTTAAAAGCCAGAGATTTTTCAAGTTCATTGAATGACAGGCACAAAAAATGACAGAGGGAGAGAAGATGCATTCTCTCCTGTCGGGGCCAAGGCTGTGTGCGTCTCTGATGCTCCGTGTCTATTTCAGTGGCATTTTTTATTTGGGGAACCAACAGGGTCTAATGAGACCGAGCTGGCTTTTTTCAGCCCATCATGACTGCCTGTGGCAACATCTCATGGCCATTTGGGTCATCTGGCTCCCAGGGATGAGACAGGGAGGGGAGGAACCATAGCAAAAGGATTTCGGGACTGGCCAAGCTTTCTTACGTATTGATTCACTTTATCATTGCCACAGCTCTATGGGGAAGGGACAAGCATTTGCCCATTTCACAGGTGGGGAACGGAGGCTTTCAAGGGGTCAAAGATCTGCTGTGGCCATGGTGTGGCTGAACTCCCTGGCTTCAGGGCTGGAGCTCATTGTCTCCAGGCTGTGCTGGTGCCCAGTGAGGCGGGGATACAGGGCGCCCAGGGAGTGACATATTTTGTGGAGGAGGACCTGGAAGAGGAAGGCAGGATCCCAAAAGGAGGCCAGAGGGAAGAGCACAGGTGTGGGCAGGGGACCAGGCTGGATCTGTGCATGGCGTATGAGGTCAGCCTGGCAGGAGACGAAGAGTCCACTAGCAACATATTTGGAAAATGACAGTGTCCCCAGGGGTGTGAATGTGTATGTGTGGGGAATGACCTCCAAATTCGGTCCTATCTGCTGGTTTTTCCACTTTCCAAGGACTTGTGGGGCAGTTCAGGACCCCAAGGCCAATGAGGTAAGATACACAGAGGAGCTGTGCCCCAAAGCAGAGTCACAGTGTAAAGAGATGACACTGAGAGGCATGGTGGGGGTGTGGTGCCTGGGTATTGAAGGTGGCAGAGGGGAGGCAGGGAGGCCAGGAGGAGGCACCCAAGCCACTTAGCCAAGCAGTGGGCAGATGAGAGAACAAGGGCCTTCAGAGAAACATTTGTGCAGTCTGCCCAGGGCCTTTCCAAGTTGGGGTCTGGAAAGTAGCGCTATTTCCAGCTTGGGGTAGCTGGCCTACCCCCTTAGCCCTGGCCCCTGCCCTTCTGCCAAGGGCACATCCATGTGTAATGCCCTATTTCTGGCCCAAACACCCACCAGAAGCCAGGCAGGTAGAGATCTGTGTGTGAATTAACACACCCTGTTCATCGCTACTCTATCTCCTATGATTTTGTTTGGGGTTTAAAGAGCGTCTCAGGCAAAGGACAGAATAATCTAATTGATTGAGAGGCTTAGAATTCGAGGCTGCTGGGCCTCATGTGACGGGAATGTGAGATGCTAATTAGTTAAGTAAAATAAATGTGCTGGTGTGATTGCACAATCCTTCCCCCACCTCCAGCCTCTGCAATTCCTGCACCAGCTGGGGCTCTGGGGTCTGGTGAGGGAACGCAGACCGCGTCACAACCTGACAGTGCTTAAACACACAGACGCGGAGTCAGCGACACAAGTCCAGGCGAAGGCACAGACTCTCCTCCGCGATCTTCATGACTCTGTGCAGCCCGCTCTGCACACATCTGGCCTCTCCCATCCTGCCTGACCTGGCTCTTCTTCCCTCCCAATCCTGGTTGTTTTCCTGCCTCCCCATTCCTTTCTGCCTCCAGGCCTTGGCCCAGGGCCCAGGTCAGCCCCTCTACCTAGAAACCTGTTTTTCCTTCAGAGCTCAGTTAAGGAAGCCTTCCTGGACCCTGAGGCTCAGCTGGAGCCCCTTACTCCTCCCTGCTGGCTACATTTCTGTCTGTAATTTTCCATTCATGTATTTGTCTGCCCCCCACCCCCAGGCCGTGGGCTTGGACTGTAACATTTCCAGCACAATGTCTGGAACGTAGTAGGTGCCCAATAAGTGTCCAATGACCGTCACACACACAAACACGCAGCCAACAGCAGTGTAAACCCAGTCACAGATTTTGGTGCATGTACATGCCGACATGATGTGCGTCCCTGCCTGTACCCGTACAGGTGACAGTGAAGGCGGGAAGGGGCTCAGGTGGGACCACGGGGTCTGGAAAAACCCAGGCCCTATATCTGCAGGAGCCAAATGAGCCAGGCAGGAATTCCAGCCCAATAGTTCCTTGTCTTCTAAAAATCCCAACTTTGATGGACTCTCTCCTGGTTTTGCTACTGGAACCTAATTTGATTTCTGAAGACCACTGTGGGAGCCGGGCAGCACAGCCCACCAGCTGGCGAGTGTCGGCACCTGTGGGGCGGAGGTGCTGGGGGAGGAGGTACCGTGAGCTTCCAGGAGCTTGGTGAGGATGGCTCTGACCTGTCGGGGCTGCCGTGGTCACCGTGGGAAGGTCCAGTGTCAGCAGTGCAGCGCACCAGGTTGGGATTGTGAAGACTCCGTGGGGCCAGCGCTGAGCACCCCATGAGTGAGTCCTGCCCCCTGCTCTGCCGCCTCCCTGTCCGCCTCCCTGTTGTCTAAGGCATATACGAGAACACTCCGGCACCTATAAAGTCCTAGGGATTGTGCATGGGAATGACAGTGACTACATAGGTTACTGGAGTGGGAACTTTACATGGACTTGTGAATCACAGACTCCTATTCCCAGCATGCAGAGGGGGTAAGAGGCCCAGCTTCTCCGCCGGGAATGGTCAAGGGAGGGAAAGAGTTCTACCCCTTGCAGGGAGGTGGCTGTGGAGGGCAGGCATCTGTGACAAGATAGTAATAATAATAATAGGGCCGCTAACATTTATTGAGTGCTTGCCGCATGTCAGGAGCCGTGATGGCCACTTTACATGAGTCATCTCATTTGACTTGGGGCCTAGGGAAGGAGTCCTGGCCTGGACGCATCTAACCTGGTGGCTTGCATATGTTGGGGATTTCACCATCAAGGCCTCATTCCTGTGGCTCAGGCAAATTCTTAGGCTTATTCGCCTTTTCAAGTTCTGAAAGTTTTTCTCGTGCTCTAACTGAAGTTCTTTGTTTTAGAATTTAGGTTAACTGGTTAACTTCCCCTTAATCAGTTTTGCAAGTAGAGATGGTCCCCAACGTCCTAATTTTAAGACAAGGTGAAATCTCCAAACATGTCTTCTTTCCTAAGGGGCTCACCTGCCTTTGTCAACCATTAGTCCCTCCTTTGGTCTAACTGAAGTTGTTTGTGCTGTAGACTAAGTTCCTGTAACCTGGATAGTTAAGACAGTTACACTTGTCAGATCAACCAAGTGGCCCTCGGGCCAAGCCCCTGCTAAGCCTGCCTGGCTGGCCCACACGTGCTGTGCCTGTGGATATTGCATGTTTTCTGGTACAGGGACAGGGCTGGGATGACCAGAGCAGCACACGTGGTCTGCATCCGTCACCAAGGATCAACAGGCTGAGTGGTAGCTAACAGTTTACTATTTTTATTTTTATTTTCTGCTATAGAAATTCCTATCTTTTAAAATTCCTACAGTGATCCATAATATACACAGGGCATTAAGTTCTGAAATCTGCCAGGGAGGCGAGAGCCACATGGAGACAAAATCACTGCATCTACCTTGAGAAGCCTTTGAGACATCCATAGAGTAGTTGGGGGCCTTGAAGATGCCTGGTGAGAGCCACGGGCACACACACACTGTCCTCAGGGTGCCCCCAGGCCGGTGTGGAAGATGGATGTTGACCCAGTAATCGCACTTGATAAAAAGTAGAATTACAACTGTGCCAGCAAAATGAGGAGAGCTGCCCTGGGGTCTGAGCTGCTGACAGGGGACCTGACCTAGTGGAGGGGGCGGTGGGGAGGACTTCCTGGAGGAGGTGCCATTTGTAGTGCACCCTGAAGTGTGGAGGAACCGACGAGGAGCTGGGGGTGGGGGTGGAACTTGGCTGTGTGTGTGTGTGTGTGTGTGTGTGTGTGTGGAATAGCGGGAGGCTGGTGTGGCCCACGGGCAGACAGGCAGGAGGCCTGGAAGGGCCTTGTCCCCCACCGCGGGGAACCACCAAAGGAAGGGCTCTAAGCTGGGGGTATTTTGAAAAACTCTGCCTGGTTGTCATGGAGAACAGATCGGAAAGACCGAGGAGGAGGCTGGGGTGGCGACCCGGAAGAGAGAAGCTGGGACCTTGACCAGCCCGTGCAGGGGTCTGGGTTTGGGAGCAAAGAGGAGGCCCTTCTGATGTGCAGGGAAGATCATGGGATTCAGGATGGACTGTGCCCACCTGAGGAGGGAGCAATGTGGACAGTGACTTGGGAAGGCCTGGCTGGAGTGAGGCTCGGATTTGAGGAGACCGAGTTGGGTTCTGAATGTGCCGAGAGGTGGTGACGTGGCCGGTGTTGCTGACAGAGGCACGGGAGTGGCGGAGCTCAGAGCAGGCCCTGTCCTGGGGCAGCGGCCGTCTGACCCTTATTCCCCACGCCAGCACCTTCCCGGGTCCGCCCCACCACTCTCAGGCTCGGCCAGGAGGCAATATGTAGGAAGGCCTGGCACAATGGGTGCAAGTCAGCCCGACGCATTCTTCCTGTGTGGCTCTGCAGGAGGATCTCAGCCCCCCCACTTGATGGCGCAGGGATGCCCAGTCATGCCCAGAAAGGCTTGGGCCGCAGGAGAGAGAGGAGGCAGCTGAGCTTGGTCATGGCGTGGACTTGCCTTGTCTTTTTCAGCATAATTAAGTGCTTAATTGCAACACTAAGGCCTGTCGATGCCTCTGCTGAGGTGATTATGATTTACAGCCAGGCTGTGGCAAAGGGTCTCCTCTCCTGGTGGCCTCTCCAGTCTCGTTGGAGGGCTGGGCAGTAGGATTTTCAGCCAGATTTGCGAATGATGGAATCCAGTAGGCCGTAGAAGCTGGAGCAGAGCCAGGCTCCCCTAGGACATGGAGGAAGGAGGGGGTGGAAACACAGACCTGTGCTTCGGTGGTCATGGGAGGCTCCCCGGAGATGTGGTTAAGGCCTGGTCTCTGTCATCAGCTGGATGGCCTTGGGTAAATCACTTTACCTCTCTAGGCCTCAGTTTCCCGACCCATACAATGGGTATCCTAGCAGTGCCTACATCACAGGGTTACTGTGAGGTTTAAGTAAGGTGTATGAAGCTTTAGCACATCATCTCACAGTGATCAAGCCCTCCACAAACACTAGCTGTCAGCACTACTATTACTGTTGTTATTCTTTTTATTATTTGCCTTCACCAACTGGGACTGGGAGGGAGCAGTGTCTGGTGTATGACCTCTACCTCCATCCTGTCAGAAGCCCCCTCTCTGAGGTGCAGGGCTGGGGTGTGAGGTCTGGGTTCTCCATGTGACCACGAGCTGGTGTGGACATTGCTGGGGTCTGGCTGGTTCGCAGCTGTATCTCCACCACCCGGCTCCTGGGTGCTCGCTACTCTTTTCAGATGCATGGAGGAATCCAAAAAACCCGAGGCCAGGGTGCTGGTGACTTGTGAGGGTCAGAGCCCAGCCCCCGAGGCCCCTGCACTGCTGTCTCCCTCCTCCTCTCTGGGAAGAGAAGAGCTCCACATCTGAAGGTGTTTGGGGGCAGAGGGGACATCAGGTGGAGGGAGCTGAGCTGACTGTTCCTGGGAGGGCTGGAGGCCGCAGGCCCTGGCCTGGGGGCGGGAGGGTGGGTGGAGGTGGGCCGGCTAGGTGCTCCCTCCCTAGGAGTGTGCGCTCCCAGCGCTTTGCATTATTACTCCATTAGCGCCTTGTAGGGTTGACAAATGAAGGATAATTAATATCCGTGAGGGAAACAGATGTTGAGGTAATTCGCTCCCCGCTGCGCATTTGCAACAGCATCTCCTAACTCGCCTGAGAGCGTGGCAGGGCCACTAGCCTCCCTGTGCCCTTGGTCAGAGGTGATGGAGTCAGCAGGGCTGATGGCCCCCAGCTGGGCCCGGCACTGGGGAGGGGTGCCTGCTTTTCAGCCCCACAGCAGGAGGGCAGCTGGAAGGGTCTCCACCCTTGCTGTTGGGCACTCTGCTTTGTCCCCACCTTTTGCCTCCTGCTGTAGCACAAGCCCATGCTTTCCTGCTCCGTGGGGATGATGACCAGCTGGGAAGGCTCAGAACAAGGGAGATGGGTCAGGCTCCCTGCTGTCGCCTACCCACCCACTTCAGTTCTGGAGCCTGGGAAGCCCCCTGTGGTCCTGCCAGCCCTGGTGACCTTTGTGGGCCTGTTAGAGAGCGAGGTTAGAGTGCATGGAGTCAGGCCGGGTTCAGTTCCTAGCACTGCCCCTCACTGACACGGTGAAGTCACTTATATCAGCCCCTTTGTTTCACCATCTGTAAAGTGGGTATAATCATGTGTATTTGATCTAAAATTAGAAAGCATGGTATCTGGGTACCACTTCACTTGGAGAAAGAAGGAACTAGAGTAAGTCTATCCATTCAACCAATGTTTTCATTATTATGATTACTATTATTATTTACAGGGTACCAGACCCTGGGATGGTCACTAAGGTGAATAAAATAGATAATCATCACTGTCCTCATGTCCTCATGGTGTTTATAGCTTAAGCAGGGAGAGAAATAAAAGTCAAGTCAACAGATGAATAAATGGTTCTCAAACCATGATGACTGCTATGAAGGAAACCAGCAGGTTGTCATCAAAGGCTTCTTGGAGGAGGTGATGTTTGAGAATGAATAGCAGTCAAGCAGGTGAAGAGAGATGGAGAACAGGCAGGGAGACCAGCATGTGCAAAGGCTGTGAGGTCAAAAAGAGCTCAGCCTTTGGGAGGATGGAAAGGGGCCAGAGGGGCCAGAGCAGATCAGTGAGATGATGACAAGCCACGTGTGAATGCCCAGAACAGGCCCTAACACGCGTCTGCAGGCTGCGCACACCCCCACCCCCACCCTACAGGAGACTGTCCCCTCTCATCCTGGCCTCTGCACGACAAGGGTGATCAGCAGGGGATTCCTCACCTTGCCAGGAGTTGGGGCTTGGCAAGAGCAGGCCACTGGTTGTCCATCCCCTGTCCACCCAGGGCAGAGGGCCAGTAGGGCTCTGGGCTGGGGCCACAGGTCTGAAGCCCCTCAGCTCCAGGCTGGGCCTGGTGAGCCCGTGGTAATGCCAGCAGATGGGAAAGGGATCTCCAGCTGGCAGCTGGGGCCTACCTCCAGTTCTGCTAGGTGGGCAGGGGCTGCAAGAGGTGAGCAGGGCTCCTATCGGCTGTAAGGGGCCAGGGAAGATGAGAAGGCCCTCCCACCACCACTGCCGCTCTCCGTAGGCCAAACTCCCCCTTCCCTTTTAAAAAACTTTTGATTTTGAACTGTAGACTCATAAGAGGTAGCAAAAATAGATCACAGAGTCCCCATCCTCTTCACCCAACTTCCTCAGTGATACCTATATAACTATTCAACTGCCTTTTCTCTTTTAATTGAAAAAAAATCACAGCGTCTTTATGTTTATTCATAAATAGCAGATTTAGTCATAAGAGTGATAATCTGGAAACGACCCAAATGTCTGTCAACAGGAGGCTGTATAAACAAATTGTGATGCAGTCACATGATGGAATACTACACAGCAATGAAAAAGAACAGTCTGAGCCGTGCAAGAACACGGAGGAGTCCGACCGATACTACTATGTTGTGTGGTGAAAGCAGGCGTGCTTAAAAGAGTTCAAGAACAAGCAAGAGTAATCCATAGTGTTAGAGGTCAGAGTAGAGGTCAACCCCATGGCAGTGAGTATTGATGAGAAAGGGCTACGAGGGGGTGCTCTAGGTCATAAATGCCCCATGCCTTGCTCTTGATGGTGGTCACACAGGAGTACACATGAGTAAAATTTTATCAAGCAATATACTGTTGTATATTTTATATAACACTTTACTGTATGTAAGTGAAATTTCAATTTTAGAAGTGCAAAAATCCAGTCAAATAAGTAAACAAGTAAAAAACCAAAATACATAAATACCATACTCTTGTTCCCCCCAACTGGAGTAAACAGTTATTAGTATCCTGCTGTATTTGTGATAAGCCTTCGTTTTTTAAAAAAGAAATACTTTTGACACTTGAACAACACAGGTTTGAACTGTATGGGTCCACTTCTGTGCAGATTTTTTTCAATGAATGTATTGAATATTTTTTGGAGGTTTGCAACAGTTTGAAAAACATTTTCTTTTCTCTAGTTTACTTTAAGAATACAGTACATAGTCCATATATATACCTTACAAAATATGTGCTAATTGATTGTTACGTTATCGGTAAGCTTCCAGTCGTCAGAGGCTCTTAGCAGTTAAGTTTATGGGGAGTCAAGTTACATGTGGATTTTTTATTGTGTGTTGGGGGTAGGGTCCCCCAACCCCTGCATTATTCGAGGGTCAACTGTATGGCGTTTCAGACTAAGCTAAGAATTCACCTTGCAGCCTATCCTGGGCCCATGGCCCTCCCCCAGGCTCCACCCCGAGACAACCATGGCTGTGAGGCCCCCGTGCTCCTTACCACCTATTTTCAAATATTGTAAATCTCCCAGATCATTATAGAGTATTTTTATGTGTTTATTTACAGAAATAGCATCACCCTGTAGGGGTTTTGCAATGAGATCTTTTCCCTGAGCAATAACACGCCTAGCTCTAGCTCATTCTTTTTAACTGCTGTGCAGTATTGCCCTGAATGAACTGCCTACCATGCACCTGTGATGGACTTTGAACTTGTGTCTATTTCTTTGCTATTTAACCCCCCCCCCCCTGCAAACCTCTGTGTGCCCTTGTGGGAGGGTCTGTGGGGCCCCATCCTGGGAGTGGGCTCCAGGGATGGGCACTGTCCACCTTCCCAGCTGCCACCAATAGGCAGGTCACAGTCCCTCTGTCCCCCCGCCAGGTGGTCAAGGTGGTGGGCAGCAACATCTCCCACAAGCTGCGCCTGTCGCGGGTGAAGCCCACGGACGAAGGCACCTATGAGTGCCGTGTCATCGACTTCAGTGACGGCAAGGCCCGGCACCACAAAGTCAAGGCCTACCTGCGGGTGCAGCCGGGGGAGAACTCCGTCCTGCACCTGCCCGAAGCCCCGCCCGCTGCGCCCGCCCCACCACCTCCTAAGCCAGGCAAGGAGCTACGGAAGCGCTCAGTGGAGGAGGAGGCCTGCGGCCTCTAGACTGGTGCCCCTGCCACCTGCCCACCCCGCACCCCTACGGCTGTACAGAGTGCATGAGGAGCCGCTGGACCGCTGGGGACAGAACTGCCTGCGTCCAGCTGCCTCCCCATCCCCGAGACTGCCTGTGGCCACCACGTCGGCTCTCTGCCCGCCACCCCCTTGCTCAGCATGTAAACCCCTCCCAGCCCTTCCTTTTCAGACCCCTGAAATGACCTGGCTCGGAGAAGGTGGCCCTGGGCGCCAAGGGGACGGCTGTCCCGAACACCGAGGTGGGGCACCATGCCAGGACTGGGCCGCCCCCCTTCTGCCATCATCAGCTTCAGTGGAATCCGGTGTTTGTTCTGCCTGCTTGTCCCTATCCTGCCCTGAGCCGGGGCCTCCCAGCCTTACTCGCCCTCCTTCCTATCATTCCCACTTGAACCTGGGGGTGTGGACAGTGATCCCTCCCCAAAACTGGACTTGAGTCTTCTGAGCAGAACTAGGGCCTCTCCCCTGGCGAAGAACTGGACCACAGAGCCCCTGGGAAAGCCTTGCTCTAGGGCCACGGCCTGTGAGCTGGGTCACTCACAGGGGTCTTGGGAGAAGGAAATGCCCCACTGCCTCCTCGTGGGTCCTTCGTGGTCAGCCTCCGTATACCTAAGAAACAGCTCCCCGTCCGAGCCTCCGGGAGGTGGGAACCAGGAATCTGCCCCTTCACAGGATAGGTCCGAAAGAGGGCCTTTTCCCTCTGACCCTGTGGCCCACGCAGAGTTTTGCACCAGCAGGACCCTTCAGGGGTCTTCAAGGCTCTCCCAGGAGCCCCCCTCTGCCAGCTCCCAACGTGCCAGCCCCCTCCTTGGGGTCCGTGCCAAGCCCACCCAAGGGCCTGGGGCTATTGAGGGCCAAGGGTCCCCCAATACCAATCCCCTCACAATTCCTGATCAGGGGAACACCCACCCACTGGTGATTTGTAAATATTTCTCTGGGCCCAACACCCCCTGGGAACTGGCTCACACTTCTGGCCGCCCCTCAGCAATGGAATGGGGAGATGGGAGAGGCCACTGGCTTTGTTCAGGGGTGTGTGGGTAACCTTGTACACCTGATCCAATCCGTGACTACCAGCCAACCTGAATAAAGTGGTTTAAAAAACCTCTGGGGCAGTGTCTTTCCGAGGCCTCTGTGTCTGGCAGCAGCACGGGACAGGAGGGGAAGTGAGGAGGGCTGAGCCAGCCCATACCCGCGGCTCACTCAGCACTTCCTCTCCCCTGCTCTCTGCCCCAGCCAGAGCGAGAGCTGGTGGGACACAAGGGAAGGGCAGAGGGAAACCAGCCTTTGTTCAGCTCTGATCCAATTACCAGGCACTTGATTTGTTCTTAGGTTTTGAGATAATCGCACGGATGGCAGAGAGCACAGAACGTGTTCCCACCATTTCAAGAATAAGTAAGTTATAAAGCGAATAAGGGTGAACCACCACCTACCACACACCCTAAGAACAGAACTGCCCAGCACAGCCTGTGTGTCTTTCTGTCGTCCCTCTTAAAGGTAACCACCACCCTGACTTTTTTTTTTAATTATTATGAAGGTATCGTTGATATACAATCACATGAGCAACACTGTGGTTACTAATTCACCCTTATTATCAAGTCCCCCCCACACACCCCATTGCGGTCACTGTCCATCAGCGTTGTAAGATGCCAGAGAGTCACTACTTGTCTTCTCTGTGCTGCACTGCCTTCCCCATGACCTACCTATATTATGGGTGCTAATTATAATGCCCCTCAATCCCTTCTCCCTCCCTCCCCACCCGCCGTCCCCAACCCCTTCCCTTTGGTACCCACTAGTCCCTTCTTGGAGTCTCTGAGTCTGCTGCTGTTTTGTGCCTTCAGTTTTCCTTTGTTGTTATACTCCACAAATGAGGGAAATCGTGACCACCACCCTGACTTTTAAGGTAATCATATTCTTAATACCCATTTTAGTTTTACTTCCTATATGTATGTCGTCTTTAACAATATAGCTGAGTTTTGTCTTTTTGAACTTTATTTGCGTGGAATCATATTTATCTATTCTTTCATGCACCTGCTCTATTTGTGAGATTCATCCCTGTAGTGGCATGTCTGTAATTTGTCCATTTGTATCACTGCATGGATATTCCAGTGCATCAACTTACTTAGCCATTCTACTGCGTGTTCCCACCAACAACACTGCCACGAGCACTGCAGTTCATGTCTCCGATGGATTTGCCAGGTGGGAGGTCTAGGCACTGCACTTTAGGGATCTCATTTTCTCCCATGAGGTACCATCACCATCCCTTTATTATTGAGAGAGGTTATACCCACGGACACACAGTTGTTGAACTCTGCCAGTTTGGGATCACCCCCTCCCACCCCAGGCCCTGGGCTCTGACCCCCGTGGCCCATCTCAGCCAGGACCGGCACCTACCACGGTCCTGCTGGAAATCTGCCTAAGGGTGTGTCTCTCTAAGGCTCTCAGGTCACCCCTGTGGCCGGCGTGGCCAGCTGGGCCTCCCTCTGTGTCCTCACAGGAACGACGGTCACCACCCACACGGAGCCTAGGGCACCTGCCTGTCCCCGAGCTCCCCTGCCAGCCAGACTGAGCATCTCCCTCAAGGGCAGGGGTCCGCTACTGAAATGGCTGGTGCTGGCCCCAGGCTTGGTGCTGATGGCCACAGCGGCCCCCAAAAGAGGCATGAATCCTCAAGTTTTCAGGTGGGGACACTGATGTTCGGCGAAGGGTGGGCTTTGAGGATGCCTGGGTGTTTGAGGACATGAATAAACCACTCTATGAAGCAGACAGGGCTCTGGACCTGTTGCAGAATCCAGGTATCCCTGGACTGGATGGTCTATGACCTGTGGTCCTCTCAGGCCAGTGGCCCGACTTGAGTCAATGAATATGGTCCCTTTCAGAAGTGCCCAAGTGCAAGGCAGGCCCTGAAAAGCCCTGGTCTCTCTAGGAAGGGCTGGCAGGTACAGTCTCATGCCAGAGTGGTAACATTATTTGTAAGTCCTGAGCACCTACTATGTGCCAGGCACTAGTGAAGGGCTTTCCATGGGAAACGCTGAGATTCTGCAAGATCTCATTTTACCATTCCAAGGGCCTGTGTCCCATTTCCAGTCCCTTACTCCTTCAGAGGTGTCCCTGCCTTCTTGGAGGGATCTTTCTTGCTCCATTAGGAATGCAGCCCAGAGGCAAGGAAAGTGCCTGGGTTTAGAATCCTGCCTCTACACATCCTTGTTTCAAGACCTTGGGCAAAGCTCTTCACCTCTTTGAGCCTCAGTTTCCTTTTCTGTAAAACAGGGAGGCTCCCAGGGAAATGTAAATAAAAACCATAATGTGATACCACCTTACACACACTAAGATGGTGAGAATCAAAAAGATAATAACAAGCACTGTCAAAGATGTGGAAAAATTGAAACCTTCATACACTGCTGGTGGGGTGATAAAATGATGGGAAAATCAGCCTTGCAGTTTCTCAGAATGTTAAACATAGAGTTAACCATGTGACCCTGCAATTCCACTCCTACATATATACCCAACAGAAAAGAAAACACATGTCCACACATGGGTATTGTGCATGAATACCCATAGCAGCATTATTCATAATACCCAAGAAGTGGAAACAACACAAATACCCATCCACTGATGAATGGATGAATAAAATGTGGCAGATACAGACAGTGGAATATTACTCAGCAATAAAAAGGAGTGGAGGACTGATACATGCCATGGATGAACCTTGAAAATACTATTCTGAAAGCAGCCAGACACAGAAGGCCACATATTGTCTGATTCCATTTATATGAAATGTCCAGAATAGGAAAATCCATAGAGACAGAAAGCAGACCAGTGGCTGCCAGGGTCGCGAAAGAGGAGAGTGGGGAGTGACTGCTCATGGGTATGAGATTCTTTCTGGGGTGGTGGACGTGTCCAAAAATGGATCATGGTGATAGATGCACAGCTCTGTGAATGTAACAACCACCACTGAATTGTGCATTTGAATGGGTGAACTGTATGGTATGTGGATTACATCTCAATAAATCTGTTGAAAGAAATGAGATACTCCTAACTACAGCACAGTGCCTGTGTGCCCATGCCAGGTATGGGAGGCCCTCAGGAAATTCTGGCTGTTAGTAATATTACTGTGATTTTTATGCAGAAGCCAGAGTCAAGTAGTGCTGACCTCAAGGCATAGCTGGTGTGGCAGTCCAGTGGGGTGGAAGGTTGCAGGAGAGAAACTTGAAAGCTGGGTTCCTCAAGGGGAACCCAGGTCCTGTCCTGAAGGCTCAGAAAAACCTCTGCACACCCCAGGTGAGTTGCAGGCCACTTTCCCCTTTGCAGCTCAGCATAAGAATACCACGGTGTTATAAAGTCAGATGTCCAGGCCCCCTCTTGGCCTTCAGATGCCCACTGGCTCATGTCGATAGCTAGCACCCCCAGGTGGTTCTCATGATGGGGAGAGAGAGTGGACATCCAGCCAGGGACACCTCCCATATTCTTGCTCCTGAGTGACTCCATCCTTAGCTCCCTTGGTCTCTGAGGCCCTGGCTTCTGGCCCCAGCCCCACTCACCTTGGCTCCCTGTGGCCCCAGGGGTGTGCCTCTCCCAGGGTTCCCCTGTTAATCCTGCCCCAGAGCTTCCCTTTCTGTTCCCTGCTGGGTGAGAATGGGGTAACTGAGAGCAAGGACAGGGCCTCTGCACCCCACTCTTGGTCCTTCACTCTGGGAATCAGAACGTGAGGCAGGGATGTCCCCCTTCAGACAGTGAGAGGGTGTCCAGGGAGTTCCAACCAAGAGGCCTGGCCCTCCTGCTAAGGTCCGACTGACCATACTCCTAGTTCTGGCAAGTGTTGGCTATGTGATTGGCTCCCGAGAGGGCCAGGGACAGTTCCAAAATGATCCCAGCACCTCAGTGAGGAGCCAGCTTGGGACGGGGGATGACAGAGGCCTGGTCCAGGGGCAGGGAGGAGGACTCAGGAGCCCCATCAGGGACCCTTGAAATGAGCTGGGTCTCTGCCCTCCCAGGCCCACACTTCACCCAACTGAGGTTTTTGAGTCTCCTGAGCAACCCAGATTTTTTTGGCTACATCCCTGGAGATTCTGATGCAGTGGTTCTAGAGCAGAGCCCAGGAATCTGTCGGTCCAACAGGATTCTGATGGAGGTGGCCAGCGGAATATAGTTCAAGAATTATTGTACCATGTGATCCTTTAAAGAAATAGGCACACATAACTAAAAAAAGAAAAACCTTTTTTTGTAAAAGTGGGTGTTTGTTTCACTTAACCACGTGCCACAGGCCTTGCTTCTTCCCAGCTCTCAAAGACCTACCCCTTTGGGGGCTAACTGAAGAGCATTCCAGCACATGGATGCACCTCAGGGACTCTGACAGTCACTCCCCAGCTCAGGGACAACGAAATTATTTCTAGTGAACAACTCTCCCAGGATGGCCCCATGGACAGCTGGCACAGTAAGGGTATTTCAAGGTGTGTGGGAAATTGCCAGCACCAGATAGACGAATGCACGCCTCAATTTGAGGTAGTCTATCAAATTGTTCTTCCAAACAATCTTGTCCATTTAAAAAATGTTTTCTTTTGAGGATTTAAGAGAGCACTGAGCTCAGCATCCCGCATGCTGAGCCTGCTCTCATTCATCAGCCTGGAGGAAGGCAGGGCCTGGGAATGCACACAAGCGCTCCAGCTTCCGAGCCGTGGGGATATCACGTGTGCGACAGCAAGTTGTTTCAAAAGACACTTGCCATACGTGTGCGACAGCAAGTTGTCTCAAAAGACACTCGCCAAGCTGAGAGCTGTGGCCACATCTAAGTAGTGGAATAGAAGGGACCTACCCAAGGAGACTGAGTATTTGTGAAGGGCAACTATTGTATCTGTAACTTGATACATATATAACTACTTAAAGAAAACCAACCAGTAAATAAAATGGGGGGAAAGTAAGAATGCCAAAGTTGGCCGGAATCCTGGTATGTGCACCATGTGGTGTGTGAGTCCCCTGGCAAGGTCTCCTCCTCTGGTGGTGAGAAGCCTTCCTGTTCTGAAGGAGCCCTAGCTGACACAAATGGAGCAAACCCTGGAGCCATGTCCACCTCACTCCTCCTCCACACTACTCTCCCACCCTCTTCCCACTCCCACTTCTTTTTTGCTTGATTTAGTCCCGATTAGTTTGGGTATCCACACTCCTTTGAGGTCACATGCCTCAGGAAAGACTTCTCACTCCCAGCCCCAGCATGTAAATCTTGACTAATCTGAGCCGGAGGCTCTTAACATGGAGTGCACAGACAACCCCAACCAAGGGTCCATGGATGCAATGAGTGGGATTTGCAAACTTGCATGGAAGAAAAACCCCTACACCTTTATTTTCACTAACTTCCAACTGCAACTTAGCATTTCCTTCCATTATGAATGTGAGCAACAAACCACAGTAGCATTAGCAATAACAAATACTTTTATACCCCAAACAGTTATTTCAGGTATCTCAGAACATTGTTTACATTCATCACTACTTCAAAATGATGGTTGTTACTAGATCTGCCACTAGATTATGTTATTTAATGCACTAATGAAGAAAGTTTATTCCTATATCACACTTTAAAAAATGTATTTTGAAAACTGTATTTCACTATAATTGGTTTCCTTTCTAATCCTAACATTTTATTTTATGCAGTTAAAAACAGTATTCTGAGAAGGGGTCCATAGGTTTTTCCAGGTTGCCAAAGTGTTCCATGGCAGAAGAGGTGGATGAACCCTGGCCTAAACAGATGCTGGTAATTCCACTCTCCTAGCCAGGGACTAGTTTAGGAAGTGTCATGTGACCTGGTATGTCACATTCTGCTGGAGGGAGAGGGAAGTCCCTCTTGGCAAAGGTTTCTTTAAAGGAGGCACAGGAAGTCATATTTTCTTCCTCTGCTTCTTAGTGTTTGGGCCTGTGAGCTGGGAATTTCACCACTGGGCGACCATGTGGAGAACTGCTGACCCACCTGAGATACAGAAATGATGGATGGGAAGAGCCTGGGTCTTTGAGGATTGATCTGGTACATTTGCTAGATTGGAACCTCCCCACCTTTGGACTCCTGTTATCAATCAATAAACCCCACATGACATAGGTTAATTGGGTCGGTTGTCTTTTAGTTGCAGACAAGAGCACTTTCTCTAATTCATCATGTTATTTTTGTCTCTGACACTTGATCCTAACCACTGTTGGGGTGGCACGGAAAAACAAGCCAACTCCTTTTTCCATCTGACCCTTATTTAGATTGGTCAGATCTTCTTTTCTCAAGGTTGAACATCTTCAGGTCAAGAGACAGGGTGTTGAGACCTTTATCTACCCCTAATGTACATGTCTATCAAGGTCAGTGGTTCTCAAACTTCAGCATTCATCAGAGTCATGCCAATGTTTGTTAAAATGAGCTTGATAAGCTCTACAACAAAGCCACAGTAATCAAGATGATTTGGTACTGGCACAAGAACAGACCCATACATCAATGGAATAAAACAGAGTCCAAATATACCTCCACACATATATGGCCAATTAATATATGAAAAAGGAGCCGCGGATATACAATGGAGAAATGACAGCCTCTTCAACAACTGGTGTTGGCAAAACTGGACAGCTACATGTAAGAAAATGAAACTGGATTACTGTCTAACTCCATACACAAAAGTAAACTTGAAATGGATTAAAGACCTGAATGTAAGTCATGAAATCATAAAACTCTTAGAAGAAAATATAGGCAAAACTCTCTTGAATATAAACATGAGAAACTTTTTCATGAACATATCTCCTCGGGCAAGGGAAACAAAAGCAACAATGAACAAATGGGACTACATCAAACTAAAAAGCTTCTGTAAGAGAAGGACACTATTAGTAGAACAAAATAGCATCCTACAGTATGGGAGAATATATTCATAAATTACATATCCAATAAGGGGTTAACATCCAAAATATATAAAGAGTTCACACGCCTCAAAACCCAAAAAGCAAATAACCCAATTAAAAAATGGGCAGAGGATATGAATAGACACTTCTCCAAAGAAGAAATTCAGATGGCCAACAGGCACATGAAAAGATGTTCCACATCACTAATCATCAGGGAAATGAAAATTAAAACCACAATGAGATATCATCTCACACCAGTTAGGATGGCCAACATCCAAAAGACAAGCAACAACAAATGCTGGTGAGGATGTGGAGAAAGGGGAACCCTCCTACACTGTTGGTGGGAATGTAAATTAGTTTAACCATTGTGGAAAGCAATATGGAGGTTCTTCAAAAAACTAAAAACAGAAATACCATCTGACCCAGGAATTCCACTCCTAGGACTTTACCTGAAGAAAACAAGATCACAGATTCAAAAAGACATATGCACCCCTATGTTTATCGCAGCACTATTTACAATAGCCAAGACATGGAAGCAACCTAAGTGTCCATCAGTAGATGAATGGCTAAAGAAGATGTGGTATATATACAGAATGGAATATTATTCAGCAAAACAAATCCTACCATTTGCCACAACATGGATGGAGCTAGAGGGTATTATGCTCAGTGAAATAAGCCAGGTGGAGAAAGACAAGTACCAAATGATTTCATTCATCTGTGGAGTATAACAACAAAGCAAGACTGAAGCAGCAGGCTCACAGAACCCCAAAATGAACTAGCAGTTACCAAAGGGAAAGGGGTTGGGGAGGAGGGTGGGTGGGAAGGGAGGGAGAAGGGGATTAAGGGGTATTATGATTAGCACACATAATACAGTCGGGCATGAGAAAGGCACTATAGCACAGAGAAAACAAGTAGTGACTATAGCATCTTACTACGCTGATGGACAGTGAATGTAATGGGGTGTGTGGTGGGGACTTGATAATAGGGGGACTGTAGTAATCACAATGTTGTCCATGTGAAACCTTCATAAGATTGTATTTCAATGATAACCTTAATAAAAAAAATGAGCTTGTTAAAACATAAATTTATAGATCCCACCCCCAGAACTTCAGATTCAGTAGCACTGCAGCGGGTCCCCATAATTTGCTTTTTTAACAAATTCCAGATGTTGCTGATGCTGCTGGTACTGAGGACCACAGTTTGAAAACCACTGGTCTAGGTCCCTATAAAAACAGGGCTCCCCCAAATGAAACCACTACTCACAACAGTCTGACTAGTGCAAAGCGGAGCAGAGCTATCACCTTCCTCAATATCAACGGCATGCTCCTAGTATTGTATTCCAAATTATAAACTTTTTCATACTGTTGAACTCTATGTCGCCAAAACTCTGAAATCTGTATCATAATCTGAGAGACCAAAGTCTCTCTCTCTATCTATAGAATAGGAAGTATCATTTGTTGAGTTCTTATTATGTGCCAACACCTTAAAGACTTATCTCCTTTAATTCTCACAACTCTTGAACTGGAGAACTATCTCTTTCTGGAGATTGATACCTGGAGAAATTAAAAAAAAAATCCCAAGGTCACACAGCTGGTAAACAAATGAGGGATCCAGGATTTGAGTTTGGGTTATAAACTCTGCAATTAAGAACTCACCTCCTGCTTAACAGCATCTATTAATCAGCTGCCCTTTGGGGCCCAAGACAAATTTATCTAATTGTGCCTCATTCAGGTCATTCCTCTTTCTTGTCTACAAGGTTATCAAATGTGATTTTTTTTGTCAAATGCCCCAGGTTTCTCGAGCCTCCAATATCCCCTTCAGCTACAACTCAGCCCTTTTGCTGCCCCACTCCTGCCCCAAAGAGGAGGAGGTTAGGCTTGCTCCGTTGCATTTAGAACCACATGAGTTTGGTTTCTGAAAGTGTTAACTGTGGGCACATTTTAATAAAGACCGTTTTTCTAGGCTATAGTTACATAAATGTTCCAATTTAATATGCAAATGCACCACAAGTGATTTAGGGTGTGCTGGGCCTTTATTGTTCCAGTTGCAGTTATGTTGATTTATCCCATAGCTTTATGTTTAATAATTTAGAAAGAACCTTATTTTTAAATCTCCCTTTGTCTTCGTGCCTCATCCTTTTCCACATTAAGGGACTTAGGCCTGCAGAAGATTCAGTTTAATGAACGATCAATCCTTAAAAAAGTGTAGCTGCAAAAGGACTCCAAGAGAACTTAGGCAAGGCTATATAAGTTCATGGGTTTTCACTTTCTTGGTGGGATTCGTGGTTTTATAATCAATATAATGACTCACTTTATCCCTAGTAGTGTTTTTTGCATTATATTTTATTATGCCTAATATGAACACTGTTAGACCAGTTTTCATTGGTTAGTATTTGCCTGGGATATCTTTTTCTGTCTATTTTCAACATTTCTGTGTCATTGTCTTAGGTATAGTATTTCTTATATACAGCTTATAGCTGGATTTTTATTTTAAAAAATCTCATCTAGTAGTCTCTGTCTTTAATAGGTAAGTTTTATCCGCTTACATTTATTGTGATTACTAATTTATTTGGGCTTATTTTCTACCATCTTATTTTGTGTGTGTGTTGTGTGTGTTTTCTATCACCATGAGGCTTTTCTGAGGGGAGAGGGTGGTTGGGAAAAGGAGAGTATATCTGTTACTTTAATTTTTTCTTCTTTCTTGATTTTTGATGGATCACATTCCTTAGTACCCTATCACTTTTCCTCCCTACTGATTTGAAGGCTATAAATCATATTTCTTTTAGTGGATTCATTTTAATTTTTAACATACTTAACTATGTATTTTCTTAACAATATAAACTTATTCAGTATCTTTGCTTTCCTCTTGATAAGACAACTCCTTTAACACAGCATAACTACCAACTGAACTGCCCCCTCAGTCCATCTTCCTTGTTATTGTCTAGATTGTAGTTCCACTATTTATCATAAAATTGAGTATTTATGTGATCAGAAATTAATTGGATTAGTGTTTCCCTTCTTTAACTTTCCTTTTTTGCTGAAATACATGCTTTAATAATACTATGGGTGATAGACCTTATTAATCTATGAAAGTCTGAAAATGTCTGTTATTTGCTCTCCTTTTTCAATGTTCATCTAGTTGTGTAATGAGGTAGGTTGATCATATTTTCCCCTCTGCATAATGAGGATATTACTTCTCAGTCTCCATTATTGTCATCTACTGCCATTGAAGAGAAATCTGCCAACCACTCAATTTGTCTTTATTCTCTTGTAACTCAAGATTTTTTCATCTTTGACATTCTTCTCTGCCATTTTGATGTTTCTGGTTCAGATTTATTTTTGACCATGCTGTTAAGCATATGGTATATGTTTTTAATGCGAGGATTTCTGTTTGATTCTTAAATAGTCTTAGCCATTGTCTCTTAAATATTGTATTTCCATTACATCCTTTATTTTATCTTTCTGGAATTTCTATTACATATATGTTGAAACATTTTAATTTGCTCACCATGTCTTAACTGCTCTTTCATATTTTCCATTTCTTTCTCTCTCTTTCTGGGTGAAACTCAGGAATGTCTTTCAATTCAGTAACTGTCCCTTCAGTTATGTCTGATTTAGAGTTTATCCCATTTGAATTCAATAATGATACTTTTCATTTTTAGGATTTCTAATTGTTTCTTTTTCACATCAACAGTTAATTCTGTTTTTATTTCATAATTTTTCTTTTTTACAAGTCATTCTTTCCTCTGTTAGGATCTTAAACTTATTTTAAAGTCATTTCCAGATTGCTCTATAATTTGCACTTATTACAAGTAAATTCATCTATTAGGAGTTTAATTCACTGGCTGTCTTTTAGTGTCAGTTTTCTTCATGTGCTTTAGGATTTTGGTTTGAAGGCTTATTTTGAAGGATAATCTTTTTGTCCATTTTCTTTCTCTGTACTTGTCTAAACCCAGACCCTCAGGACCCTAGTCCCAAACCAGGTTTCCTTTTGGCAGGTCAGGATTTCCACATTTTGATGATGTCAGTGATGTCACAGATGCAGTTAATGAATCAAGGTGGCTTGGCTCAGGTCCCATTTGCCAGATGTGCATCTGTTCCTCTGATTACCTAAAACGCGGTTTCAAGCAGTGAGTCTGGTGCCAGACCTCCAGTTCCCAAAAAATCCTTTTGGTGCCCATTTACTCTGCAGGACTTGAATTGGTCACTTCTGGATGTTTCCAGACCCAAGCTTGACAAGTCTGAGACTTCAGCCTCCATTTACTTTGTGTTTCTATTCCTTTCTGTTCCAAAGAGAAGTTTATCATATTTTTGAGTGTGGCTAATGTGACTTCATTTATTTAAAAATATAATTTATCTATTATTGTATTGTATGAACAACGGCTTTTTCCTAATAATTCATGGACAGTGTGGTTAGTTTCTCTCACTTTTATTGTATAATTTATGTACAATAAGAGCACCAATTTAAAATGTATAATTCATTGAGTTTTGGTAAATACATATAGTCATGTAATCATTATAATCAAGAAAAGAAAACTCTCATCACCCCCTAAAATTCCCTTATGCTCCTTTGCTACCAACTCCATTCCCCAAACCCCAGCTGCAGCTAACCACTTATCTGTTTTCTATAGATAAGTTTTGCCTTTCCTAGAATGTCATATAAATTGAATCAGACAGTATATACTCTTTTGTGTTTGACTTCTCACATTAAGCATAGTGATTTTGAGATTTATCCATGTTGTATATACCAATACTTCATCCCTTTTTACTTCTGAGTAGTATTTTTGTTGTGTGGATATATCACAATTTGTTTATCCAACCTTCTGTTGATGGACATTTGTGTTGTTTCTAGTTTGAGGTTATTACATATAAATGTGCCATGAACATTCATGTATGAGTCTTTGGGCAGACATTTTTCATTTCTCTTGGGTAAATAACTTTAAGTGGGGTTCTGGACAGTATGCTAAGTATATTTTTAACTTTATAAGAAACTTCCAAACTCTGTTTCAAAGCAGCTGCACCACTTTGTATCCCCATCTGCAACGAATGGGAGTTCTTGTTGAGGAGCAAGTTATTTTTAAAGCATGAACTCAATGCCATCTTGACTGGAAGTGACTGTAAAAACACTTTAGAATGTACACTGAGCTATAAAATGCCAAGAATGGTAAAGAAGGCTCTGTGAGGGCACAAACTCTAAGTGTCCTGTTTACTGCTGCATCCCAAGTGCCTGGCACAGGTCTTGACTCATGGCACACACTCAATAAATCAATCAATGAATAAAGATTTGTCTTTGACAGACATTAACAGCTTATAAGGGTTAGGTCAAAGTTCGGACCTACTGCACCTTATTTAACTAAAGGGAGTTTTTTTGAGCCCTGTTTTCTCCTTCCCTAAATTTCATAAGACCTTTGTCATATGGGGACAGAACTATTTGGAATTCCTACCCTATTACTGTAAGATCTACCATCACTTCAGCCAGGCTTCTCTTCACAGTCCAGTACGGCCCTTCCACCTCCCAGTCCTGGGTTTGCATGGCAGCCAGCAGGAAGGAGGAAAGGGAGAGATGGAAAAACACCCTCTTTTTAAGGATACTTGCTTGAAGTTGAAGATCATTTCTGCTTATCACAGAACTTAGTCACATGCCACATCTAGCTGCAAAGGAGATGGGAAAATGTGTCCTTTATTCTGATCATCTGTATGCCTAGATAAATAGCAGGGTTCTTTCACTCAGAAGAAGAGGAGAATAGATACTGGATCATTTCTAGCAAGGCCTACCATGAGCCTGACTTTGGCCTAAATTCCAGGTACTTTGAACTCAATATACCATAATACTTAGAAGACATGCTTATTCCTCAGCTCTAGAGGGAACCTTCCAATTCACTATACAAGAGAAAGCCAGGCTGGTGGATATAAGAGGTGTCTCACTCAGCACCTTGAGGCTCCACCCCCTGCTACCGAGACAAGCCACCCTGGCTCCCTGCCATCAAGGTTGTCTGCTCCAGTTAAGGGGGTGGGGAACAGTTGAAGGATGGTACAGTCAAAGAAGGGACAGTTAATGATGGGATTTGTAGATGGGCTCTGCTGACCTCCTTGGGACCAGAGTGGCTGCCCCCTGGGTGACCCACCTGAGGAAGCTCTGGTGGGCCTGATGGCTGGGCTGTATGCAGAAAGCTGGGTCTACTTGGCTGCCCTTTCCACAGTCCAGGGCAAGGTCTCCCAAGTCAGGCTTGGTCTCCAGGAAGCTGGGCAGTCTGCAGGGGTAGAGCATATCCAAGAGGTGTTAATGCAGTAGACACTAGCCATGCGTTTCAATTTAAACTTAAATTAATAAAATAAAACATCGGCTCCCCAGTTGTACTAGTCACATTTCAAGAGCTCCATAGACTCATGTGACAAGTATATTGGATAGCACAGATACAGAACATTCCATCACTGAATAGTGCTAACTGGATAGTGCTGCCCCATAGGAAAGACATCTTAGGTCCCAGGAACAGAGGCAGAGTACCAAGAAAGAGGGAGGTGGGTGATGGGGCTGGTCTACACTGTGCCAGGTAGACCCCAGCTGGGCCACCATGATCCAGGGGCCCCACACTCTGTGAGGGAAGCAAATGAGAAAGAAGAAGGAACCTCAGCAAGGATTAACATGGTGCACAGGGGCAGGAAATGTACCTGTGCTTTATTTAAAGGTGTTTTAGTATGGGTTTCTCCAGAAGCAGATGCTGGGACAAGGATTTAAGGGCAATTAGTTGGGAGGTGATCCCAGGAAGCCCCAGTAGGGGAGTGGGGAAGTGAGACTGGGAAAGGTTGCATGGTCAGACAATGACCACTGTGAGCAAATGGGGCTCCATCCCACCAGGGAACTTGGGGCGCCAGTGTACAGAAGACATTTCCAAGTCATCCTGCCCAAGGGCTGGGGGAGCTAGGGGTTTTATACATCAACTTTCAATCAGTCATTGGCTGAGGACTGCTCCCAGGGTGGTAATTCAGCAGGACTTCTGGCCTGCCGAGTATGGGGACAGAAGGCCTTCCTTGCCAACAGAAAGTCCTCAGGTAAAAAGATGCAAACATGGGGCAACTGGAAGTTGGCTGAAGCACACTGAATGGGTAAGACCAGAGGGACATGGGCTGGGCATTCGTCACTGTTTCCCACAAAGGAGGAAAACTAATGTCCTTAACTCTTTGCCTTAACACACACACACACACACACACACACACACACACACACACACTCCTTGCACAGCTCTCATACTGGCCTTTTCCTTTCCCTTAGACTCACCCTGCTCCATCCCACTAGGGGCCTTTGCATATGCTGCTCTGGATGTCTGAAACACTCTTCCTCTTTCATCTAGTTAAGTCCTACTTATTCTTCAGATCTTGGCTCAAACATCCCTTCCTCTAGGTAGCCTTCTCTGAGGGACACCCCACTCCCACCCCAGAACAAGAACAAGTTCTCCTATTGCATGCTGTCCTAGCTCCCTGCCCTATATGTGTGTCATCGCAGGTTTGTGAGGTTCTTCCCCATCAGACTGTAAAGAAGGGATCATACTTGTCTTGCTTACAGTGACACATAGTAGGTCCTCAAGAAATGTATGTTGAGGAATGAGTGAAAAAAATGAATGAATGAATGAATTATAGTCAGACTGAAGAAGACTCCCTGTAGTCAAAGAGGGAATTTACCAGGGAGAGACCCCAGGAAGAGGAGGAGGCTAATTAGCAATTCATTAGGATCCATTTTTGCTTCTGTAGTCAATGCTAATCACTTGTTTGTTTAAAAGGGGAAGTTCTGCACTCATTAAGTCCATTAGTAAATGAAAATGTTTCTCAGGGAAGTTTGGCCTCCCACACTGGAGTGCAAATTCAAGGGCTGCACCCCGTCTTTTGTATCTTTCCCAGAAGTCATCAAATTAGGTTGCTCACAAGCTGGAAATCCCCTGGGCTAGGAGCCTAGCTCTCCCTCACAGTGGGACCTTGGGAAACTGCTTCCTCAGGTCTCTGAACTTGGTTTCCACCCCTGTACGATGGGCACAATATTTAATCTCATGGTTAGTTGTGAAGATTAAAGGGAGCTGTCAGCTCACACCTTGGTATTATCCTTATGGCCCGTAGAGGGTACATCTGAGACCGGCTACCTGGCAGCCTCACTGGCTTGAGCTCTTCCTGTCTGGTTAACAAACAGGCTCCTCTCTTCTTACAAGCAGCCCATGCTTTGAGGGTGCTCTCAAGTCAGGCTGTGCTCACTCTTGCTCGCACTATCTCATTTAACCCTTACAGCAAGACTAGCTAGGTAGCCATTATTATCTGCATTTACATATGTGGAAACAGGCTTGGAGAGAAGAGGCACTTACCCAGGGCCTTTCCTCATCCCCATGCTGAGCCATATCCTCCAGGAAGCCATGTCTGATACTCAAGGAAGAAATAGTTGCGCTCGCTATTCTGTGCTCCGTCAGGTGGGCCTGCTGCTCCTGGATCTTACTTCTCCTCATGTTCCCAGGGACACGCTGCAGAAAAGGATTAGCTATCTTTGTTCAAGTGTTAACTATTACTCTCCTCAGTGCTCAGTGCTATTCATGCCCTAAATCATTGAGACCTTAAACAAATTCTGTGGGGGTGAGCTATTATTATCCCCATCTCACAGATTAGGAAACTGACTTGTCAAAGATCACATGGCTGAAAAGTATGTGAATGGCAAAGGCAGTCGGTCATCAGAGCCCATGCACTTCACTTCTGGGAGAACTTTTCTGCCCCAAGAAGAGGCCTCAGAAACAGTGGAGGGAGTGCTTAGGGTGGCCTGGCAAGGGTGAGCTCTGCCCTACATCCAATCAGAGCCCTGCAGCAAAGCCCCAGAGAACAATTTCCCAGGGGGCAATGCTACCAACTCATTCCTCAAGTATCTATTGAGTTCCCACTGGAAGTGGAGTTTGGGCCCACCTTGGGGTGTTGAACAGACCAGCCTCCCTTCCTGAAGCTTCACCTGCTTCATTAGCCTCACTGCCTATGGTTCCCACCTCCCACTGACATGAGCAAACACCCTTAATGTGTTGTGTGAACCTCTCTGCCCAGAGGGGCCCTATCCTTTGTGTCTGACAGGCAAATAGTGCAAAGCTAGCTTGGATGGCCTTCCTATACGAAGCCTCCCCACTTCCTTTCAGTTCAACCTCTCGCTGCCATTTATATCTGTAAGATATGATCTCTATCATGACGACCAACTCCTACAAGTACTGCCTGGGGGCGAGGGTCTAGCATTTTATCAGCCTGCTTATTTCTCACCATTCTCTCAGGGACTTATTATTTTTATTCCCATTTCATCAAGGCCTAGAGCGATGATGAGACTTGCCCAAGGCAGCAGGGTCAGGATTCAAACCCAGGCTGCCTCCAGGGGCCATGCTCTTAAATGATGCTCCCAACCTCCTCCCCACATAGACTTTATTGCTGCCTTCTCGTGATGACTTGTCTTATTTAGCTCTCCTCTGAACCTAGCTCCTAGGAGGCAGCATTTATGTCTTTTTGTTTCTGGGCCTGGCACATAGAAAGCCTGGAAAAATGCTTGTTGAATTTAAGTTTCTAACTGCAGATTTTGGATCCTGTTGCACAAATCTGATATAACTGATCATGTTAACTCATTATGTGATGTTAACAGCCTCAGGCTCGAATCCTATCTTTGGCGTTTACCTGGTGCCATTGGGCCTTGCCACTGTATAGCTTAGTCATCCTAATGGTAAGAGGAAGAAGGAAGCCTCATCCTGTCCAAGGTGCTGAAAATGCAGTCATGAATGTAACCCCTCTATGGGTAGAAGGCTGCGAGCCTCAGTCAGAGCTGTAGCAGGAGGCTGGTGGAGTGGGCGATGTGCAATGCCTTGAGAGCACTGGGTGTGAGCCCCAAATTCTTCCCAGGCAGTCAGGTCAAGTCTCTGCTTCTCTTGGGGTTCTGAGGGTCTCAGATGAGCTCGGGCATTGATGGGAGATAGGATGCAGGTGCCATGGGGTGGCTGCCTGCCACATAGGCACAACTTATCCCCTGAAAGGATCCTCTCCAAGATCCCTTTGCTTATTTGGATTAAGCAACACTTCCCCTCCCATCCCCCAAGCCCTGATTCCTCTTGATAAATGGAAAGCACAGGAGAGGGAATCCAGATGATGTTAGGCTAGCACCAAAATGTGAGTTTACCATAGAATTATAGACTCACAAATGTCTTATATTTTAATAATAATTTTTAGTGAGTGAATAAGATACACATATATGGCTAAAAAGTGTGAGAATCATAAAAGGTATATGTGAAAAGACTTCTCACCACTCATCTTGTTACCCTTCTGAGAAGCTGCCACTTGGGTGTTCTTTAAGAGAAATTCCATACATAAAGTCCTCATCCCCCATAAATAGGAGCATTGTTCTATTTGCCTTTTTCTTTAATAACATGTCTTGGAGATATACACAGAGAATCAGCTTTCTTTTTAAAGGGTACATGGCATACTACATGGTAGTAGGGCATTTATTTAGCCAGGCCTCTCTGGATGGACCTTCAGTTGTTTCCAATCCTTTATTAATGCAAACAATGCTTCAATGAACACCTTGTTCATTATCTTTGCACATGGACAAGGAAGGTCCTAAAAGCAGGACTGCTGAGTTAAAAAGGGTATGTGAGTTTTGAATTATGATGGCTATTGCTGTTTTATTCATTGTTACCTGAATGCACCATATTTCATTACCCAGCCCATCCCCTTCTTTCTTTTCTCCCTTGCTCCCCAACCACTTCCCTGCTTTCTTTTTAATTCCATTACTTACTTTTAGAAAATAGTTAACAGTAACATTTCATGACTTTTGATGTGCCATTCTTCAGCACAGTTCACTAGAATCTCTGTGTTGTGAGGGGGAGTGCGTGGGGCATGTTTCAGTGTCTTCTGGATGGGTGTTTAAGTCCTATGATTAGGTTATTTCCTATCTTTTGCTTCTGGTCTCTGGACATATTAATGTAGAGCATTAGGCATAATACTTGGCACATACCTGGCATTCAATATTTGTGAGTTTCTCTAAGTCAGGAACAACATTGCAGGGAACTGCCTATGCACGTACATCTTTGTGCACATGTGTATTAATTTCTTAGAGGCAAAATTGCTAGTGAAAAGGTCCGTGCATTTAAATTTGGTGGTACAGCCAAAATTGACCTCCAAAGAGCTTGTACAAATGTACACACCCATTTCCCTACATTCTTGCCAATACTTTATTATCAAATCACAGATGTTTTAGAGGTTGGAACAGTGTTTGGAGACTGACTGGTTCAAACCTTTTACTTAGCGGATAGGGAAACTGAGGCCCAAGGTTATCTGTGAGTTGTGACACAGTCTGATTCCCATTTCTGGCCTCTCTAGCCTCTTCTAGGGAACTGGGAAGAATGTGTGGAATGTGTTGAGAGTGCCAGGTGGGGTCCATGAAGTGAGAATGTCAAGATGGGGTGCATGGGAGGTAGATGCCCCACAATCTGTGTCTACTCCTCACCTCTGCTTTGGGGAATGCAACATGTTTTATTTCATGAAGAAACTTTTGACTCTTCTCCACTACTTCTTGCCATCCGCCTACCCCCACATCTTCTCCCTTGGAAACAGCGTCAGAGATTCTGAAAGGTGCTTTCCTTCCTTCTGAGCCCGCCTGTGGGGGAGGAAGCTGAAGACGTGAGGGTGCTGACTGAGAGGGCAGGTTGAGACCCAGGAGCTGTTGTGCAGAAAGAATGTCAAGTTACGTAAGGAGGGAAGATGGAAGGGGGTGGAGGCAGCCATTCATCAGTGCTTTTTTTTTTATCTAATTGACTTTATTAATCCATTAATGAATCTGGAAGCATCCCATCTAGCAAGTAGAGGGGAGCTTTGAGGAGCTGTACAAAAATGGAAAGATTTTTATAGGCAAAAAAGGGGTGGGACAATTAGCAAAAGAAATTATTGTTTCACGCAAGGTCACTTTCCCTTTGGGGAAAGAGCTGGGGGTCTTATTAGGTGTAATAACTTTGGGGGACAAAGAGGGTCCATGTGGCTGTTTACTTATAGGTGCTGACAGGAAAATTCCTGACATGTTAAGATTACATTTCTGGGTGAGGCTGGACTTGTAGTTAGGTTAGGATTTTTTTTTAAATTTATTTTGGTATCATTAATCTACAATTACATGTACAATATTATGGTTATTAAACTACCCCCATTCATCAGGTCCCCCACACCAACCCCGTTACAGTCACTGTCCATCAGCGTAGTGAGATGCTATAGAATCACTACTTGTCTTCTCTGAGTTGTACAGCCCTCCCCGTGCCCCCGCAACATTACATCGCTAATAGTAATGCCCCTTTTTCCCCCTTATCCCTCCCTTCCCACCCATCTTCCCCAGTCCTTTTCCCTTTGGTAAGTATTAGTCCGTTCTTGGGTTCTGTGAGTCTGCGGCTGTTTTGTTCCTTCAGTTTTTTTCTTTGTTCTTATACTCCACAGATGAGTGAAATCATCAGTGCTTTTTAACCATTTCCTGCTGCAAAGGCAGGCGGCCCCAGACACCGGGGGAGAGCTGCAGTGAGAGAGATTTTCACAAATGGTTTGTGCTGAAGGCTCTGAAGGGAGGACAGCACTGTTCCTTCCTCACCCTTTTCAGACAGGTTTTGTACTATGGGAAGAACTGTCAGAAAAGTTAGAACAGCTCCTAATCTAGGAGATGATTCCTGTGGGAAATCAGGCTGCTTTCCAAGCATAATTTGAAAAGCCGCTGCCTCCAAACTTCAGTGGTGGTGGGGGGTGGGGGTGGGGTGTGCAGATAGAATGCCATTTATAAAGCAATCAACGCTTTGACAGAGTCAGCCATCACTCAGAATTATTTTCTGAAATTTGGCCTCTATTCCGTACTCTGGAGGAAAGGCAGTATGGGCACTTTGCTTCCAATCAAGCCCGACAGAGGCTGGGGTAAGTTACACAAAGGGAGAGGGACCCCTCACTGTTCATCACAGCTGGAGCTGTGGAAAATCATTTCTAGAGCTCCTCAACTCTCCAGAATGAGCCAAAGGAAGCCTCATCAGAGGTTTCATTCATCTCACTTCTTACTTTTAAACTTTAAAGCACATATTTATGTGCCTCAAGTTGGCCATGAACCACGGCATGTCAAACAGTTTGGGGTTGATGGAAGAGGTACATTTTCTCGTTCTGGGACTTTCAGAAACACAATTTCATTGCCAGTCTCTCTCTCTTCCAATTTCTCCTGTATGTCGCCATGAGATGAATATTCCTAAAACGCTGTTTTCACTACATAACTCACCTGTTCGAGAACCTTCCAAGGCCACTTCTTGGTCTCTTACAGGTGGGATTCCCAGGCTGGCATTCAGGTTCCTTCATAAATGTGGTCTCAGCAACCACAACCTCCTAACAAACACCCTCCCAGACTGTCAGGCCACACTCCACACACACACACACACACAAACACACACAACCACACACACACACACACACACAGGAGGTGGATGCCTGTCATTTCTGCCCCTCCCTGACCCACATCTCTTTTCCTGGTAACCAAATTAGCGCTTCCTTTTAGGGAAACCACTCCACCCCAGCTCTTGCCATATGGCTTGGTGAGCCAGCCTGACCACCTGGCCCCTAGGCGTGCTCATGAGAAATGCTACATGTCAGGAGTTGGCAAACGAAGGTCCGAGAGGGAAAAAAAAAAAAAGGCCCCCGGCCTATTCTGAAAGACCATGGAGCTAAGAATGATTTTTATATTTTTAAAGGGTTGTAAAAAAAATCAAAGATGATGCCAAAGAGACCCTATGGCCTGCAAAGCTTAAAATATTCACTGTCTGGCCTTTCACAGAGAAAGTTTGCTGACACCTGGTTGGATGCACCATGGTTGGTTAGGGGCAGGGCAAAGAACCGGCTGAGCTGAGAAGAGCAAATCCTAAGCTTTGAGCTGGAGCTGTCAGAAGGAGGTGCACACTCTCCTAGGCGTGTTAAACTCAAAGAACATAAGCCTGAAACTACTGGTGGCCATCTTTGACACTTTAGGGAGAGGGGCTGCTGGAGAAGGAAGCCAACCCTGGGGAAAGCACAACCAAAAGATGGAGACTGGCTCTGGGATCTGGAGCCAGCTGGGCTGTGGGTTATGTGAGCCGTTTTCTTTTCCTTAGGCCAGTTTGAGTTGGGTCTCCTGTCAGTTGCATCTGAAGAGGTTATGATGAGTACAGATATTGGCAGGTATACTCGGTCGCCCGGGGACATGTTATTTTCCTAGTCTGGAATGCTCTTTATCCTCTTTGCCTGCCACAAGTCCCTTGTCCTACCAGGATCTCAGCTCCTCCTCTGCCGTGGCCCCCTTTAGTTCCTGGGTGGTTCATCCTGAGATGTAACCAACTACTTCCTCAGCTGTACCTGTCTGGAGAAGCATGTATTGCATCCCTAAAAAAATCATGAGCAATGGCATCAAGAGGGAGGAAGGAATGACCCGGGTGCTATGCTACCCAGTATGAATTTGACAGCATTTATTTCTCCTGAAGCAGCCACCCAAAGTAGCTGAGGCAGCATCTCTATTTTAGAGATGGGATAATGAAGTAAAGTGACATGCCCAAGGTCACACAGTTACTAAGAGGTAGAGTCAGAAATCAACCCCAGTTCTGATGAACTCCAGGGCATCCATGCTCTTTCCACAATATGGTGCCTCCTGAGGACCACACCCAACCCTTCACACGATCCTGGGCATCCAGCCCTCCACTTTCCTTAATCCTCTAGGAGCCTTCCACTGCCTGCAGATCAGAGCTTAGATATCTCAATCTGAACTCAAGGCATTTCAGTATCTGCCTATTAATCCCTTATCTATCCCAACTCTGGCTAAACCAATGCTCATAAACCCCAAATGCAAGGAGGAAACCTCACTGCACCAAGTTTTAATTGGGGGAAACAATCACTTTGCGAAGGGTACGTTAACAAGGGCTGGACTGATTCAGCTGGACAGGCTCAAAATTAAAGTTGCCTGAGTATAATAACAGAGAGGCACTCTAATTAGTTTTTTTTTAAATCAAGTGCAACAATCTGCCTGCAGGAATCTGAAAGCAACTCAGGATGTCTTAACTCTTTGAAGAGATGGATTTTTGGTACACCATAGCAAATCTTCCCACACAGATTTTCTCCTGGAGAGCTTCCGCAGAGCCCAACCAAGTTTTATCATGACACAGGACGTGTGCGCATGCTCTCCTACCCGGAGGTACACTGTCGCGGCTTGCCACGCCCAGGCGCCCCGGGAAGGCAGGCTACTCTAATCTCACTGCCAGCCAGGGGATGCCCCACTAATCATGCCACCTCCCTGACCTGTTTTCTCATTTGTCAGGACCTAGAGATTGAGTGAGCCCATCACTTCGTGTCCTCCGTGGGATTAGGAAAAATGCCGTGAATTCTTTTAGTCCCCTTAATTAGAGGTCATTCCTCCCACCCCCACCTTTTCCCAAAGGAAATCATCCCAGAGTTTTAAAACTGGAAGAAAGTGATTATCTCTTTTAGGGGTTCTTACCTCGGGGTCCCTGTGGGATCACAGGTAGAGTCTCTGGAAACATACACAGAATTAGTGAAGCCAGCTCAGCAGATCCTGCAGGACACAGGGGAGGATGCGTGACTGCAGTCTGGGAGGGTGCCCTGCCTTCCCTCGGAGTGATGGAAGGAGGAGGAATGTTTCTCGGGAATGAGTCCCTAGATCTCATCAGATTCTTGGAGGGCTCTCTCTGGCCCATTCCCTCCACTTCACAGGCCAGAGAACTGAGGCCCCAGAGGGAGGGCCCCTGAGGACTCCCTGGCAGAACCAGACCAGCAGCCAGGCTGTGGCCTGAGCTGGCCATCCCACTGCCCTTGTGGGGAAGGCCCTAAAAGGAAACGAGTGGCACCTCTCTGGAACTGGCTGGGAACCCTTGCTCCAATATGCCCACCTGCCAACGACCTTCTGGGTTTTTCTTAGAGCTTGAGGATTATCTATGTCACTGGAGGAGTTATCTAGACAGTGCCTCACCATTCATCCCACGAGGAAGCATTCATCATTCTTAGAACCCTTCAGCACATGTGTGTGTGTGTGTGTGTGTGTGTGTGTGCAGGCATGTAGCCGTGCGCCTAAATTTACATAATCTGTGTGCTTTAAATCCTCCAGCTAAAAAACTGGGTACTTATCCTGCCTTTTATATACAAACTCCCTCAAGGTTACCACATGGTTGATGAAGGGAAGTTCCCTTTACCCAAGTACTCTAGCTAAAAGCTAGCTGGCGCGGTGGCCCTGGGACTGCACTCTGCCATCCCTAATGAACGAGTAGAGCCAGGAGAGGATCACCAATGGCTGCCAACATCACAAAAAGCCATCAGACATTAAATACCTCCTGACGGAAGCAAATAATACCACCTATGGAGGAGTGGTGCCAAAAAACGAGAACAGAAAAATCAAACCTGAGCCAGCCTCTTGCTCTGCCTCCCCACACAGGAAGTGCAGGTGACAGGAGGAGCCTGTGCAGTGACCCCCACAGGGATCTGATCGGTCGATTCAGACTGTGGGAAGTACTGTAGGGTAAATTACTTTATTTCCTCAACAAAAAGCTTACAGGGAAAAGAAAAAAGAGGTGGTGGTGGGTGGGAGGAATCTATAAATTAAGAGATTTACTAAGGGACATACAGATAATAGCAATGTACATAGCTCCTTTGGATCCTGATTCAAACACACCAGGGGAATTTAAACACTGACCAAGTACAGTATTAAAGGACCCCAGTTAATTCTTTTAGGTGTGATAATGTTATTGTGGTAATGTATTTAGAAAAAAAGGTTGGATGTGACATCTGGGATTTGCTTGAAAATAATTCAGGGGCCAGGTCGGGGTGGGAAGTAAATGGAAAGGGATAGTGATGAAGCAAGGCTGGCCATGTACTGGTTAATGGTGCAGCTGGGTTATGGGTACACAGGGCTTCAGAATTATCCATAGTAAAAAGTCAAAAAAAATTTATGATCTCCTACTTAAAAGGTTATCAAAAAAATCATCATGAGTGTTTCCCGGTGGGGAGGGAAACCAGATGTCTGGGGGACGGGGAGGGAAACTTCTCACTGTTTCAATGAAATCAAGCTTTGTACAGCTTGGATTTAATACCAAGGCTCTGTATTAGTCATTCAAAAACATAAACTCATTTTTTAAAAAAGCACCCAATTTAGATAAACTTCCAAGTGAGCTCCTAATACTTTCCATTCAGGAAGTGCCTTTATTTCATTTTCTTCCAAAGAACAGGTTAGGTGCAATGAGTTAGTTACATCTTATTATCAAGGAGAGGCAGGTGCGTAGGTCTGAGAGGCCGGGCTGCGCTCTGAAGACTCTTGGATGTATGATACTCCCACGTGGTCCTCAAGCACTCAGAGGATACACACAATGCATAGTACAGGCTCTGCCCTACGACGTGCCTGCCCTTCAGCTCTTCAGGCGGGGGGTTCGGTGGCCTGTGAGGCAACTGGGGCCGCAGAGATGGTAAGATAAGAAGCTAAGCCCTTAGAGCTGCCAGACAATGTCACTTGAAAACCAGGTATGAAATATAAATAACAGTCAGCTACTTTGCTTCAATCCAATTTCTATGCAGTTGTGTGATTGATCAATTTATAAATCGATCAGCTGTCTAATCCACCTTCAGTCTTCTCTGCTGCTGCCGCCGCCTCAGCCCAGGTGGGGTCAGCCCCATACAGAGGCAGGAAAGGAGCGGAGGGGTCACTGCAGCTCCTGGAGCAAGTGGAGCACGTTGGCCATGTATGGGTTCTGCTGCCCCATGGCCCCCTGCAGTGGCACAGGGTGGAGGCTGGGATGGGGAGGCGTGAACTGCACGGGGCAGTAAAGTCCATTCAGGAGAAACCAGGTGGAATCTGGGTCTACCTTCATCAAGTGGAGGAAAACCCTGTGGAGAGATGGAAAGGGGTGTCGGGGGCATGAGGAGGGCTGCTGGTGTCCCACCCACTGGGCTAGTTGAGAAGAAACCGATGATAAAAGCTAATCACTTTGATAGCAGAACAAACCCACTTTAGTTCATAAGACAGGGCCATTAGGATGGTCCCAAAGCCTAACAGAGATAGAGGCAGAGTTTCATATCCATTGACATAGAGAAGACAATTCATCTGAGCAGAACAATACTGACATCAAACAAGCTCTTGGAAAAAAAAACAGTTAAGTTCTGGGGTATAAAGCAGGAGTTTCAGAAAGAAGAAAACTGACAGGACCCACCCTTCACTACAGGCTCCACTTGGCTCACAGGACCAGCCTTAGAGCAACCTGGGAAGGCCCACGACTTCTGAGTCTCCAGGTCCTCATCTCTGGCCCTCCAGCTCACTACTGAACTCTGCAGTTGGCCCCTTTCTGCCACAAGAGCCACGGATTCTTGGTGGTCTGGACACGCTCACACAGGGATCAGAACCAGTTATTCTCCTGGGGAAGGACAGGCTGAGCCCTGCCCTATGACCTTCCACATGCGCAGAGAACTGGTGTCCTATGCATGGCACGCACAGAGCTGAAGGATCTGGGGCCACCCAATGCCATATATCTACCAAGGGTGAGGTTCTTTATCTTGGCGTGAACTTTAGGGTCACATATCCTGCCTCTTATCCACTCATATCCCATTTCTCAACGATCAGTCACATGCCGAGGGCCACTGCACTGGGCAGTCCCCAAGCATAAACACACACCTGGCCAACTCAGTGAGTCTGAGCCTGATTTTCAATCCTAGAAAGGATAAGGACAGTTGGGCACCACCCCTGGATGGGCAGCTCCCTCTCAGCCATCCTGCCCATCTCAGCTCATGCATCTCCTGCTCAGAGAAATCAGCTTTCCCAGACCAATTTGCCTAGGTAGTTGCCCCTTTTTGTCTTTCAGGACACCCTTGCAAGCACTTATCAACTGCTTGTTTATTGATCATCTCCCTTCTTCACAATATAAACTCCCAAGGGCAGAGACTGTATCTGTCTGGTTTACTGCTGTAACCCGGGCACCCAGCATGGCACATGGTAAGCACCCAAAATACTTGATTGCACAGGTTCTAGTGTGTAATAAGCAATTTATTAAGCTGCACACTAATGACTTAAGATGACATCTTAAGTGTTTACCTTCTATACAAGGATCTGAAGGAGAGTCAACTGCTCACCATCAGGGAAGGACTAAGGCGCATTACTAACAGGATTCATGGCATCGCAGATATCACTAGCTATGTGGCTGAGGGAGATGATTCTGCTTGTCTTGGTCTCTGTTTCTTCAATTCTAAAATGGGGGATATATTTCACTCAGGGTTTTGCAGATTTAAATGAGAACACACAGATCTAGTCCTATATAGCATCTAGCTCATGGATCCCTAGCTACCAACTCATGAGTTGGTATCTATTTGATGGACCACATTTTATTCTTGATGACCATTCCTAGGGGCCTCCGCTGGATTGCTGGGGGACTAAACAGGAACTAAAATGCTTGCTAAATGGGGCTAAATTCTGGTTTTTAATTTCAGTAATTTGAAAAGCCTGTACTCTCAGGGGATTTGAGTCTTAACCCTGGTGAAGTCAGGTTTGTTTTCTTCCTTGGGTTTAATAGACATGCTAAGGAGGTAAGGGAGGCAGGTGGAAGGGGGGCAACTTGAAAAATTTTCTGGCTTGTTTTGTGCCTAAACAATTTAAGTTTTCTTTATTTAGGATAATCGTTTGCTTATAACTTCAGCAGTGGTTGCTAGAGAAGCGATTAGAATATTCTAATTCATCGTTTCCACTTCACTGCAGAAAGGAGATGGGGCCTGCGTGGGAGACAATTTTTGTTTAAAAACAAAAATATCTTTGATAATTAGAGTGGCAAGGGAAATTTAAAAAATGTACCAAATATGAGAAACACATTTCTATTTACACGTGACACAGTTGACAGTTTTCCCTGGTGCCAAAGACTGTTAGAATGCAAATGGTTTCATTGGATTTTTACCTCTTCAAGAACTGGAACAATTTCTCAAGCTACAGCATGGCTCCCTCTCAGCTTCAAAGAATATTTTGATCTGGACAATACCCAGCAAAGTGGTGCCACGGCCCTGTTCAGTCACAACTCTGCTCTGACTTACATGGCATAAAAACATCGCAACGTTCATTTTCTGAGTCCCTTTTAATATGCTAAATGCAGATGTATTCTTTAGCAGGAAGGGAAAAGGAAGGAAGCCACTCTCTTTGCCCTGTGAGATCTCTAAATAAAATGCTAACAGGGACGCAAAGGAAAATGTGTGCAAAGTTTACCTTCTTTTATTAAGCAAGAGCCAAACTCATGGAAGAATTATTTGGGGTCTCATTTCTTAGCTCTTAAAGAGGCAGACTCCCCAGAATGGCAGGCAGCAATACACCTTCTCTGTAGCTTGGAGCAAATTATTTTGCCTCTACGAACTTGTTTCCTCTTTCTCCAAAGGAAGATGATCACACCCGCCCCGCCCTTCTCACAGGTTTGTTCTGAGACTCTAAGGAGATGAGGTGCAGGAAAACACTTTGAAGTGTATAATGAAAACACTGTTCCTTCCAGAGAGAGTGAGTGTGTTTAAGGAATAATTATCACTGCCAACCTTAGCAGCACCACACCATGGAAAATTCTCAGACACTCTGAAAAGGGCAAAACATTTGTCTTTTGTTTTACTCATAATTTCCTTCATACTGAGACTTCGTGGTGGTCTCACATCTTAGCCAATGGGTTTCTAATTAAGCCCATTATTTTCAGGAAGAAACAAATGCAATATTCTTTGTCCTCTGCATGCCTGAGGCGAGGAGCAAATACCATGCCACGCTACCAGGTGCTGGCTGGTGTAGCTGTGCTCTTGCTCCGTGAAACACATGTGACCTGCTGGGCTCTAAATACAGACAAATTCTGAGCCTAGATGCTTGTTTGCCTTGTGCCCCTGGGAGCTGAGCCTGAGACCCAGGGTCTTGTCTGAGTTGCTCAGTGGCCCAGCTTTGCTCCAAACTCTGGTACCAGTTTGTCCCAAAGCCAGTTCCTACCCATCCTGAGCTGGCGACAGGGGCTCCCAGGGAGCGAGGAGCCAAAAGCTAAAGATCTCAAAAGCCCTTCCGCATACTCAAAAGCCAAAAGACAAGGACAGGACTTCCTTTGAAGTGACTGGGGTAACTCCCTGGAAAATGTTCCTAATACATCTCAAGACATGGCAGAGATGGCTGCTGAACATGCCAAAGGGCCAGCTCCATCTTTTTTCAGACCCAAAGAGACACACTTAAAAATATATACAAGTATGCCATTTAAGTGCTGAACAAAAATTTCTTTCTCCTTCCCCCAGGCCCAAATCAGTGGCTCCAGGGAGCGCAGTTATCAAGAGATTATCTGGTCCCCAGAGTTTTGGGAGGCACTCAGCTGTACCTTGTGCCTCTGAGTGTCCTGAGGTGAGTGATTATCTCTCAATAACCTGTGGGGCCGTGTAGCTTAAATGATAACCTGACTTTAAAAAATTTAGAACTCGCCGTTAGGCAGTTTCTAAGCAACCTGTTTCCATGGCAAAGAAGCCTGGTGTTTATACTGATTTTTCACTTAAAATGCGGTTTTATTGAATTTTGCTTCATGCAGGCAGCCATTTCCCCACACTTCAGCCCTATCTATAATTGACGGGTATCAGTAAGAACCTAATAAACTCCAGGCACCAAACCGACAGAAGCAGCTCATTCCTTTATGATCAATATTGGGGTGCTCTGAGTGACAAAGTGGGGGAGGAGGTGGCCTAGGGACGTGGGAGACTATGTACTCCTAGAATCTGGTCAGCAGGGTTTGGCCCGTCTCCCTGTGGTTTACCAAACGTTTCCCAGCACCTGGATCAGCCCAGGCACTGTGCTAGGAGCATGGATACAAAGAGGGATGGACAAAGGCTGTGGCCTCAGGGCTCCAGCAGAGAGGGCAGCCGAATCACAGAGGCCTAGGATGCGATGCACAGAGAGCTACGCTGGAAGTCACACCTGGGGTGGAGTGGAGGAAGAACTGCGGGGGAGGAGACATGGCAAGACATTTCTTGGTAAAGAGGGGGGCATCAGATCAGCTCTAAGGCCCCTTCCAGCTCCAATGGTCCACAGCAGTTCTCAAGTATGGGAGCTAGATCACAGCCCTGTACCTGCACCCTACAAATGTGTCAAAACCAAAAAGAAACCCCTTTGTGGTAGATGCAAATATTACAGTGTGTCCTCACCATCTTGGTCTAGCCAACATCTGCTCCAAGGGAGCTCTAGAAAACCTCCAGCCAATCAAGGCCCAGTAAAGCTAAATAAACTGTAACTGAAATGCAGCGCTTCCAGCTCTCCTGGGTGACAGCCTATTCTTTCTCTGTCAATTACTTGCTTGAGGGATCTGCTGCTCCTTGTCTCTTTCTGGATTTATAAAATGCTCTCATGAGCTGACTGCATAAATGCCAGTGGTAAAGAACTTGTGGCTTTGTGATGTTTATTTATTTATTTATTTATTTTGGATTTCTGAAGCACTTATTCAGGTATGTCTCCTTAGGAACATGATATAGGCTAAATGCAACTGGAAAATAAACTCACCTGTTGGAAAGCAGGCACATTCCCAGTTATTTTAGCTTTCCAGCCATTCCCTCTCTGGCAGAACAGCCTCCACGCTCCTCTTTTCTCTGGCCATCTTTTCTCCCGTGACTCTGTACATGCTGATGCTACAAATGAGGCTGTGTGTTTCCTTTTAAACAAATGGATGCTCAGGGTGTCGACGCTGTCCTAGCCAGCAAGCAGTGGGGCGATGTTTCTATCTTGGTAATTTACTCTAATGGGTCTCGGTTCATTGGTTAACCAGTATTTCAAGCCTGTCCTTTCTTGCTATTCAATTTAGCTATCTTCCCCTGCATGGAGGTCGTTTTTTGTTTCTAAATGTTGGAAATGGAGGATTATGACTTGGAGCAATGATTTACTCTCCAAATAAATACTACCAATTACCTTTGCAGCTATACATACTCGTTAGACTTAACTATATTTACCTGTTCAAAACCATTCATCTATCGATCTAACTCCAACCCAGACACTCACACAGACCAGTATTAAAAATATTGAAATGCAGTGGGGATGGGACTTAAAAGCATAAACAACAGTAGTAGCTTACAATGCTAATCGCGCCCCTAAAGTACCACAAGACAAAGTATCATAAATGCAGTGGAATGACTCCATTGCTTTGTGCATATTTAAAAGATACGGCACTGAGAGGACCAATCTGTTACAAACAATTCAAAAATAAGCCAGAACCTAGAAAGGTTTAAATCCCACTGGGGGCAGGATTTAAAAGCAGCCCCTTCCATCTGGCTAGCTCTCCTGCCTCCAGGCCCCCCAGCAGGCCTAGATCCCAGGATGACAGCAGTGCTGCTGGGCCCAGATTTCAAAGTGGCCTTGAGCCAGGCAATAAAGTGGCCTGGCTGGCTGCATTCTCAGGCCACAGGCAGTGTTTCCTGCTCCTCCCTGGAAAATTCCTATCCTTGAAGATAAGAACATCTTCACAGCAGCCCACCTACTTTGACCCCCTCCACCGGAACCGTTTTCCTGTAACCCATGCTTTGGTGCAAAGCCAGCAGCTTCCACTGACAGATGCCCTAAGAAACAGTTCAAGGAAATGCACTTCTGTATTTACTGTAAGGACCTTGGGGGTGTTAGCCGCACAGCAGTACCCCAGTGTTCTTTGCAGATGACCCATGGAGAAATTTTTTTTAGGGTTCGGTACCAAGGAAAGCTGGGCTTATTTCTTACGAGCTTTCTTTTCTTATTCCAGTAATGACTGGAAGTTGTACAAGAGATGCAGTTTCCTCCTTGCTTTGCCTGTTAGGAAGCCCAGAGCCATGTTTAACAGCTCATCTCTAGCAAGGGGACAGAGCTCTTAGTCTGCATTTTACATGTTAATGTCAACCCTGGCTTCACCTGGTTTTTCCTCTATTTTTCCCTTTAAAAATATTTCTTCACTTCCTATTTTTTTGCTGTACACAATTTATATGATGCCCTAGGTCTTTTTTGGAATAAGGAGGATGTTTAAATGATAACTACTTCTTATTGACTTTTCACTCTGTGCTGCTATTTTGTGCTAAAGAATAATATACATGACTTCACTGAATCCTTGTAATAATTTTATTAAGTGGAGAATAACAAATATGCTTATTCCAGTCCTGCAGATGAAGAAACTGAGACTTTGAAAAGTAAATTAATTTGCCTAAGGTCACACCACCACTGGGCAGCGCTGTGAGGCCAATTCTTATTTGCTTTTCATCTTTGAAATCTTCCAACTTGAAACACAGTACTTGGCTCATACTGAGACCCTAAAAGAATCTTTTAAATAATTTCACATGAAGAAGACAATCTAGGCCATTTCCCTGGGTACTTTACTCGGTCCTGATACCATCATACTCACTGCTGTAGGTGTTCAGGACCACACACCCTGCAAAGTGATGAAATGGCTACTCTGTAGTCTGCCAAGGCTTTTGATATGTGAAATCCACTTTGGGTAGTTGGTCCAGCTTCCGGGAGCATTAAGAGCAACCTGCTTCCTGACCCAGCACAGTACGTACACGTGCATGCACACCCTACACTCGCCTTTTCCGCTGGGTGGTAAAATGGTTGACCCTGGCACATTATCAATTACATGACAACATCAAGGAAGCTGGGAAAGTACTGGCAGCATCTGAATTAAGTAGCACAGAGGTCCCTGCCTTCAGATCTGAAACCCAGCAACCCACTTTGTTTATAATCTGCATGGCAGATGTCGCTTATCTTTGACACCAGGAAATCATGGCTCTACATGCACAGTGAACAGCTTCAGATCAGAGTGTATTTTTAGCACAATGAGCCTGGAAAAGAAAAGCACAAATGCCTGTCAAAAGATGGATAATAGGAGAGCTAACTACTCGGGTCTGAGTTTGTCAACTATTAATCAAATGTCAAAAGGAAAAATATCAGGAGTGCCCTCATTTCCATGCTGGGTATAATCCAAGGGCGAAACAGCTTTGCAGCCCAAGCTCAAACTGCCCATACCATTTAAGGGGGTGAGCTACTAATTTCAAGCTCAGCTGAACTAACGGATCACCTCTGTGGCTCCTGATCTGTTCAAATATAATAGGCCCCCATGTGGGTGAAGAGAGGCGCTGGGCTCTGACAGGGATGAAATGAATGTGCCTGTGCTAGTCTGTGTTCATCCAGGGTTTGAAGGCACTGGCTGGTTCTTTGATGGGCTGAGATCCTACTGCTGGGAAAAAAGTAGGGAAGTCAGTCAGTAAATGAACCTTCAAACCTGGCCCTGGCTTCTCATGCAAAGGGAGGTAGGGGGAGATGGCACAGTTAACATGAAACAGATCATTCTGAGGTGAAAACTTTTGCTCAGACTTCAGTAAAGATGAAGCAGGCTTACACCAATACCATGCCCAAGTGTATATGTGTATGTGTTGATAAATATATATATATATACCACATAAGTGTGTATACACACATAAATATACCTCCAGAATGGAGCACTGTGAGGGCAGAGGCCGCCTCTCTCATGCTATCCTCTATTGACAGTGCCGGGTATCTCCTCGGCTCATCAGTAGAAGGAATGAATGCTGAGTGCGCTACCTCACATATTAATGCAATTCATCTGCACAGTGACTCTGGGAGGAAGATGTTACAGATGAAGGAAATGAGGCACAAAGAAACTAAGTCATTTGCTCAAGGTCACAGAGCCAGTGAGATTTGAACCCAGGTTGGGCCATCTCCCAAACTGGTGCCCTTTGCCCTCATATATAGTGGCTTCACAGAGGAAGCTGGGAAGGCACGCACCCCAACCCCCAAGGACTATACAACCAGAAGGTGCACCAGCCAGTTGCTACCTGCTGGCACCTTGCATTCCCACCTGGGCTATGGGCTTTGTAAGTGGAGGTAGGACTAGAGGTAGAGATCAAGGGGCCTAAAAGTTCTGTCCCTCCATTGCGAGACTTTTTGCATGGACTTCATCATTTTAAAAATAGGTATTGCCTGTTTTGTTCCTTTTGGCCCCAGGGTTGAGGACTAATTGGATGGTCTTAAATCAAAAGACAGGGAGTCTCAGAGACAGGCCCAGGGAATGTGGTTTCAATGGAGTTGAGTTGAACCAGGATGATAGCATGTACTGACTTGCAGGAAAAACACAGAAATTTGGGACATGCGCTCTCATCTCAAATTCATTTCAAGTATGGGAAGGAAAAGCTCCACGGCCAGAAAGGCACAGAACTGTGGAGGCCCACTGAGTGCTGGGAAATATTTTGGAGGCTTCCAGGGCCACTTAGGAATTTAAATCAGTTGAGTTTGCCTCTGCCATGGCTGAGATGACAGAGTGGCTGATGTGACCTGTTATTTTGTAATCCAATGTGTACCCTCAGGAACACTGCCTTATTTATAGCTTATGGTATGCTGATCCCTCCTCCCACACCCCAAATACGATTTTCTCATTTGTTATACACTGAAGTTATTTAATTAGGTAGACTTGGGGAGCTGGTATTTTTCTTGCCATAGCCAGTTAATAGTGACACCTAGTGGTAACACACAGCAAGGCCAGACCCTTCCCTGTCCCCCTCCCCCAAGTTGCAAGATTTATGCCCCTGCTTACAAGGCACATTCGCTACATAAAAGCATTAAACCAGAATGGCATTTCTGTTCTTAACATTTACAGCCTCAGTTATATCAACGACCCCCTGATCAATTTCCATTTCTAGAGTTTATAGCCTGGATGTAAAAGCCTGCCACAAAGGCTCTATTTAATATGACAAATTAAAAAAGCAAACACAGACTTGGTCATTCTTTGAAGCCAGGAAAAGCAAACAGGAGGAAGGAAAAACCCAACCATAATGTATACAGAAAGGAACTTTCATGGAGCTGTCGAATGTGCCTCCATTCCAACACAAGTGAGGCTGTGCCTTGGAGGTCCCACCCTCCACCTGCCAGACCCACAGACTCATGAAGGGGAGCAGAACAGGCTGCCCTAAGGTGTGCCACTTTGGTATGCGGACTGTTCGGAGCTGAAGGCCCTCAAGACCCAGCACGTGTTAAGGCAAACTTTTACCTCTCCTTTAAGTACCTAAAGGAAGTTAGATAGGGGGCCTGGCCCAGAAAGAGCTATTACCAGAAACAATGTTTCATCTGAAAGACCTACCTGTGTGGCAGGGCAAACATATAATTGCCAAACATCTGCTCTTTTTACTTCCTGTGAATTCCCTTCCCCACCTTTTGAAGCCCTAGGCCCCTATCCCATTCCTTAACTCAGGGTGACCAATAAGCCTCCATTGTCCTACTTGCCTTTGGGTATCATATTTTTATGGGGCTCCCTTAGGTACAAAATAAAAAATTTGCTTGACTCCTGTTAATGTGTCTTATGTCAATTTAATTATTAGACCAGCCCCAGAACCCAGAAGGGTAGAAGGAAAATTTTTCCACCCCTACACATGGCTGCTCACCCACCTCCTTTCGGAGCAGCCACTGGCCCTCACAGGGTTCCTCACCAGCCCTGGCAGGCAGAGGGGTCACTCCAAAAGCAAGCTGGTCATTTGTCCAGTGTCAGAAGCGCACCACCTCTGAGAAGCTGAGGCGCCTCTGGACAGCTCTGACTTTTATTGGTTCTTCCGTGCACTGGGCTCAGACTTTCATTTGTAACCCTGGGGCTACGAGGCTTTCCCTTGGGCCGTGGCAACAAATACGACAGACTTCTCTTCCGTGCATGGCTGGGGCTGTCCCTGCCTACTGTATGGGGAACACTAAGGGGCAGAAGTGGAAATGGGGACGGTAAGGATGCTTCTGCAGTTGTTCGGGCAAGACAAGGATGGCCTGGCAGCTCAGAGGTGACAAGAAGACAAGCTGAAGAGAAATTCTGCGTTAGGTAGACAGACAGGCTTCACTTCTGAATGGCTGTGGGGTGTGAAGGAAAGAGAATTACGGGCAAACAGCTGGATGGATAGCGTTGGCCATTTGCTGAGCTGGGGATTCCGTCTCACAGTCAGGGGACCTCGTTCATCAGTCCCTATAGGTATGACTGTTTCAAATGCTAATCAGCCCACCCACATCACTCTCCTTCCAAAGAGACCAGATTTCCCATTTTCTCAGGAAACATCCACGAGCTTATTAATTTCTGAATCAAGATGCCAAATCAGCGCTTCATCAAGGACAATACTGATTTTCCCCCTGACTTCAAAATAAGTTTGCAGATGATGTGTTTGTGAAGCAATCAACCTTGCACTTCCTCCCCTCTCAGCCCCAGGAGCGAGGTCATCTGACTCAACCCTGACTGGAATGCAGAGGAGCAAACAAAGGAGCCAGGCCACCAAGTGGTCAGGCTGCATTCTCCTCCCCTAGGCATCCTGAACAGCAGCAGCTCACCATTCGGCAAGTCGAGTCTAGGTTTAATTGCTTTTAGCGGCAAAAAAGTAAATTAGAAATGAAAAGATAATGAATTGTGAATATTAGCTTGTAAGACAGGCCTAAACCTGAAGTACAGGTATGGGGTGGGTGTAGGAAAAGTAATGGGGCAGGGAATGTGAAAATCAGATCTTTGTAACTCTTGGCTGTACCAGGCACACAAAAGAATTTACTTCAAGATGAATTCATTATGTTCTTGAGCTGTACTTTAAATCAAAGTATAATTAGCTTCAGGGACACTGTCCAGGGGAGGACTCTTTTTACCCGAAGTTGGTTCTTTAAGCAATAATAATGTCTGGGAATAGGAAGCTGGTTGGTATGTGCCCCTGTGCTCAGGGAAACATGAGTGATTCTAGACCTAGGGGATGTGAGAGGGACAGAAAGAAAAAAGGGAACTGGGGAAATCAAGAGCAAAAAATTGCAAAGGACAATAAATCAATTCAAGAAGATATTTCTGTCACTCCCAGAGGGTGCAAGGTGTGTAGGGGAGCAACTCAGCTTTCCTCATTTCAGTCAGAGCTGCCTTTTCAGTTCTGCAGGGAATGAGGTAACTCCTACCCCACCAAGAAAGGTCAGGGACAGGGTTCCAGAAGCCTATGAAGTGGCAGGGACTGTTTCTTTGCTGCAAGGATATGAAGCTGCAGGGCCCAGAGCAGCACACAGTGCTGGGTCAGCCAAGCTGGCTTTTGCTCCAGCAGCAGATGTCTAGGGATGGCAGTTCTGCTCTGCCCCTCTTTCACCAGCTCTCCCCACAGGATGCTCCCAGCTGGAACTGAATTTGGGGTCTCAAGTCTGGGGAATGCTAATGTGCTCAGTTTTAGCTTTTGAGAAAAACCCTTTAGGAAGCAGATGTAGCTTCTTCCAGTAGAGGTGGCACAGCTATTCTCAAATCAACAAAACTCCTGGAAATTAGAATCACATAATTTCAAAGTTGGAAAAGGCCCTTTAAGCCATTAGTCTAATGGTTCTTAATGTTTCTTGGTTCACAGACTCCAATCATAGTCGGACGAATGGTGCGGACTATGTCTAGAGAAAGGTGCGTTATGTATATGCCTGCTTGCACACACCTAATTTTACATGCACTTTGCAAGGGTTCATGACACTTGATACCCATTAAGATGATCTGTGGAGTCAAGGAATGCCAGATCAGTAACCTGATGCTTTTGCTTTGCAGAAGAGGGAGCTGAGGTTTGGAGCAGTGCCAGGGCTGCCTACAAGAGTAGGCCCCAGAAGCGGACTGCCCCCTGACCAGGAGAGTGCTCTGTCCCCTTCAGCACACTGCCTTTCTGCTTTCTGCCCCTTTGGAATTGTTGCTGACATTGCAGCAGAAGAAAAGGTTACTTGCAAAGAGAAATGCGTCTAGTAAAAATACCATCTCGAGAGTTGGCACAGTTAAAGAAATCATCTTAACCTAGCAAGAAGAGAGAGAAAAGAGCAGAGATGCCTCAACTCCGCTTGCCATTAGCAAATCATCTATAATTTAGAGCAAACGTAAAGAGATGCGGGTGATCAAGCAAACGTACCTCCTAGCAGCCTCTTGTAATTTCACAGGCTGCTTGGCGCTGAGGTACATCAAGCAGGCATCAGCCACTTTATTCAGGTCACCCTCACCTGCAGAGAGGAAAAACCAAACAAGCATTGGCCCTCAGACTTCATTTGGGACAAGCAGTAACCAACTGCTGTCTAGTGAAACTGGAACAGGCAGGTAAGATGCACTGGGCTCTACATTCTATCCCGCAAGTCAAAAAGGCATCAAGATAAATGGATAAATGAGGCCAAATAAGACGGAAGGATGTGCACTTGGAGGGAGAAGAGGCGAGCACTGAGGGCAGGGGTGGGGTGAGGCTGAATGCAGAGCGTACCTCCAGATAAGATGGGCTGCTACCTACCTAGGTCCAGTCTCTCACAGAGGGGGCCCAGTCCCTGCAAAACAGCCAGCTGCAACTTGAAGGCCAGCGTGTGGGAGTAAACTGGTCCAGCCCTGGCACTGACAGGGGCCTGCGTGACTAAGGAGCCAGCCAGCTTTGGCAGGACATCTTTGCAGAACCGGTTCCTTAGAAAATCGCCACACTTGCCTCCCAAGGTACGCAAAACCTGCAGAAAACAACCCGCAGTCTGGTGACTGAATAAGGCAGAAGAGAGCTAAGGAATGGTTGGTAATTCAATTTCATCTAAGTCTCTACTAGGAAAAAAAATAGAATTACTGCTGTTAATTCCTTGCCCATGGTTTATGATTCTGACAGTTATGAATTTGGAGGTCTCTGCTACCAAGGCATGGCTGTTTCTATCCATAAATACAGATTACATGGAGAATAATTCAAAGGACTCCTGGGTTGGATGGGTAATATGATTAATACCTTGGTTTTCCTCCCTTTTTTTGTAAAAGAGAGCTTAAAGCAGTTCACACAGATCTCTCAAATCTTCCTAACATCCCTTGAAAAAAGGCTTGTTCCTTTTACCTCTAGCTAGCTGAACAAACACAAAGAGTGAGGCCCAGCTGCTGCCATGTGCATGGACCAGGAGGGCAGGGGCCGGCTGAAGTCCCCGGACTGAGTCGGGGCCAGTCCCTGGTGACAAGAGCCATGGCAGAGTTCCTTCTGTCCCACTGCGCAATCTCCTATGCACATCGCCCTCATTCCATCTTTCACACTGGCAGGTTCTTTGCATGTCTCGTTTTAAACTTTCTCCAGCAGAACATATTGAAACGTTTTGCCCCACTGCACAAGACTGAGTATACAGGATAATAGAAATTTCTTTAAGAATTGGTAAGCAAGGCACAACCAGCACAGAGAGCATTTGCCGACTTTGCAGAGAATAAGGCGCTTATTTCTGGTCCCTCAGCTGGACTGCACAAGGCCTTACAGACGTCAGGAGTCATCACCATGTCTGGGAGTAGAAAAGCAGCCTCAGTTAGAGTGCAAGCATCTTTATATTTTTTCATTTCACTTCATTGTATTTGTATATTTTTTCATTTTTCTACATTTTTATATGCTGTCATTTCAGATAACCTATTAATTTTCATAAAGGAAAGCAGCAATCTGAATAAGATTTAGCAAGACCTCCCCTCCTTCTTCCCCTTCCCCAACCTCCACCCACTCCCACCCCAACACATATGTGTGTGTGATTTTGTGTATTTTGCTTTGGAAAAAGTATTAACAATTTTATATGTTTTAAATGTAAGCTTGTATTTTGGTCTAGTATATGTTGAAAAATCTTACAGAAAATTGAAATACTTTTGCCAAATATACTAGCTGGCTTCTTATGTTCCTATGCATCTTTTTCTTTTGCTTCATCTTGCTCATCTATTCCTAATTTATGGGAGCTTGCCATGGTAAATGTATCTCTGTAGGCTGCCTTAAGTGCTTTTTAGAACAAGGAAGGATATAAATAAATAAGCTAAAATATGTGTGCTAATATAAGACAAACTAAGTCAGGAAGAATAATACCTTACATATATATATAGAGCGAGCTTTTAACTTTTCAAAGCATTTCACCATATAGTCCCATTTTATCCTTGACGACACAGTGAGAAAGGTCGGACAGGTGTTCCTAAGCCCAACTTGAAAATGGGTGGTCATGGGCTTTGCCCAAGGTCACTGGGCTGGACAGATGATATCCACTGCTAGAATCTAAGCCCCTTCACCTTGACTCTTGTGTAGTGCAAAGAACATGGGCACGAACTCTCAGATTCGGGTTCTATCACTTATGAGCTGTGTGATCTCGAGAAAGGTCCCTATCTTCTTTGAACTTATAACCTCTGTCAAAAATACAGATAATACGGTCTATCTTGCAAGGTTGTAAGGAGAGGAGCTCAGATGTGGGAAAGTGCCAAGCACAATGCCTGGTACACAGTGGGTGCTCAATAAATACTGGTGGCCCCTCTTGTCTACTAGCTCATCTTGCTTCAGATTCAGAATCAGACTGACATGTATTTTCTTCTTTTTGTTTTTCTTACCTTTCTATACTTTCTTCAAGGTATATTCCATTGTAATCAGATAAAAAAGGAACCAATCCCAAAAGACACCAGTAAGCTCTGTGCTTACTACCCTCCATCTCCACACCTGACAGAGGTGGGACATCAGAACAGTACCTTGAAGGCTCTGAGCACTGCCAGGGGGTCATCATTTGTGAGTCGGTGCACGAGCGAGGGCCAGGCCCGATGAGCCAAGGGAAGGAGCTGGTCCCTGTGGGACTGCAGAACCACCACACACAAATCCAGCACGTCCAGGACCTAAAGAGAAGAGGACATGATTTCAGCAGATAGTAAAGGCTTGAAACCAGATACCTAGAATCAAGTCACCATTTCAGAAAAAAATTTAGAAGCTCATTAATTATATAAATATTTACTGAGTGCGAACTACATGCTAGTACTGGCTAAGTACTGGGGGGACACCAAGGGACAAAATACATGTTTCCTTGCCTTCATGGGGCTTATGGTCAGCTGGGGAAAGACCTTGATTAGGTAACACTCAAACAAAGGGATACTTACCAATTGTGACAAGTACTAGAAACAAGAGGAAAGGGTGAAATGTAAAGATCCTAAAGGGAGGGACCTAAGCCATAGAGACTGTTGGGAGGACTTCTCTGAGGAAATAACTTGTACAACTTCTAAAAGGATGAGTAGGAGTTAGTTATGTAAAGAGCGAGAGTGTTCCCGAAACTGGAAACAGTAATAAGAAAGACCAGACATGGGAGAGCTTGCTGGGCTCAGGAAATGAAAGCAGGGCGGTGTGGAGTGGGGCAGGGTAAGATGGGGCTGGACTGTGAAGGTGTCATGTTAAGAATTTTTAATTTTTTACTAAATGCAGTGGGGACCCATCAAAATATTTTAAGCAAGAAAGTGACATGATCCAATTCATGTTTTAAAAAGGTCACGCTGGCTGCAGAGTGGGGAAGGGACTTGAAATGGGGGAAAGAAGCAAGGAGGCCCTTCAAGGAGCCACAGCACCTGTCCACTTGAGAAGAAGAAAGTGATGTGGCCGCATCATGGTGGCAGAGGCAGAGAAGTGACAAGGTCTGAGATGAGTTTGGGAGGTGAAGTGGCTTATACTGCTGAAGGACCCAATACAGGGGAGATCAAGAGAGGTGTGAGAAAGAGCTGCATGGGTTCAGGCTTACCAGCTGAACAGATGCAGGCGCTGCTTCATGGGACAGCACAAGGAAGGAGGAGTTCAGTCGAGGGGTTGTGCGAGGGTTAGTGCTATTTCTTCTAAGTAGAGAGGTCACAGGCAGTTGAAATACAGCCCAATCTCAGGAGAAAGGTTTGGGGTAGCCTAGATGTAAATTGGATTTTACATTCCCTGAGAATGTTCCCTGATTTCTCATGTCTCAAAGCTCACTGAAAACAGACGGCCTCCTTCAGTGTCAAAGGCAGTGGCCATGATGACAACCAGTGCAGGCTTCCCGCCCACATGGACAGGCTGGCCTCCATAGAGCAGGTGTGGGCACACATCTGAGTCAGAAAGACAGTGATTCTGCCAACGTTACATGGTAAACCCTTAGGATGGCTACTGTGTGCTGGTCACAGGGAGACTGGGACAGAAACAAAGAACAAAAGAGGCCCTGCCCTTGAGGGGTGAATGTTAGGCAGGGGAATAAGAGGAACCTCAGTGTGCAGTGGACAGCAGAGCAGTATTGTGGAGGTCACTCACTGGCTTTGAATTTGAGTTCTGTCACTAACTGGGCAAATTTTGTCACTTCATTGATACAAAGATGCATATATTCTCCCTCTGCCTGGAATGTTCATTCCTTGCCTTTGCCCCATTGTGGCTGGCTCCTTCTTAGCCTTTACGTCTCAGCTTAAATGTTATCACCTCAGAGAGGCCTCCTATGATGACTTGGCCTAAATCAGAATATAAGCTCTGTCTCATTCAGCAGGGTTTGGTGCAGTGTTGGTTCCTAACACGTTCGCTACATGGGTGAACTACTATTATAGAGTAATTATTAGCTTCTCAGGGTTTCCTCACTGCTGTGTGTGTGAGTGTGTGTGTGTGTACTACCTCTTTTCCCACAAGACACAGGAAGTTCCGTGAAGACAGTGACCGTATTTGCTTCATTTCCTTCTATACACCCTCTGCCTTACTTGTAGCAGTCCTCACTAAGCATTTAGTGAATGAATGAATGAATAATTTTTTCATATTTATAACCAACAATCCAGCAAGGTAGGCACTATCATCTCCATTTTACAGATGAAGAAGTAGAGGCTTAAAAAGGTGAATTAACTGACTCAGTATCACAGGGGCAGAGCCAGGATTTGAACTCAGGTGTGTAGGTCTGACTGCAACATTGACACTCTCAATAATTATGGTATGGAGACAGCTGCTACAAAGACTCCATAAAAGGGAAGACACTTTGCATTTTAACAACTAGATGCCCACAAATAAAGCCTTGCATGTAGCAGTCACTCAGAGTGCTTGCTGAATGGAACAGATGACGGCTAAGAGGGATCCTGGGAAAACTAAACAAATTCCACAAAATGCAGGCACTGAGACTTGAAATAATAACTGTGGGTCAGTTTCCTAGCCCAGCACCCATAAGCAGGGCAATGTGCTCTCATAAGTAACCGTGATTCAAGGAGGCGGCTGCTCCGGCCCCTCATGCTCAGGAGTGGTGAGCGCCGGGCCAGGCTGTGTTGTCCCCCTTTGGGCGTGAGCTCTCCCACTGTTCTGGAAGCCCTGTCCCCACACCCACCATGCCCCTATCCTGGTATTGGAGTCACTGCTGTACACATTAAGTGCTTGCTGATGGGCTGCAGCCTGGAAAACTGCCAGCAAACCAGGCTGTTCGATTAAGAAGAGCTGGTGATTTTCCAGGGAAGAAAATGGAAACAGAAACTGAGATAAGGGCTAGCATCAGGCTTGGAAGAATGACCAGTTTAAAGTATTAAAACCTGCATCCTGAATTAAATCAGTTCAGAAAATGATACCCTTTCCAAAGCATATGACTTTCTTTCTCCTGGAGATTCAATAAGTCTTCAAAACTTTGTGGTTTTTAATTCCACAAAGGGGACTCAGCTCCTGTTTGGCATCTGAGCTGATACAGAAAGATGTAGACTGTCATTCCATAAATGAATTCCTCTAGACGCCTTCTTATGAACAACACACATGGACCAGGAGATAAGGACAGCTACTTGTTCGTCTGTGTAGTCACTGCCAGCCAAGCCAAACCTTAGTCTTGCCGCTCTGTGAATGCAAGGAAGGGGCTGCACACTGACCTTCAAGCGGATTCTCAGATTGTTATCTGACAACAAGTGGATGCAGCGCTCCATCACGTCCGTGGCTATCTGGATCTGCACTGGCAGTGGGGGCTCCACACTGGGACCGGTGTCACTCTCGTCCATTTTAGGAGGGTCTGACTGCTCCTCTGGAAAAAGAATGTTAACTGGGGACAGTGTTTTATGAGAGATGCTCTACTTCACCTTGATCTCCCAGTCTCAGACTCAGGAACAGGACTTATGAGGGAAAACATTTTGGAACTGGTCCTAAGGAAACCACATGAAATTTGGGTCAAGCTGAGTGTGGACAGCATTAACTGTCACAGCTAAAAAATGGGAGGTTGGGGGAGAACCCTCCATGTCCACTCAGGGGGAATGGTTATATATAAACCAGAGCACATCCATACAATGGCATGTTAGGAGGGCCCTCAAGTTTGTGTTTATTAAGGGGCTTTAATGACAAGGGAGATTGTTCATGAAATAGCAGTGCATTAAAGAGAGAAAAGCAGAATACAAAACTGCATACACAGTGTGAGTACTACCATGTGTATTTTTGCATGGGAGGAAATGTAAGTATTGAGAGAGATGGGGTGATGAAATAATACAGGATTTTAAATCTTTTTTCCTATACTTTTGGTCTTTTCTAAATTTTAATTTATGAGTATTTGAAATAAAAACATAAGAGGGCAAGGTTCTAATCTGAAGCCCTGATGCCAGGCAGTTCCCTGGCCGGCCTTTGCTCTGCCTTTACTCTCTGCTCATCCTTTGACTAAATGGAGCACATGTCTGTCTTCTCCACCAGCCTGTAAGGTCTTCTGATGGCCAAGATCATGCCTTACTTATCTGCATACACAGGGAATACCAGGGCAGCTTGGTGTAATACACAGGGTGGGGTTTGGTCAGAGGAGGTCAGTTCAAGTCTTGCCTTCACATCATATTAGCAATTTCTGTCATCCTACATTACCTCATCTGAAAAAATAAAAAAGGTATGAAACATGTATACCTCATTTGCTTGTTGAGAGCATTCAATGAGATGCCTGCTACTGCTATTATCATTCTTTCACTGCCTAGAGTGCTGCGTTGCATGAGGAGTAAGTTTGTAAATTAAAACAACAAAACACCTTGAGAGTTGCATGAAACCCAGGCCAAAATCTCTACCCTGAAAAATCGTACTTGATCTATTTTCAGCCTCCAGCCTTGCCCCCATGCCCACATTACTCGCTGTGCTCATTCCCACTGAACTGAGCACTGCCTGCCTTAACTTTCCCCGTTTCAGTTTCCTATGTTGAAAAAGGAGAACCTTACAACAGAGGCCACACCTATCCTTAACAGATGCTGAAAACATAAATGAAAATGCACTTGTAGACAGACTGCTTGGGTTTCCTGGAGAAAGGGATCTTCAGATATGCCAGGTGCTTTTACTGTGGTAAAACCAAAAAAGCCATGTCAAACCAACACCCAGCCAAACATCCTTTATAATGCCATGTGTTTGGTGTGTACTTGATGAATGATAATTATAAGAATGAGAAGGCTGTGCTTTTCTTCCTAGAGGAGAATTTGTTGTTTGTTGTTTGAAATTCACCTACTGCAGAAAGTTATTTGAGGGATGTGAATTTTTCTGTTATTGGGAGAAAGGTCTGATTCATTCAGTCTGTTCCTAAGTGAACATCAACCAGAACCAGAAGATCCTAATCATGCAAGAATGGATTCACTGACAATGCTAGAATTTCAAATGAGAATGGCAAATCTGGGTTATAAGGGACCAAAGGGCCTCTCCTTCCTCAGGGTTTCCAGGTTTGGGAATGGGTGCAGTTCAAGAAAAGCATTGGGTTGGATCAGGAAACAAAACTGAGAATAAAAAGCCTGGTAGATTTCTGGTCAGAAAACTTTCCTTGGGGAGAGCAATGACCAGTTCTGCATAAATCATTATTCAGGCCCTGTGATGCTTCCCTGCTGTTTAGAAGAACTTTGTTGTAGTTAGTTTCATTGAGCTGTTATCCTGTTATCCTGGAGGTATTGGCTTTAGTTCAGCAGAGTCTCTGAGTAGAGACCACCAAAAAAAAAAAAAAAAAAAGAAATTGCTCAATTCCAGCCTAACAAACTAATTTGGGACTCAGTTTGATTTAGGAGAGTTCTGAGACCACCAAGCTCATTATGACATCACATTTTATATTTGCAGGGGAGTTTCTAACAATTTATTAATCCTTCCATAACCTGAAGCTCCAGATTGAGCTTGTGAATAAAACAGGCCAGAGCTTCAACGAGCTTGAGCTCCCTTCTCCTTTACCATATAAATTGGTTAAGAAAAACATTGAAATCTCCTTCTACCAATAAATGGATAAAGCATATGAATAGGTGATGGGCATAAGAAAAAAAATAGTTAGGAAAGAAGCATACAGAAAGATGTTCAACTGTACCAGTAATCAAAGAAATGCAAAGTGAAATAATAACAAGAACCAATTTTCATATATTAATTTAGCAAGAAGTAAAGCTGGTAATAGCCAATGTTGGCAAGGTTGTGGTACAACCAGTTTTAATCCTGCACTGCTGAAGGGAAGGTGTAAATTGATACAGCCTTTCTGGAAGGCAATTTGGCAAGCATAATATAATGTTCATATCCTTGACCCAGAAATCCCACTTCCGGAATTTATAAAAAATATGCAAAAAGGAGGAAAAGGTCACGTGCACAGAATCATCCACTGAAGCATGTTTATTAGAGTCAAAAGCTAGAAGCAACTATTTCCCACAAGGGAATGGATACTTAGTAGCAGCTATTAAAACATGAATTATGAAAACTCTATAGCAACAGGGAGAGTTGCTTATTATATAACTAAATTAAAAAAGGGTATAATGCATTTAAACTGTGGCTGCAACCATGTAAAAATAAGTTTGCAACAAAAAAGAATGGGAAAAAATCACCATGGTGTTAGCATGGTGAGCTTATGAGTGACTTTTTCTTATGTCCAAACTTTCTGTAACAAGATTTCATTGTTTTCACAGTAATCTGCTTTAAAAAGAAAAAAACTCGCCAACAGAAATAGATAATAGTTACCTTCGTCATTATCTGAGACATTTCCATCTGCCACATCCTTTTCCTTTAGGTAGTTCAGCAAAAACTGTTCAATGTCTTCCGCTGTGGCAGTATGCTGAAAACTTGCTAGTCTTTCACTCAAATGACTTCCCTCCTCCTCTACACTTTGCTCTTGGAGTTGCCCAGGATTACCTGTGTCTGGGAACCACTGTGCTGTAAAAAAAAAAAGTGTTCTAATGATCACCTTGATCACTGACAATAGGCAATAGCATTATAAGTAGAATAAGCTCTTTGCCATGGCCTGCAGAGTCCCCATATGATCCAGGCCCTGTTTCTTCAACCTCATCTTTAAACCACTCCCAGTTGCCCATTAACTGGCCATCTTCCAGTTCCTCCAATGTGCCAGGTATTTTCCTGCACAGACCTTTGCATATGCTGTTCTCACTGTCTGGGATACTATCCCCCTGCTAACTATGTCATACCTGGCTAATTTCAACTCACTTGTCTCAATACAAATATAACTTGCCCAGTAAAGCCATCCCTTGCCTTGCCAATCTCACCTAGGTCCCTTATATTCTCTCTTCTATAGCACCATGTTCTTTCCTTTCATATCAACTCATTGTTTATTGGCAATTTGTAATTATATTTGTTGTGTGTATAGTGTTTAGTGTCTGAATTTTCCATGAGACTCTATTCTCCATTGATTACCACTGTAAATCCAATATGCCCAGCATAAGAGTGGGTGCTCAAAATATATGCTGAATGACTAAATATGCTAGACTGAAGAACACGTAAAAGTGACAGAATTCTGAGTACAAGATGCACGACTCATTAGCAGAAGACAGGCTCTACAGAGCACTGAGCCTGGACAATCCCATCTATGTATTTTTGATATAAAATGCTTCAGAAGTCTGGCATTTTCTCTTCAGAGCTTTTCCTTCTTCAGCGATGTTCTATTACTTCTGATGTGTCACCACAGAACAAGCCTTAAACATCAGTGAAGCACTGGTTTTTAAACTGAGCCTTCAGGAGTCCTACGGCACTGCAGAAATGTCTTGGGTGGGCACCATGAGACAGCAGGCTAAGGAGAATTGGGGCAGGGTGTCTATCCCATCTCTAACCCAGCAGATCTAATTTCAATTATTTTGTATTTTGGGGTTCCCCAGGGCTTCATTTCAAAAAAGTCTCTTAATACTTAAAGAATGAAACAAAAAGAAGAAAACCCCATGATCTGAATTTTCACCCTCCTTTTGCTGACATCAGGGAAAAACTTCCAATAATTTTTAGCACCTGCTAATCTCCTTCCTATCAAGGAGCATCTGCCCAGAGCCAGAGCAGCAGCAGATGGGAAACACAGGGACCAGGCAAGTGGGAACAGCAGAGAGCAAATGCTGGAGATGAGAGCCCTCAATCCAGTATCTGGAGGTTCCTACCTGTAGGGATCGATTATGTCATTTCCTCAATGCCCTGGACATACACCAGGTGCTTGTGTACTCTAAGGGACTGCAGTCCCAATGGGTCAAAACCAGCATTTTTAATTATTAAGAGCCCTTTTAAGGACCAGCATTTACACTGCTAAAAATAGACATACTACAAAGATTATTTCTAGATTTAAGGCTAGTGTCAGACATTGAAACCTTTGCTCACAAACAGATTTTAAACATATAGAAAGAAGGTCAGCCTCACTCAACATAAATTAAACTATAATAAGGCACTATTTTTCTCCTGTTGAAGTAGTGAAGATCAAAAAGCTTGGTAATATACAGGGTCAATGAGGGCACGGCAAAATTAGCACTCTTTTATACTGCTGACGGGAGTTTAAATCGGTGCAGCCTTCTTGGAGAGCAATTTGATACTTCCTATCAAAAATTTAAATGTACTATCCTCCTCCAAGGCAGTACTTCTCTTAGGAATTTACCTTAGTGCTAAACCTAGATATGTTCAAAATGCCCTACAAAGATACTCACTGCAGCATTTTTTTATGGTGGCAAAAGACTGGAACAACCAAAACGTGCAATGAGAAAGGACCTGCTTAGGTAAACTGCCGAGGTGTAGCCACACAGCAGAATACTATGCAGCCATCAAAACAATACGGCAGCCCTCCATGGATGGTGTGGCACAGCCTCCAAGTGCTGAGGTGCGTAGCATAGACACTTTATTTTCAAAGCTACCCTATTTTATTGTTGTTATGAATGATCAGCCAAAAATCAGGAAGTTGGTGCTAAGCAGGAACTCAACTGATGGTTCTTGCCCTCACGGTAGTACCTAGTGCTTTTTAGTCAAAGCACATGAAACACTTTGTTTATGGCAACTCAATTTCCTAAAACATGCACTGGGTTCTTTTAAGACCTTTTGGAGGTTCTCTGAGACCACACTTCCACTCCTGTCTTAAGAGTGGTCATCAGGTAATTCGATGACAAACGGAAAAGCCAGCATTCAGTAATACTTTGATTCATGTGTGACTGATCAACTCCACCTCAGTGCTACTTACCATTCAAAATGCAAATGTATTCTGGGGTATTTCGAAACTTTCAGAAAAGCTATCCTCAATTTTGTGCCTTTTCCTAAGATGCTCTCAAGTCAATCTTAACCATCCTCATTTTCTTCTCTGCAAGGGAGACCCCTCCTCTTCCACTAAAGTTAGAAAAAAAAGAAGTGCTACACAGGATTTCTCCTTTAGAGATGACTGAAGATATCAGCAATCCAAGATAATTAAGTTTTCAAGGCCCAAACTGAGATGTCTCCTGAGATTTATTTAATAGGCCTTTTCTTAATATATTTTTAAAATCTCAAGCTGACATGTTTAGTTCCCCAAAGCACTAAAGGTGGAAATCTGGGATATATTTGGGCTGTGGAAGGCACTCATAGTCTAAAGTGTCTGAGCAGTTAGCCAGTCTCACTAGTGTTTCCAAGAGGACAGGAACCAGTTTTCTCTTGCTCACATTGATGTCCCAGTAACCAGTTCTATGCACATGTTTCCAAGTAGCTGCAAAATAAAATGCAAACTCCTTCCCTTGGTCTGCAAGGCCCTACAGGCTTTGTCTGCAACTACCTTTCCAATTTCATTTTGTATCACTCTTTCCATAATGACCTCTTTTCTTTTCCATCCTCAAAGACCCAAAGCCATTCTTCCCACCAGGCCTTTGTACCTGCTGTTTTCCTCTGCCTGGGTGTTCTTAATAACCTTAAGAAGGATGTGACTGCTCCATATGTACTGAGGAGCCCATCTTTGCCTTCAGGTCTCAGCTCCAGTATTGCTTCCTCAGAGAGGCCCTCCATGACCACCAAGAGTAGCCTGTGCCTGTTACTCTCTTGTATCAAGTTGTCTATTTTCTTCACAGTGCTTATTAGACTGAAATGAGCTTGTTTACCAACTTGTTTACTTGTTTATCGTCTCTCTTGCAATCGCAGGAAAGCTCCATGAGTTTGTGTTGGTCACTGCTTTATCCTGATTACTTAGCACAGTGTATGACATATGGCAGATACTCTTCACTGAATGAAGGAATAAAAGAACATTTACACTGCATGTGAATGTTCATGAAGGAATGAACACTGGAAATATTAATAGCTACAGAGCAGAGGTCTGCCTCTGTTCTAGCAACCTTCTGTGAGAAACTTGCTTACATGGATGATCTTGGTTTTCTCAGCTGATGAAATGAGGTCAGGGACCTTTCCACCTACTTTGGAGGCTATTAGCAGTACTGAAATTAATATTGGAGATATGCCCTTTGGATAAAAGGGACACAGATACATAGCCATTATTTTTTTCTTTCACAGATTGAATATCCAGTCGAGGAATTCTTTTTCTTATAGTCTGAAACTTTTCCATTTTAAAGGTGGCTAATACCCCCAACAGATACCCAAGAGAATCAAAGGGAAGGAGAGAAACTCAAACCACCTCATTCAATTAAAAGGTTAAAAGGAAGTTTCTAGACCTGCTCTGTCCAATATGTTACTGGCTACATGAGGTTATTTAAATGAAAACAAAAAATTCAATCCCTCAGCTGCACATGGAGCTACTGCCTGTGTGTACTCAGAACAGATACAGAACATTTCCATCATCACAGAAAGTTCTACTGGGCAGTACTATTCTAGATTGTCTGTGGACTGAATAATTCGTGTTATTCCTGTTCTCCATTAGCACAGATACTGCTAACTTTAAGTATCTTCAGAAGCAGTTTGGTATACTGAAAAGAACAAAATTGTCACAAATGCTGACTTTAGTCCTTATTGTGTGACCTTGGCTAAGGAGGCTCTCCCTGAGCCTTAGTTCTTCTTTTCTGTAAAATAAATATCAAGTTTACATCTAGTCTGTAGGGTTTATGTCCCTGGCACACAGCAGGAGCTCAAGGGATGGTAGAGATTATTGGAAGTATTAAAAATAAGCAATGGAACCCTACCATAATATGCGGGACCAGACAGACAACTATTCAAATAATGTCCTCCACAGCATAACCACAAAGCAAAAACTACAGTTAGGCAAACAAGGCTACTAGTCCTTCCCCAAAGTTAGCATCAGAAAGGGCTTTCACAGTTACCTAATGCTGCCAACAGGGTGTGCAGAACACTGACAAAGGAAGTAGTTCTCTTATCATAACATTGGTCCAGGGTGGCCAAGACATCCTGAACCACATCTGCCACTAAAGGAAGCAGACTAGCATCCGAGTTCCGCAGCATGACTTCCAAGACCTTTGGGGTATGGGGGTGCAGAGACAGATGACGAAGATTTAAAGAGATCCCGTTCACCAGATAGTCTGAGTTTTGATTGATCAGGTGTTGCAGGGAGTCGTAGCCACAAGCATGGCAAATGTCCATCATGGCGCTGGTTGCTGCCTGACTAATGAGTAGGGTTTGGTCTCCAGCCTTCTCTAGCACTGGATAGAGGGCTGACATCAAGAGCAAACGGAAGTCTTTCCCTAGTGCATATGCACAGTGGCCGATCCCTTCCAACTGGATACATATCTGCCAGATGTTGCTGTTCATGGAGCAAATAGTGAGACTCGGCTTTGAGAAGGCAGGGGAAGATGTGACAGGGCAGGTGTGGGCAACAGATGTGATGGCCTGGAGGCCCAACTGCTTCAGGGTTACTTCCTCTCCCATTTCTTCAGCTTCGAAACAAGTGACCAAATACCAGTTTTCTTGGCTCGTGTACTCTTCCAGTATAGATGTCACAATCTCTCTCAGTTCCTCTGGGCTTGCTTTGGTATGTTTTTCATGAAGATTCTCCACCTCCAGCCCAGCAGCCCCTACCACCAGTTCATTCAGGACCATGGCAGCTTGCTTCCGGTACACCGCAGACTCGTGGTACAGTCCCATAAAGTGATCCACGAGCAAACACAGGTTCCCGTAAAAACCAAGAAGCTGACACACCTGCTGCAAGAGCAGGAACACCCTCTCATCAGTGAAGAAGCGGAAATACCTCCTCTGGATTTGACTCCATGGCTGCATAGCTGAGGTCAATGGAGAAGCACTCAGATGATCAGAGTTCCAACACCGCTCTTCAACAATTTTGATGTCACCCACATCTAATTCTAGAACTTGGATAAGCGCTTTGGAAAGGCGCTGGAGGTGGGCCACAGAGTTGAGGACAAAGTTCACTTTTGGGCCCAAGAGTTTCAGATAACCAAGTAATAAGGAGAGAGTAGAGAATTTGCCCTGATCATCTTGGGAGTTCATTAGGCGGGGAAGAGATGTGGCAAGGGAATGTAGGTTTTCTGATAAGATGTCAGCAAAGGCGCTGTTGCTCACCACTAGTTTCTGATCTGCAAAATGTCTCAGAACTTTAGCACACTGGGTCTGGACTTCAGGACTCTCATCATTCACTAGACCCACCAAAGCCTTCAGAAGGGGACCAGCTGATTCAATCAATGACTGACTGCATTTTAGAAGAAGAGCCTCAACAAAGTCTATGAGTTCCAGCCTCACCTTCCAGTGTGGGTGAACTGAAACACACTCAATTATCTTTTTAATAAGGAGAGTCAACTTGTCACTGGAACTTTTTACCCAACTGGCTTCCCTGTGAACTATCAGCTCTGCTATTCTGTGCTCCACTGCAGGCTTTGCTTGGACCTTTGAGATTCTTCTGAGTTGTTCATCAGCCATAACAAAGCTCACTGTCTTGTAGAAGATCTTTAGGGAAGATACAACAATGCTGTGTCCTTGTTTAAAGTCTCCCGTGATAACCCTGGTCAGTGCAGTTGACATTCCAGGTAAAAAAGATGCAAACAAATCCCCCAGCTGCTTTTGCTCAAGCTCAAGCTCATCCAAGGACCTCGGATGGTCTTGACAATCACATTGCAAAAGTAAAACCTGTAAACATTTTAAGGCAGCAATTTTAATTTGCTTTGATTTTTCCTTCTCTGCTAGGTCTAACAGTAAAGATACAGCAAATCCTAAACGAGGCAGAATGGAGGGCTCATAAAAAGTCAGAATGATGTCCCCATAAGCCGAGTGCATTAAAGTGCTGAGGCCCCGGATCACAGCCAATTTCAACTCCTCTGACACAGCATCAGGTTTTTGGGAGTTGGGTGAATACAGACAACCAGAGAGTTCTGAAAAGAGTTCCTGGAGAAGTTCTTGTTCTTTCACACATGTTGAAGAGAGGACAAATGTGAGGCATTCCACCACACTCTGGATCAAGCGCTCTCTCTTGGGACCTGGGGTCTTCAGGGTAAATCGCAACGGGAAGAGGATGTACTGCTGAAGTTCCTGAAGGGCAGAGTCACTCACAGCTTGTAGTTGTGCCTGCAGATGCTCCACATTCTGCACTGTCTGGGTCTTTGTGAGCTGAACACAGACGGGACGTAAGACGCCAAAGGCTGCCTCAGGAGTATCAAAAACTGCCATTGTGTAATAGCGTTCCTCTCACTGAGGAAACATCCTGCAGGCTGGAGAAAGGAAACTTTTCAGTACAGAAGGTCAGGCTCAAAGCAAATACAAAGTGAATTTGCATTCATTCACTCCACAGACATTTAGTGGGGGTCTATGTGCCAGTCACCACTGCACAAAGCATGAGGGAAGCCAGGGACCTGAGAAGAGGGTCCTTTTTGCGGGAGTCCCCAGGCTAGGGAGGGAAGCAGATGTACAGTTAGAACACAGTCTGCTAAGAATTAGGATAGGCCTATGCTTATGGTCCCAAGTGAGCATGGAAGACCTATGCGTCATAACCCTGGGGAGGCCAGGATGGGATTCCCAGGAAGAAGATGTTTGAGCCATGATGTGAGAGAGAAATGAATAGGAATCTGTGGGCTAGTCTAAGGAGTTTGGATTTTAACCTGTGGTAGTAATGGAGGGCCACTGAAGGCTTTGTCATTGTAAACTTGAGGTATAACATACATACAGTAAAATGCACTAGTCTTAATGTACAACTCAGTGAATTTTTATGTATGTAGAGACCTGTGTAACCACTACCCAAAACAAGATATAGAATATTTCCAGGACCCTGGACGGCTCCCTCATGCCCTTTTGCAATCAGTTCCTATTCCCCTGCCCAGAGGTAAGCACTATTCTGACTTCTATCACTATGGATTAGCTGTGCCTGTTCTTGTCATGGAGAGGTTTTAAGTGGCGGGGAGGGGAGGAGTGGGAGATGATATCAACTCTATGCACTAAATATATCTCCTGGCAGCCAGTGATATGGGTGAGGAGTTGGAGCTCGGTGAGAATGAAAGCAAAACAGAAACAAAAGGGAGTGGCTGGAGCAATGGGAAAGCCAGGGGCGCACACCATCATGGGAGAAGAGAGGTTCAAGCAGTATGGAAAACTGGACAGCAGGCAGACACGCAGTGAAAGGAGATAGGTTTAGAGGTAAGTGAAGGAGCCGAGAAACTTAATACAAGGAAGTCTCTTTGTGAGGAGAAATTTAAAGTCATGGGCTGACAGTGAACAAGAAGGGGGGTAAACAGAGGGCTTGTGGAAAGAAACAAAAGTCTCAAATATTCCCTTTGGGGGAACAGAGCATGCTGGGAAGACATAAAAGTGTGGCCCAAGGATACTGAGGGCTGAACTGAAGCTGGAGATCATAAATGCTCATTCCTGTAAAATGTTGGCATTGGACAGAAGCTTAGTAATCATCTAGTTTGGTGGTCTGTCTGTCTCTCTTTTGGGCTCAACTTGTTGGAGGCTTCTGAACAGATGAGGACAAGAAAATATCTCTGCTGCCACTCCCTGTCCCCAATCCAAGGAACTATTCCTAGGCCGAGGAGTCAGGAGAGGGCTCCAGGGCAACAATCAGGCTCTACCTCCCGAGAGAGTCTGGTCCATGCTGCTCCATGGCCCCTGCAAAGGGCAATGCTGGTCTCTGTGAGGCTTCTTGGGGAGATATCTCCTGGTCTCTGTGGCCCCTGAGAAGCCAGGGAAGGGAAGAAGCACACATCTTCCCTATCTCAGGCTAGGAAAATTACAGATGTGGTTAGCAGAAAGCTTGGCCAGGGACTACTGACAGGCTCACACACTGGCGAGCCAGAAGCTGCTGGGCCAGCCCCTGCCCGAGCAGATGGTCATTGGAACAATAGAAGGAAAGGAAGAGAACCACTTAAGAGGATCCTGTCAGAGGCAGGAAAAGCAAATAGGGCACTCCTTGAGGTGATGAACCTTAGATTAACAGAATCACTAAAGGACACAGACAAGAATTTGAAAAATAGTAAGACCAATAAGGAAGTTCAATTATGAGATAAAAGACGGTTCTTAGAATTTTTAAAACATGATTTTACACACCAAAAAAGCTCAAATGATGAAAACAAAATGTTGATTGCTGAGATCCAATCAGGGACCTGGAAGATCAGCTAGAGCTATCTTAAAACTCTGAGCAGGAATACAAAGATATGGAACCTGTGAGACTCGGAGGACAAATCTGGGAGAACCAATATGTAAATAGTGGGGAATTCTGGAAGGAGAAAAAGGAACAGATGGAGGAGCTAGAACAAATAAATAATGAAACATTTCCCTGAGCTGCAAAAAGACTTATCTGGCATTTGAAAGACTGAAGGATACATACCTAGTCACATTCTGGTAAAATTCTTTGTACATTAAAAGATAGGGAAAAGTAATATATGCTTTCAGGAAGAAATAACTTAGAAAAAGAATGGCTTTGGATTTCTCATTTGTAACAGTGGATACTTGAAGATGGTGGAATAACACCTACTGACTGCAAATACAGGACTGTGGCCCCCACACCCCATCAACAACAGCCAAGATAGTCACCTGTTAGGGTGAAAGAACAATATGCAAGGGATTCAGAGGGTATCATCCATACACCCTCCCAGAGGAAAATACCAGAGAAAGGACTCCTTTCAAAGAACAACTTGGAACTGGGAAGATGAATGAAGACAGAAACACTGCTGAGGAATCTTTTTTCTCTTAGCATGGAACACTTTCTTCAAATAAAATGTTTAAGTGGAAGCCCAGCATATAAAACAGATAAAGTCAGAGGGTCTGGTTACAGCTGGGATGAAGGCAATGGCCTGGGGCTTTGAATCTCTCTTATCTATCTCAGGAGCTCCAAGTAGACAACATGGAGCCCCCTGAACTATGTTCTCAGATGATGTAACAAAAACTGTAACAGAGTTAATGAAGTGGGAACACACAATATGTCCAAACTGAACTTATTGCTCTTTCTTCTGTATTCCCTTTGTGACTTATGGTCCCCACTTGACCTAGAAACCATATAGCCTCTTGCTTTCTTTCACTTCCCTCTTAATTCCACTATTCTAACCCTTTAACATCTTTCAAATCTGTTGATTATAATCATCTATTTAATGTTGGACCGATTGTAACAGTTTCTTCTCTGGCCCCCTGCCTTGTGTGATTGCCCTTTTTCAAACCACATTTCACACTGACATGAAAGTAATCTTTCTAAAACAAAAATCTTATCACTCTGCTCCATGCTTAAAATTCTTCAGCTGCGCTCTGTAGCTTGCCTAAAGTACAAACATCTTTTCACCACACCTAGAGCCTTTCACTATTAGGCCCTTGCCTGTCTCACCAACCTCACCACTCATTGCTTTACCCCTTGAACTTGAAACCGCAACAGTGTAATTTCCTAAACAGGTAGTGCTACTTCACATTCACCTCCTTTGTCCTACCACTGCACACACCACTGTTAAAGTATTTAGCATGGTATTTGTATAAGTCTGTCTTACCTATTTTAGATTGGGCAGTCCTATACCTAGAACTTAGAAGGGCATCTGGCACATGTCAAAGCACTCAAAAACACCTTTTTTGCTGTACAGATTTTGCTTTCAAGTAGGATATAAAGGGGTGTAGCAGGCTAATACTCCTGTTGACAAATAGAAAAGGCCAGATAAATTACAAATATCATTTCTTAAAGCATCAAATAATTGTGGAAGCAACAAGGACCAGACAGACTAATAGTCTAGCTAGGGGTGAACGTTCAGAGTGAGTCAATGATCAATAGCTGTTTTTTTCCCCCTTGATGCACTTGCTGATCCTGGACATGAGCTCAGGATTACAATGTGGCCCAGGCTGAGGCCTGTCACTGAAGACAAAGAAACCACAATGCTATTAATGTGGTCATGTGAGGCTGAGGGGGGACAAAACTGCAGTCTTCAAGGATCTAAAATAATGACCTCTGGGAGAATGCTGAAAAATGGCAGAGATCAACCACAGATTCAAGAAACTCCATAAACCCCAGTTGACAGTACAAAGAAAAACACACACAGATGCATCACAGTCAAACTGCAGAAAACCCCAAAATCAAGAGAAGAACCTTAAACATAATACAGCAATAAGATCAACAGAAATGATGAAATCCGTAAGACAAAAGAATGACATCTTTAAAGTTCTGAAAGAAAATTTAATTTTATACACTACAAAAACATCTTTCAAAACTTTAGGTAAAATAAACATGTTTTTAGACAAAGAAAAACTGAGTGAATTCATTGTAATCATGTCTGCACTAAAGGAAAAAATAAAGGGAGAAAATGAACTAGACAGAAGCATGGAAATGTAGGTAGGAATAAACAATGGAGTAGGTCAATATAAAAGAATATTAGCTATACAAAACAATAATTATTATGTCTTTTGTATATGTATAAAAAACAAAATGCAAGATAATGATGCAAAAAAGGAGCACAGCAGTGAGGTATAAAAGGAATTAAATTTATTAGGAGTCTAGCAAAATCAGTAAGTGGTAAAATAACTTGTATTAGTCTGTAACATGTCAAGAATGCATTCTGAACCCTGTAGGGTAAGCTCCAAAAGAAATGTAAAAGAATATATACCTAACAAGTTGACAGAGCAGGAAAATAGGACAATAAATATTTTGATTTATCCATAAGAAGGTAAAAAATGAGAAAAAAAAGAAGCAAAATTGGTGGGTCAAATAGAAAACAAATAGTAAGATGGTAGACACAAGCCCAAATGAAAGAGCGATGATACTGATTCATAATTTCTCAAAAAAATAGCACTGTTGACATTTTGGGATGGGTAATTATTATTGGCAGAGGGCTGTCCTATGCATTTTAAAATATTGAGCAGCATCTTTGGCCTCTGCTCCCCAGATGTCAGTAGCACTCCTTAAGGTGTGACAACTGAAATGTCTCCAGACACTGCCACGTGTCCCATGAAGGGTAAAAATTGCACCTGGATGACAACCAGTGGTACAGAGTCAACATAATCCCAATCAAAACCCAGTAGGATTTTTGTGGAAAATAACAAGATAATTCTAAAATTGATATGGGAACACAAAGCACCTAGAATATATAGAATAGCAAAGACAGTCTTGAAGAAGAATAATTAAACTGGTAAGCTGTGGCGATGTTAGTTTACACTATCTGATCTCAAGATTTACTATGAAGGTATAATAATTAAAGGCAGCATGTTTTTGGCACAAAGAAAAACAGATTAATGGAACAGAATAGAGTCCTGAAATAGCCACATACACAATAGAGTTCATACATAGACCCACATACCTGACAGAGGTGACAGTGAAATGAACTGGACGAAAGAATGGTCTTTTCAATTAAAGGTGCTGTTATTGGCTATCCATATGAAAAAGTGTATAAATGTCTTGATTCCATCTCATACCAGATTTAAATGTGAATAAAACAATAAAGCTTTCTGAAGGAAACAGAGAACATCTTGTGTTCTTAAAGCAGGCAGAAATTTCTTAAACAGGATACAGGAAAGTGCTAACTGTAAGAAAAAAACAAACAAAAAACAACCTACTCCCCCTGGTAGCCTCTTCCTCCCCTCCCCATCTTTTTCTGCTTGTCACAGGGATGGGCTATGTGAGATCCCTGGGCCCGGTATACAGATAGTGAAGGCAAATGGGACAATCTGTACAGGACAAGGTGCTATACTTTATAGGCAGTTAAAGGATAAGGTGATAGATTACAAGGTACTTACTTTGTCATACAATCAAGCACTGAAAAAGGGAGGGACAAAAAGTGCAGACACCATTATGAGTGTGAAAAGACAACCTATAAAGTGAGGAAAGATATTTGCTATGTAGCTGACAAAACTTTTATTCAAAATACAAAAGGTTTTTATAAATCATTAAGAAAAAGACAACCCAACAGCAACATGACAAATAACTTGAACAGACATATCACTAAAGAGGATATCCAAATGGCCAATAAACATATAAAAAGATATTCAACATCATTAGGAAAATGCAATTTAATCCACAATAAAATGCCATTACATATTCACCAGGAAGATTAAGCTGAAACAAAGGAAAAGAAAATACTGGGTGTTGGCAAGGATATGAAGCAACTATAACTCTCTTTCAGTGCTGGTAGGAGTATAATTGTACAACTACTTTGGAAAACATTTTGGCAGTATCTATTATTCTAAATGTGAACATATATGTGCTCTATGATCTAGTAATCCCACTCCTTGATATATACCTAGAAGAAATACATACATAAGTTTACCACAGGATGTGTTCTGGAATACACTATCTATAATTGCCTCCATGACCCAAATGCCCATCTACAGTAGAATGAATAAATTATAGTATATTCTCTAAATGGAATACTATACAGATGAAGGCTTACCTCAACCAGAGCTCTTCAAAAGAATGGGCTATAGGCTCAGAAATATATAAACCAGCTTTCTGTAAGGACAGTATAAAAAATTGTTACTTTGACATGACTATAAAAGGCAATCATATACCTTTATAGAACAGCCATGAAATCAAACTTGCATGACAAACTTGCATGTCAATTACAGAAGGAATTATTTATAGAGACTTAGAGAATTAGTAAAGTGGTGCTGAAAGTTTGAGTTTATATGACTGAGCAACAGGAGCATTCTGGCCCAGAAAATGATACGGGGATGATGCAGTCAGAACAAGCTGGGTGAGTAGAGAAAACAACCCAGAGTTCATCTGTGGCATTCAGTGACTGAACAAACATAAGCTGGAATAGTCAGTTCTTGACCCTAATGGCCATCTAAACCCTTCAAAGTTGAGTGTAGCCCTACTGTGAAGGCAGTCACTGGGGAGGTGAGGGAAGAGATCTGCAATTGTAAAGCATGAGTGAACCCATCCCTGCCGGCAGCCTCTTCTCCTTCCCATCTCTTTCTGCTTGTCACAGGGATGGCCTATATGAGATTCCTGGGCCCTGGAATATAAAAGTTGGTAAAGACAAATGGGACAATCTGTACAGGACAAGGTGCTCAACTTTATAGACACTTAAAAGATGATAAGACTGTACTTCATCATAAAGAAGTGAAAATGGGGGGGGGGAGAAAAATGTAAAAGGCATCTGGAAAGAGACAGAACAGCAACTGGGAAGTGTTCATGGAGACAGAGATTTGTGTTGGGGTGGAGTACCACACATTTGGGGCTGTGTGGGAAGGCTGGTCAAGGCAAAATACCTGTCACAGCAAAGGTCAGAAGGAAGAAAAGTCATAGCACCTGATACAGGCAGAGACAAGACAGATGCCATCATGGCAAGGCAGCAACACCTCACCAAGGGTGACATTCTGATCACTTGCTCAGGGCCTCTGTACTTGCTGTTCTGCCATGTAACCTCATGGCCTGCTCTCTCACCTCCTGCAGGGCTTCGTTCAAACATAAATTCTGAATGAGGCCTTCTGTGATCACCCCTATTTAAAACTGCAACCCATTCTTATCCCTCCCCATCCTGGCACTATCTCCTTTCCCTGCCTTTAAAATTTTTCTTCATAGCACTTAGCCCCATCCATCAGACCAGATTATCTACCTATTTGTTTATTGTCTCTCTCCCCTCACTAGAATATAGGCTCTATAAGGGCAGTGATATTTGACAGGTTTGTTTATTGCCTCTGGCATAGAGCAGGTATTCAATAAATGTTTGCTGAATCAATAGTCATAGTCCAAGGTCTGGTTCTCTCATTGGTAGGGCTTTAATATCAGCTCTGTCTGAACTGGATTCTGGGTAAAATCATCATACTCTTCTGTTGGGGTGGGTTATTCCTACAGGTAGTTGATCTCATCCTTATGACAGGATCTTGCTTAATTCATTCTCAGGAGGTAATCATAGTTCTAGATTTTGGCTGTACCCCAGACCACTTTTAGGCTGCTTCCAGGACAGGGACAGAATGAGTCTGAGAACAGTGAATCTGACTATCTAGGTTCTAATCCTGGCTCTTGCAGTACTTGGCTATATGATTTCCATGAATTTCAGTTTCTTCAACATAAAGTAAACCTGATAGATATGACAATCTACAAAACTTCTAGCTTAGAATAACCTATGGATATGAAGACTGGGTTTAGATCCCAGAAATAGGAGTTCAGACATAAGAATTGCCAATACAAGTTCTTGAACAGAAGGAAGATAATATTTGTTGAAAAAAACCCCACCATATGCCAGGCAATGGGCCAGGTATATTATGTACATAAATTCCTTATTCACAAGCTGAGTAACATGAGGCTCAGAGAGGTTAAGGGATGCCCAGTCACACAGCTAGCAGTGTCAGACCTGGAATTCACCTCAAGCCTGTGTGACTCCAAAGGCTGTATGTACTCTTTCCTCTATACCAAAGGTTCCTAGCTTGACTATTTATCAGCATCAAGGCAGAACAATGCAAGTGCAGATTCCTAAGCCCCACACCAGATCTACTGAATCAGAATCTATACTGGGCTGAGGGACAGTGGCAGGTATGCTTGGAAATCTATTTTAAAAGTTTGCAGGGTCAGTCTGATGACCAGCCTGATGTGGGAATCCTGCACTATATACACTCTACATGTGCTCTGTCTTCTGAAGAACAGGAGTCAGGAGAAGAAGAGGGGTGGTTGTTCAATAAACACTCTGTCAGTAGTGTCCAGAGTACACTGGAGGATTACTACACTGGAGGATTACTGCCTTGGGTTAAAATGATTAGTTTATTTATGTATCTCTCCAACCAGCTGGTATACTTGTTTAGTTGCAGCATTACTTCTAGTTTTCCCAGCATCTGGTACAGTGCCTGCCAAGCAGTTCCCACTCACTAACTATTGAATAAATGAGTAAAAGAAGCTGGATAAACATTAAACCTCCAGCATATCCTGAAGTTTTGTAGCTTTCTATTCCTCATTCCCTCTGCCTAGAAGTATTTCCTTTGGCATATACACTCTGCTGGCTCTTGAAGAGGGAAGAGAGATACAAAGTTAACTTGAAGGTCTAGCCCTGCAAGGGGGAGAGTGCTGCAGAATACTAAGTACACAAAATAGAAGGTGGGGGAGGGGAATCAAGGAGACTTCCCATAAATTCTTCCAGAAATTACTCTAGGCTCACTTAATACTTTGTTTACAGCTGTCTTCTACAGAACATTTGTGAAACAGTATCTTGTATTACATTAACATCATGTGCTTAACCCCTTTACTAGACAAGTTTTTGGTAGACATTATATTCCAGAAAAGTGGTTCCTAACTTAGAAAAGAGTGTACACTGGAATATATACACTAACCCTGCCTCCACCACATTTATCCTCTGGCACTGAAAATTGGGATAAGCTCTCCAGATGACTGGTGTGTGTGTGTGAATATACATTTCACTTTTTTATAAATATTTATATAAATAACAATTCTGTACACACACACACACACACACACACACATATATAAACAAAGGATTTCTGCTTCTGGGAAGAGAGAATAGATGTATACTTCCCTATTCCTTCTGTTAAGTAAAATAAAAAACCCTGCCAAACATGACAACATATAACCAAACATGACAACTCTGAAAGGTTGAGAGGACTAGCTTGGGGCCTCAGGACACGAGGAATGACATGTGAGTAAGTTCCCTGGGTTTTCTTTTTGCCTCACAGATCCCACATTTGGAGCGCAAGTAACTGGCAACCTGGAAGCATCAATGGGTACAGACACAAAAAGCCCCCCAAAAAGCCTGCCCTCTCAAGCCAAAGGACCAGGAAAGGGCAGCCTGGCAGGACAAAAAAAAAACCTTGTAGACAATAACTGCTCTATTCCAGCTAAACAGTACAGGAAAAAATTATGGCTCCACTGCTGCCCACATAGCAAAGCCCGATTGAGAAGCCTAGATTTCCACTCTCACAAGGTGCCCAACATCCCCCCTCAGGGGTGATGTCATAGAAGGACAAGTAACAAATTCATAGAAAGAGACAGGGGCTGGGGTTGTGGGAAAATGGGGGAGATGTTGGTCAAAGAACTTCCAGCTATAAGATGAATAAGTTCTGGGGGTCTAAAGAACAGCATGGTGACTATAATTAACAATTTGGTATTATATACTGAAAGTCGTTAAGAGAGTAAATCTCAGATATCTTACCATACACACACACACACACACAAAGGTAATTATATGAGGTGATGGAGGTGTTAACCAACCTTATTGTGGTAAACATTTCTCAATATATATGTGATATATATGGATCAAATCATTACACTGTACATCTTAAACTTTCACAATATGCTAATTATACCTTAATAAAGCTGGGGAAAAAATTGAGAAGCCACGTAGGAGCAGGAACTACCATTCCCACCAGCCCTGGTAATGAGTCATGTGATAGAAACCACATGGGGAGTCTGAATGTCCACTCCCACTTGGCAGTAAGGAGGCACTCCTCTCCATCCCTATTGGGATGGTGTCAGAGGAGGTCTAGAGTATAGTCGGGTTTTTCACTATTGCTTTGTGTTCATGAGGTCACCCCCAGCACAGTGTCAGTAGACACCAAGTGGGGAACTGGAACTCCTACTTCCACCTAACAGTAATAAGAAGCTTTCCCTCTTGGATGCCAAAGGAAACTGAGTGAGAAATCTGGACTTCTACCTGCACTTGGCAGAAATAAGGTAGGGTCCCCCTTCTCTTGCTGGAATGGTGTCAGAGAAAGCCAGCTAAAACAGAAGACTTAAATAAGATTCAGTCTTAGAATAAAATACAAAAAATGTCCAATCAAAAATCACTCATCATACCAAGAACCAGGACACTCTCAAACTATATGAAAACAGACAATCAATACATGTCAACACTGAGATGAGCGAGGTCTTAGAATTATTGGACAATGTTATTAAAGCAGCCATGATTAAAATGCTTAAGTGAGCAATGATGAACTTGCTTTAAACAAATGAAAGAATAGAAAGCCTCACCAAAGAAATAGAAGACTTAAAGAAAAAAACAAATGGAAATTTAGAACTGAAAAATTCAGTAACAAATAAAAAGCTCAGCAGATGGGCTCAAAAGCAGAATGGAGGGGACAGAGGAAGAATCTCAGAGCTGGAGGATAGATCTGACCAAGAGAGAGAATATAGACTGAAAAGAGCCTCATGGACCTACGGAACTATAACAAAAGACCTAAGAGTCTCAGAGGAGAGGAGAAAAAGGGCAGAGCTGAAAAAGTACTCAAATAATGGCTGAAAACGCACCAACTTTGGCAAGAGACATAAATCTATATACTCAAGAAGCTGAGCAAACCCCAAACAAGAAAAACCCAAGAAATTTACACCAATTATTATTATTACACCATAATTAAAATTCTCAAAATTAATGATAAATCTTAAAAGCAGCCAGATAAGAATGATAAATTGCCTTATAAAGGTAGAAAAATTAAGGACAGTGGATTTCTCATCAGAAACCATGTATGCCAGAAGGAAGTGGCACAATAATTTTCAGGTGCTGCTATAAAAAAAAAAACTATCAATACAGAATCCTATACCCAGCAAAAATGTCCATCAGGAATGCAATGGAAATCAAGACATTCTCAGATGAAGGAAACTAAGAATTTGTCACTAACAGGCTGACTCTAAAAGAATGCCTAAAGGAAATTTTCTAAACAGAAAGGACACATTAAAAAAAGACTCTTGGAACATCAAGGGGGAAGAAAGAACATGGTAAGCAAAAAAACATAAATACAAAAGGCTTTCCTTGTTTGCATTTTCTAAATTGTGTTTGACAGTTGAAGCAAAATTATAACACTGTCTGATATGGTTCTAAATGTATGTAAAGAAAGTATTTAAGACAATTATATTATAAATGGGGGAGGGTAAAAAAACATACAGGAAAGTAAGGTTGCTATACTTCACTAGAATTAGTAAAGGTAAGTTACGTACAAATAATGTGGTATCTAGATGAACCAACAAGTTGGCTCTACAGAGATACACTTAAAAATACTGCAGATATATCAAATGGAATTCTGAAAAATGTTTAAGTAAACCATAGGAAGGCTGGAAAAAGAAAATGGGGAAAAAAACAGAACAGGTAGAAAACAAAAAATAAAATAGCAGACTTAAATTCTAACATATCAGTAATTACATTAAATATAAAAGGTCTAAATACACCAATGAATAGACAGAGATTGTCACAGTGGATTAAAAAATATGATGTAACCAAATGCTGTCTATAAGAAACTCACTTCAAATATGATACAGGCAAGTTGAAAGTAAAAGGATGGAAAAGTTATCCCATCAAACAATCGAAGGAAAGCAAGAATGGCTATATTAATATCTGATAAAGTAGATTTCAGAGCAAAGAAAATTAACAGAGACAGAGAGGGACATTCTATAATGATTAAAGGGTAAATCTCTCAAGAAGACATAGCAATCCTAAATGGATTAGGTCAAGAAAATAAATCCTAAATACAAAATGGCAACCACAAAATGTGTAAAGCAAAAACAGATAACTGAAAGAAGCATAGGTGGTAATCACAAGTGTGGGTGGTGACTTCCACTCCTCTCTCAACAACTGATAGAACTAGACAGAAAATCAGCAAGGGAACAGGAGAACTCAATGCCACCATTAACCAACAGATCTAACCAACATTTACAGAACACTCCAACCCGTGATAGCAGAATACACATTCTTTTCAAGTGCCCCCAGAGCATATACCAAGATAGACCACATCCTGGGCCATAAAACAAACCTCAACAAATTAAAAAATAACTAAAATCATGCAGTGTGTGTTCCCCAACCAAAATGGAATCAAACCAGAAATCACTAACAAGAGAGTTAAATCAATAACTAAACACAAAAATCTCTAAACACCTGGAAACTAAACAACACATTTCTAAATAAAGTCATGGATTAAAGAGGAAATCTCAGGGGAAATTAAAAAATACATGGAAATGAATGAAAATGAAAATACATTGTATTAAAATTTTGTTGGACATGGTTTAGCCATGTTGAGAAGGAAATGTATAGTACTATAGTACTAAATTAATACAGTAGAAAAGGAGCAAAGTCTCAAGTCGGTAACCTAAATTTCTACCTCAAGAACCTAGAAAAAGACAAGCAAAATAAAACCAAAGCAAGCTGAAGGAAGAGCAGAAATCAATGAAATTGAAAACAAAAGAGAAAAATCAATTAAACAACAAATTGGTTCTTTAAAAAGATCAATAAAATGGACAAACTTCTAGCAAAACTGATGAGAGATAGAGAAAGAGAGAAATTACCAATATCAATAATGAAATGAGATAGCACTACAAACCCTGTAGACACTAAAGGATAATACAGGAACACCACAAGTAATTTTAAAACACAGATTCGACAACTTAGATGAAATGGTGAATTCCTCAAAGAACACAAACTCACATACTATGAAATACTACTGCAATTCACATAATATGAATAGATCATTAGAACAGGCTTATAACTTTTAAGGATATTGAATTTTTCATTTAAAAACTAAAAAAGAAAGGAAAGAAGGAAACCTCCAGGTGTAGATGGTTTCACTGGGAACTTCTACCAACCATTTAAACAAGAATTAACTTAAATTCTACAGAATCTTTAAAAAAAAGAAGAGGATATAATCTTCAATTTTTATGAAGCTAGTATTTTCCTGATACCAAAATACAACAAATACAAAAATAAAAGCTGCAAACTGCCCTCATGAATATAGATGCAAAAATCCAAAAAAAAAATTAAGAAATAACATTCAGCAGTGTGTAAAAGTAATTATACACCACAACAAAGAAGGGTGTATTCTAAGGGTAAAAGGCTGGCTCAGTATTTGAAAATCAATCAGTGTAATTAATATTAACAGACTAAAGAAGAAAAATTACATGATTATATCATCCTCACCTTTCAGCCCTCTAAATGTCAAAGTGTCCTAGCACTCAGTCAGTGGGCCCCTCTTCTTTCTACATCGATTCTCCACTACGACTCCCACATTTATCTCAAGCCCAGCTCTCTATCTTGAACTCCAGACCCATAAACCCAACTGCCTATGGAGGCATTCTACTTAGATAGGCATTTCCAGTTGGGCATGTACAAATCTAAACTCCTGCTCTTATTTCCCAAAACAGCTCTTTCCACACTCTAGTAAATGGACACTCCATTCTTATGGTTGCTTGGGCTAAAACCTCTGGAGCCATATAAACTCATCATTTACACCTCCTACCTGATCTATCAGCAAATCCTGTCACTTCTTCCTCTAAAATATCCTCAGAATCTGACCCTTTCTCACCATCTCCATTCTGGTGTCATCCTTTCACCTGGGTTATCACAACACCTGCCAAACTGGTCTTCTTGTTTCCACTCTTGCACTCTATTTTCTATTTAACAGCCACAATGCTCCTCCTTTGCTTAAAACCATCCAATGGACTCTCATTTTCATTCAAAGTAATGTCCAAAGTCCTTTTTGCCTACAAGTCCCCATGTGATGTGGTCCTTGGCTACTTTTCTGAGCTCATTTCCAGCCTCCTGTTCGTATAACTCGAGCCTTACTATTCTCCTTGCTGTTCCTCAAAAATGCCAACAATGGTCAAACTTCAGAACTTTGCACTTGGTTTTCCCTCTGCCTGGAAAAACATTCCACCACATAGCATATGGCTTGTTCTCTCATTTCTCTCAGGGCTTTGATCAAATGTCACAGTATCAGTGAAGTCTTCTCTGACTAGCCTATATACTAGACTCCTATCTTCCCATACACACATTCCTCATCTCCATTACCCTCCTTGATTTTTACCCTCTCAAAGCACTTACTACTTTCTGACTCATTTTATACTTGCATATTTATCTATCTTCCTTTGTAAAAGGTCAGCTTCTGAGGGCATGGATGGTTTGTTTGCCTGCAGTAGTGCTTCAGACATATTTGCTGAATGATCAAAAATATTTGCTGAATGAATAATGAACCACTGGCTCCGGAGAGAAGCATTTGGGATCAGACATCATCAGATAACCTTGGTTTGTTCTTTCCTATGTCCAAATGACATTGGACAGCTTACTCACCCATGTTTTGTGTTTTCTCATCTATTAAATAGTGATAATAATTCCCTCCTTATAGAACTGTTGTTAAGGATTAAACAGGAGAATGTGTGTAAATGTGCCTATTAGTACATAGTAACTTGGTATAAAAATGCTCAGTATACTACAGAGTTATTTAATATAGGAAGATGGTTAATCATTTGGACTCTTAAGGCCCTACATTATAATTATGACCAGATATTGACTGTGTGATTTTAGACTATCCACCTCTTTTATATTAATTCATTCACTCAGCTATGAATCAGGTGCTGGTGTAAAAAAGATAAGATGCAGTCCCTTCCCACTAATGTTAGTTATGTTATCTTGGATAGGATATCTAACCTCTCTCAGCCTGTTTCCTCATTGCCAAATTGGAGTAACATAATACTTATTTCACAGCTTTGTTGTGAGTATTAAATGAGTTACTATGTTAAAACACAGTGTCTAGCCTATAGCAACTGTTCATTATGTTGGCTATGATTATGATGATTCTACTCTGGGAGGAGTCGAGCATCTAAGCAAGGAACTACAATATGGTGCGGTAAGGGAAAAACAGCGTCAACTAGAAGAATGTCTCCTATGTTAAGTCTGCCCACAATTGGTAAGTTCCATAATGATCAGGAAATTTTTAAATTGCATTATGTCTGCAATAATCTAACTCCTCACCACCACCCCCATAACAGGTAAAAGGACAAACTTCTTTGCTGACTTGATAACTGGAATTTAAAACTTCTTTAAACATAGGAAAAGGATTCAGAGTTTCAGTGTTCTTACAGGTGTAAACAGACCCGTTGACTTCACCGCCCCCTCCCTCCCCAAAAGGTAACATATTATGTAAATTGAGAAACAAGTCCAGTGAACACCCAGAGGGCAAGAACAACAACATGTAATTTTCTAAAAGAAGCAACCAACTTAGAGGCAAGAACACAACGGTGTGTTTTATGGCACTGCTGCCATAAACTAAACCTAAGAACAGGACATTTCGGGGCGGTCCTGGAGGTCAAGTGGGGGCCCACTAGGTGAGAAGGGGGCGTTACCTCTGGAAAAAGAACAGCAGGAGTCAAGGCGTGGAGGCGTGAAAAGTGCACGTGGTTAGCTTGGGAGAACCAAAAAATCGTTTGGGTGAGGGGTAGACAAGGAGTAGGACGTTAAGAGTGAGACCTGGGGCCTGCTAGTGACAGAGAAAGCCCTTCTCCCAATCCCAGGTCAGGATCGCTCAGCATCGGTGTCCCTTCAGAACCCCTCTGAGGGCGCCAGTTGCTGGGCTCCCCTTGCTCGCGCCATTCTTCCCTTACCTCGTCTTCCAGCCTTTCCCTCACTCTCCGGCTTCCTCCTCCCCGCCGGAAGTGATGAGAAAAGTAGCGCGCCGGACCGCGCCAGAAAGGCTCTGCGGGAGCGGGAGAAAGGGCTCCGGAGAAACTCACTGCGCCGGCGTGTAGGCGCGAGCGGTCAAAGCGCCTTCCGGAGGCCGCAGGACTTCGTTCGTTTCTCGGTCTGTTGATTTCGAAGTGCCTTGAGCGAGGTTCAGAGAGGCCGCCACTACGAGAGGGGCTTTTTTTCTACAGATCTGACACCTCCCAGTGCCCAGCTACTCCGGCCCTTGCCCTTTGACCCTGCTCTCGCGGTGGGGTGAGAGGTCGGTGGCCATCTTGTGGCGGCGGCGCGGTGGCTGATAGTGCGGAGACCCTCCACCTCCCCGTCCGTGTGCCCCTGGCTGTCTGTCAGTCAGTAAAGAGTCCTGCAGGCCATCAGGTGAGGTCCCGGCCTTGTGCAGTCGCTCTCTCCGCCGCACTGGGCGGCCCAGGCCGCTCCCTGCCGGGACTCACCGCCGCCACCATGTCCTCGTTCTCCGAGTCGGCGCTGGAAAAGAAGCTCTCGGAGCTGAGCAACTCTCAGCAGAGCGTGCAAACCCTGTCCCTTTGGCTCATCCACCACCGCAAGCACGCGGGACCCATCGTCTCGGTGTGGCACCGCGAGCTCCGCAAAGGTAAACACCCCCATCCCACTTGCTTGGACTCCCCTGGTGGTGTCCTCTGCCCCACCCATTCCTGAGGTCCCTTTAGCTTCTTAATTGAGCCTTGCTTTTTAGGCCCGGGTGCACTTCCGAGGTTGGAAACAGTGTTATTCCCATTTCTTGGAGAAGGAAACTGAGGCCAGGGAAGGTTTAAGGTACTTGCCTGAGGTTCCACACTTCCCAAGACTCAGGCGCCCAGACCCCCAGTTCACCCATCCATTTCCCTCCAGGCTCCTGACACTTGTGACTGTTATTACTTTCGCAGCGTAGATCGTCCTGTGGAGTGTACTGGCCGTAGCCCCCTGTGTGCCAGGTGCTTTGCTGGGCATTTGGAGGAAGAGTCCACAGACTCTGGAGATCAAGTCCTGGCTCAGCTGAGTGATATTGGGCGAGTTTTTTCATCTCTCTGTGCCTCTCTTTCTCATCTGTAAAACGAGGACAAGGGTAGCTGTCACTTAATAGAACCTTTATTCTGTGCCCGTCAATGTGCTAACGTATATCGTTGCACTTAGTCCTCAGAGCAACACTGTGAAGTGGTTACAGGTACCCCCATTATAGAGAGGTTAAGGGGCCCCACCACCTAGACCTTGCCTTTCAGTCTCTTCTCATGTAACTAATTGATTCTAGACCCTGCTCAGGATCTGACATTCATTCAACTAAGCCTCTTAGGTGCTAGGCACCGGTTTGGGTGCTGGATAGCATGTTGGTTCAAGGGACCAACTGACTTTTCCATTTACTGACCTCAGCAGCTTAACCTATAAAATGGAAACAGTGATAACTGGTATTTACTGTGCCTTTATTATGTGTCAGGCACAGTACTTGTCTTTATGTGTATGGTCATTTTTGAAATTCTCAGAGTTCCTATGAATTAGGAACTTTGCAGATAAAAACCTGAAGCCCAAACAGCTTGGTGTGGTGAGAGTGAACAGGAAAATTCAAATGAACATGTAGCATGGTGTCAGGCACAATATAGACACGTGGTAAATGATGGTCAGATGGGGCTACTGATTAATCAATGTGAGGCATGGTCTTTGCCTTCCAATTGCTTAGTTTGATGGGGAAAGATGGGCACCTCCACTGCTATCTGATACCTGAATGAGTTCCATAGCAGAATACTGAGGAAATGAAGGTGGTATTTTCAAGGTCCAGAGACTACATCAGGCTGGCAGAGAGCAAAACCGAGGATTCTTTAAAAAGACCCAGTTCTAGCACTCTTGTGGAGATTCCTCCCTGCCCCACGCCCCCTTCATCGTGTGCTGTGCTGAGATGGGATCCCCTCAGCCTCTGGGCATTTGATAGATAGAGCCTGGGGCTCCCAGAGCTTCCTTCGTGAACCCACTGGCCACTCAAATATTATTTCTAGTGTCTGAGATGTGAAAAAAAAAAGTGAATTGCCTGTACAGGATCCTGTCTGGTAGGATCTGAGCGACAAATCAAAGCCCATCTAAAATGCTGATTTTGTGAAGTCTTCTTGATTCCCCACCTCACCCTATTTGTTAGCGAAAATAACAACTTAGTGCATTCAGTTATGAAGCTCCTTTAATGCTAATCTCATGATGGAACCTTGTAAGAAGGCTGGCATTACTATTCCCCATATTTTAGCAGAAGAGATAAAGGTACTGAGAGATTAAGTGCTTTGTTCAGGGGCATACAGCTGGGACGTGAGCTGGGAGTACTCTGACACCCAAACTTGTACTTTCAAGTATCTAGCCCTTCAATGTACTTAATAAATGAAGGTGATGAATTGAGTCCAACCTAACCCAAGTGCTTTTGTTTATTAGAATTAATCTCTGCTTCCAATGCCAATTTAGCATTTATTTTATTCTTACTAGTTAGGTCTTGTTGAGTTGACCAGTTTGTGTTTTAAGGGAGAGACGAGGCCTTGTTTTTGCAATGCCCATAGCATTTAGCATGGTGCCTGTTACACAGTTAAAAAATAAATTAGGAGTTAAACTGTGGTCTGTGACATCGTTTTCATGGTTGAGTAAAGGATCAAACAGCACTTTCAAACACAACTTTCTGTGATGATAGAAATGTTCTGTATCTGTGCTGTCCAACAAGGTCTTGAGCCTCTTGCCACTTGCGGCTATTAAGCACTTGAAATGTGTGACTAAGGAAGTAAATTTTAAATAAATTAAAAAAAAATTCAGTTCTTAGGTTTTGCTAGCCACGGTTCAAATATTCAGTAGCTAGTGTGGCTAGTGGCTGCATAATGGACAGTGCAGAGCTAAAGGATGCTCTTCCAAGCATCAAGATACAGCTTCCTAATACCCAGGCTTCCTTCATGAATTGAAAAGCCCCACACTAAAGTGGAGAAAGACTGTGTGCCCTAATGTGTTTGTGCCCACCCTGATCTTTTAAAGTGGGCATTTCTATTTACAGTCAAGCCATTTTCTCTAAGATGTTCACAATCTCTGAGTTGCCTTCAAAATATTTTTGAGACCAAAAAAAATTATTTTTTCTTGCATAAATGCTACTTCTGTTTGTGATGTGTTATTTTCTTTCCATTTTCTAGGAATAATTCTTACTTTATCCTTTTGGGCTGTGTTTGAGGTAGAACTTTTCCCTCTGTATGGAGCAGTTTTGTGTAAAATGCTCTTAGATGAATATTTTTTAGTAATATTTTTATAGCTTGGCCTTTTTTTTGAAAAATTATATTTATAGATGTCAAAACAAGTCAAACAAGTGAAATTTTTTGGTCAGCTAGTTATTTAAACTTTGTTCTCAATAGCTATTTCAGCCAATTTGGAATGGGCATAGGAAGGGAGTGCAAGGATCTGTTTTGTTGTATTGGAGAAACACCTGAATCTGACAAGTGAGTTTGTCTCTTGAGACTGGAATGGGAGGTTGTGTATGTTGTGTGTATTATGATTGTGTGTGTTCAAGTGCTCTAAGGCTTTGTCATACATCTTTACATACACGGTGCTTATGTTGACCATTCAGGATGCTGGATGCGGAGAGATGAAGTTTTATCCCAAGTAAATCCCCATTGCTAAGTCTGAGGATGATGAAAATTAACTGACATTTTAGATAGTGAAAACCTTGGCTCTCTGGCCTCTTAAGTTATCATATTTGTAACACTGAAAATTTTATCAGGTTTTGGATGTCCAAACTACATCTTATAATGCTGATTCTGGACTTCTTAACATGAAGTACGTGGAATTTGTAAAACTTCACTCAATTGCTTCTTGAAGTTCTGTTTTGCTTTAGAATCTGTTAACTTTTGTGGCATTTAGACTTGGGAGTTTTACGTGCTGCACTATTCCAGAACGAGGTTTGCTTACCAAAGAAAAAAAAAGCCTCTTGCCATAGTGATACCTTTGTAGCAGCAGTGGAATACTGTAACTATTGACACTTTTGTTCTGCTTTTGAGTAATAATTAGAACAGTTAAGGATAGCTCCAGGTTTTCAATAATCTCATCAGTTGGCTATCTAAACTGTTACCAGAAGGTTAGTACAATTTGGGATTATCCATAGTTTATGCGTACTTTAAGTCATTAGTTTAAGCTCTAAAACGTGCTTTAAAAATCTTGTTTTTATTTTGGGTTATTCCTCTGTAGCTACATTTTAAAGTGTCAGGTCTTATGACTGCTGTATCAGAATTTATACATGCTATGTGCATTTCAAAAGAAAGAACTAGTTACTCAGGTGTGAAGGTTGACATAGGGCTTACTTGAGTTTTTCAGGTACTTAAGCATTTGAGAAAACTTAGTGTTTAGAACTATCAGATTGTGTTCTTGTTTATTTCTTTTAATAGAAAACTGGGACACAAAATGGTAGTAATGTAACTTTATGGTTAAGAAGTTATGTGCATAGAAGCCAGGAAATTCAGTAATGTTCCCCCAAGCAACTGTAACTCAGACACATTGCATGAGGTTTTTATGATTTAATATATGATACCATATAGAGTAATAGGAAATACTGCATTTAGTATGTATACAAGAGAAAAATTATGGTTTTTGTGGGTGCCATAACTTTGTATATCTGGATTTCAGACATCTGTAAATTATCAATAATAATGTAGCATTAATATATATTTGTATTTGAGATAAATAGCCACTGGTACATCTAGAGATTCCTCTGAATTGTAGAGTTCATACCACTGAGTGTTTATGATTATTGTAATGTTCAAAGAGAAATTCTCCACCTAGGAGCATAAATTACAAGAATCTGTTTTGAAAATGAAACCTTAGTCTTCATCCTGTAGTATTTGATAATTAACATTTAGAAATGTTCAACTTTGTAATAGAATAAATGAAAACCTTGGTTTTAACATGTCTCCTTGAGAATATTGACTGTTTATCCTTTAGGAATTTTACTTTGGATTATCTTCATTTTTACTGTTAACTAATTTTCTGTGGTTAACCAGGAATGAGGATGGCACATTCTTGGTTTTATTTTCAAAATTGTATTCTCAAACCTGTTTTGTTACAAATCAAGGAGTTACTTAAGTTGTTTTTTCAAACATGTAGCAGCCTTGACCTCAAGCAGATAATGTTTGTTTTAATATTTTTTAGCAGTAATTTAGGGCAAAAGAATTGTGGATTATGAATTTCCCTAGTGTAAGTTAAAATTATCTTTTCTTTTTTTTCCAGCCAAATCAAATAGAAAGCTTACTTTTCTGTACTTAGCAAATGATGTCATCCAAAACAGTAAAAGAAAAGGACCTGAATTCACTAGAGAATTTGAGTCTGTCCTTGTGGATGCATTTTCTCATGTTGCCAGGTATGTTGTCTGGGGTTTTCTGTTGTTTGGTTTTGTTTTGTTTTTTAAATGCATTACCTTTTCCTCCTTTTTGTGAAAGCCTGTGTAAGTTGACAGCTTTGTACTTCATAGAGATGCGTTTTACAGAGCATTGCACAGGCCAAATTATAGTTTTGTGTTTTGCAGGGTCCTTAAGAACTTTCTCAGACATGTACATTGAAATGATTCAGTCCAGCACTCCGAGCACATCTGTTTCTTTAGATGTATTCATTTATTGGAGACATTTCTTGAATATGGTTATTTCCTTGGTTTGGCTGAGTTGTCTCATTAGTTTATGGTCAAAAAACAAAGTACAAGGGAACCTTCCAGTAACAAAAGTTTAGTAGCAAGAACTTAGTTGCTTATGCCTTCATTTGTATTTACTTCCTTGTGGATGGCTAGGTGTCTGGTTTACTAAAAATATTAGTCATTACTCTAACTGCAAAGATAATAATTATTAGTATGGAAAGTAGATACTTGCTCTGGCTATATCATATTAAACTTCTGCCACTTGTGTTTGGTGACAGGGAGGACTGGGGCATAGAGCACATATATATAGCTAATATCACAGAAAACATTCATTTGATTAAAAGTTTTATAAATTTTTTTTTCATTTAAAAACAAACTGCTTTTCTATAGACACAAATTAGCTGTCCATAGTTGACAAAAGGAGGAGTAAAGAAAAAGTGTTTTTCACTAGAATATTAGTGAATAAACATAGAAATAAACATCTTGCAAAAGGAAGTTGGGAAGGGCAAAAAGGAGACTAGGGGGTTAAAGAAAAATTGTTCTAGGGTTATAAGTGTAAGTGAAAGACCTTAAATGTGATAAAAGTCTTGGCATTCCATGAACTACTGGAAATTTTTTTTGTCAGCTATGTAGTTGACTCTTTCTTATGATGAACATAGATGGGGTATTAACTTGAAAAAAATAATGAATCCTCATAATGGAGTAAGCTTAGAACCGACTGCTGGAGTAGCTATCTGAAGTTGGAGATAGACATTTTCTTTTTTGAGGAGATTTAGTTCACAGTTTCTTAGACATTGGCTGTAGCTCTGCCTCCAACACTGTCTTGAGTGACGTTGGGTGTGTTCTTAGCTTTTTGAGCCTGAGTTTCACAATTGATTAAAAGGGATGGATGACACCACCTATCTCACTGAATTGTTGCGAGGCTACAGTAAAACAGTAAGTTTGAAAGATTAGCCAGTGTTTGCTTATTCATGGGAATATGCTAAATTGAAAACTCTGAGGAAAGGATCTTTTCTTTGTTGTAGTTCTTTGCTGTAGCCCAGGCACCTGGTAAAGTGTCTGGCACAGAGCTGGTGGGTTACACAGCTTTAGAGAACACCATACATGTAGCCTTGATGTGAATGGTGTTCCAGGAGCTGAGCAACATTTTAGTCTACTCTAGCACAGAGTAGGGATTCAGTAAATAATTGTTTAATTAATTAATAAGGCATAGGAAATTGAGTAAAATAATTTCCTGTAGGTATAGTAAACATAACATTTTTATTTAAAAATCAAACAATAATCGTTCGTTGCCCCCAATCCAGAAAAGGGTAATTAGATAGGAGTGGGAGAAGGGGGATGGGCAGTACTAGGATTAAAAATTCCTTTTCTACGTGGCAACATCTTAAAACCCATCTAGGAGGCACTGTAAAAATGTCATGGCAGATTCTATGGCATTGTGGAGAAAATAAACCTGCCCTTTTCAATAAAAAAAATAGCCCTAATTCCTTTTTTTTTTCTTTGTATTCCTGTAGTTCATTTAAGGTTCTGTTTGGGTATTTTGTTCAGGACTCCCATGTTTCTAAGCCCTAAACCCCCACCATTGTTAGAAAGGCCAGCCACTCCACTTGAATCACTATGCAGCTTATCAAGAGTAAGAAATGCTCTCTGTGGTTTTTCTGTGGCCAGTTGATGAGCAAAGATAGTTGACCCATTAATACCAGAATTGATTAGGAATCTCTTCCTGGTAATTCTTACCTCCTCCCTCATTCTCCCCCTCCCCCCTACAAAAAAATAAAAAATAAAAAAATAAACCTCTCTAATTAGAGAAAGCTGCCAAGCTCATAGGGTAGACTTAACTTGAATAGCAGTTTATTTAACCACTCTGAGCTTTTTTTCCCATACAAATGCCTTGTTATTTTCTTCCCAGTTTGAAGATTGTTGTGCACTTCATTTTTCATTCATCATTCATTCAAGTGCTATCTATATACCAAATACTGATCCAGACACTAGGGGAGCAGTAGTGAACAAGGCAGCTGAGGACGAGTAAATGAACAAGATACTTTCAGGGAGTGATAATATGGACATAATAAGACAGAATGATATTCTGGAGTGGGATCTCTTCTAGTATGGTTAAGGAAGGCACCTCTAAGGAAATGACATTTGAGGTAATCGTGTGAAGTAGGGACAGCTATTAAGAACCCAATGTAGAAATAATCTTGGCATGTTAAGAGGATCAGTGTGGTTAGAACCCAGTGAGCAGAGGGAAAACTGGCATCCAGATGAGATCAGAGAGGTAGGCTGGTGCCAATCACACATGCCTTGTAAGCCTGTGCAGGGAGGATTTTGTCTGGATGGGATGTCAGTGAAGCGTTTTAGCAGGGAAAGGATATATTCCACCACATTGTTAAAAGATGCCTCTGACTTGGTATGTAGAACGGATTTTAAAAGCCAAGGGACAGGGATATGAGTTTGGAGGGCATTGCTCTGCCCTGGCTGCAGATGGCATTGGGTAGGACTCAGAAGCAGTGAAAAGATAGTAGTAGCTTCATTTTATTGAATGTTTACCTTGTGAATGGATTTGCCTCCTCCTCTCTGTAAAACTGATAGGATTTATGGGTGTTGAGTAGGAGCTGGTAGTGAGGGAAAAGAGAAGTCAACGATTTCTAGGTTTTTGACTTAAGTGGATGGCTTATGGTGCCATTCACTGAGATGAAACTTGGGGGGAAAGGTATGGTAGAGGAAAGCAAGAGTTTTGTTTTGGTCCTATTAGGTTTGAGATGACTAGTAGGTATTCCAAGGGGTGATGGCAGGTAGATAACATGGGTAAAATAGTCTGAAGCTCAGAAGGAGATTTGTTTCTGGAGACATAAATTTAGAGTTATCACCATATGCATGTTTGTTTACTTTTGTGTCATGGGTTTCCAAGACCACTGTCAGTTTTGGTGACTTGCTAGGTGGACTCACAGGATCCAGTGACTAGTTGTGCTCATGGCTGTGGTTGATTACTGCAAAAGGATACAAAGCAAAAGGGAAAAGGTATATGGGAAAAAGTCCAGAGGAGAGAGACTAGGCATAAACTTCCAAGTCACAGTAGAGTCAAATGAGACATACTGAGTTCTTCCAGCATTGACTTGTGACAGCATTTGTAAAGTGTTGTCTACCTGGGATGGTCATTAGATACTTAGTGCCTAGGGTTTTTATTGGGGTTGGTCACAGACACTCTGCCAAAATTCCAGGCTCCCCCCAAAAAGCAAGTTTTGAGTATAAATAGTATTGTTTGCATGAATAGTTGAGGCACAGTAAACCACCCTTATCAGTTAAGATATTGTGGGAACACTCCTGAAATCCAAGGTCCCTGATGCCAGCTAAGGGCCAGCCTTGTGAGCAGGCCTTTGTAAAGGTAGCAGTCTCAGGCTTGCTCTGTCAGCTCTTTTCTGCACACTGTTCACAGAGGGGCATTTCTGCTCCAACTTCAATGAGGTGCTGTTGAAAGTGCTGGGGATACCATTTTGCATGGGATAAGACAGAAACACAGAAATTAATGAAGTGCCATTAGAACTATGGGGGACCAAAAGGACCCCAAGCTGGCTTGGCAATCCTCAGTGACCCAGCTGACATTTCAAGCAACAATTCTATGTGTATATAATATACACGTTTCACTTTTTAGATCAATTGTGCAGTGATTGAATTTAAAACTAGTCAGAATTAAAATGCATACTAAGGTGTGTTCAACATAAGTTACATGTGTAATTTTCATCTGCCAGTTTTTGCATTGATTGGTAGCAAAGGGTTTTTTTGGCATTTTTTTCACTTAAAGGTGTCTCAGTTTAGAATGGAGTTAATGCAACCTGAAAAGACAGCTCCCTCAGTTATAAAAGAACTTTGTTGCTTTAGTTGCCACTGATTCCAGGTGCTATACTCATGACAAACCTCATAAGTAAAAAGATTTCTCGACTGTTGTATCTGTACCTTTGAAATCAAAACTTAGATGTATTATAATGTCCAAGGAATTAGCCTACCTGGTTAGTTATATTTACCAATTAAACTGGAGCCTACTTTTAGCTTTAGTGGTTAGTGGTGAAAGCCTTTTGAAAATGTCGTCGTGGTTATAACAGCTTGAGCATCAGTTCCCACCGTACAGTAATGTGGCTGAAGCTGTACTCAGAATCAGTCTTAGAGCAATTGAGTCCCAAATATCCCCAGGGATGCTGGATGATAGGTGGGTGTGTGTTGTGCACCTCCTTCCCTTTTCATTAAATCCTTGGTAAGAATTTGTTGTCATGATTGGTTTCTCTTTATTTTAAGTGAACAGAGAATTTGGTGAGAACAGATTTTGTGGTAAGAGTACCAACTAGTTAATTAAGTTCTGATTAATTTTGATTTGATTATACTACTTACAATGATTTTATTCTTCTACACCAAACATTTGGTCACATCAAGGGCTTCCCATTGCCTTCAGGGTAAAGGTCACATGCTTAATATGGCATTCAGGGCCATCTATAATGTAATTCCACACTATCCCTCCAGATTCTTCTATTTCCACACACTCCCCATGTACTCAAGCCACCCAAATTACCCAAAACCTCTCTCTTCACTTTTTATATTGTTTGGGGGGAGGTTCCATTCATAGGAGAGGAGATAGCATGAGCAAAGGCACGTGCATAAGAAGGGAGCAAGTTCTCAGTAGAAAATCCTTATGGTCCAGTATTGCTAGAGTGTGAAGCATCTGGTAGGGTGTGCAAAGGTGAGGGGCTACTGTATCAAACCCTAGAAGTCAGGTCCTAGGCCTTATTCTTTGTATTCCAAGCACAGTATTTCATAAACATCATTGAAGGAGCTGGTGAGTGTTTAGTTGATGTCTGACATGAATGACCTTGATGTAGTAAGATGACTGCTGAAAGTTAACCAATTGTACAGCCTACTGATATTTATCTAAAACTTTCCAAGAAAGAGTACAACTAGACAAATATTTATTAGGGTTTTTCTCGGGTGTATGGGGGAAAAGACAAATGACCACCTCTGTGGAAATTACAGTCAAATAATTAAATGGACCAAATAAACTACATAGCATATCAGAAGATACACTGTATGAAGAAAAATTAAATAGGGGTATAATTTTAAATAGGGAGGTTAGGGAAGGACTCACTGAAAAGGTGCTATGTGAGTAAATGCACAACTGAAAGGAGAGAGTGAAGATAAGCCTTGTCTGAGCCATGCTACCATCTGGGGAAATGTGTTTCCGGTCAGAGTGAACTTTATGTGCAAATGCCCTGAAGTAGAAGGGCCAGGACTGGGGAGGGAGGAAGTGAGGGTATAGGAGGTGAGGCCAGAGAAATAGTGGGCTATGTTGAGACTGGCCTTGTAGGCTTTATAAGGACTTCCCTTTTATTCTGAGGGAGCATGGGAAGAAACATTGGAAGTTTTGAGCAAAAGAATTACATGATCTGCCTTAACACAGCAGCTAGGATTATATTTTTAAAGCTTGAGAACAGATTGTACGAGGACAAGGGTGGAAGCAGGGATGCCAGTAGGCTATTGCAGTAATCAGACAAGAGATGATAGTGGCTTGGACCAGGCTGAAGCAGAGAAAGGGGTGAGAAGTAATTGTTTCTAGACATTTTGAAGGAGGAGTAAAAGTGTTTTATCACAGGTATCAAATAATTAGGTCATATCTTTAAGTTTTATAATCAGTGGAAGGTTTTTTCCTCCCTTTTTTCCTAATTGTATGGTCTGTCAATGGAAGGTTTTTTCCCTCACTTTCACTCTGACTTAAAAAAAAAGGTGTAACAGAAAAATAATTTATATGTACCCTGATTTAGTAATTTGACCCCAATTCAGTGAAATTTGCCACGAAAAATTTATAAGTAATACAGTCTGACCAGATTAGTCTGAAACTTCACCTCGCCTTCAGAATAAATGTATGTTTTAAAAAGTGCTATCAGGGCTGAGAGTGGATGAAATACCCATCTCACTTGAATTTGGTATGGTTTGTTCTTGAAGTTCCTGTTAAAGATACTGACTTAGGTACTAAGATGTCAAGGTATCTCTTCTTGTTTGAAGTCACTTAATGTGAGATTATTGACATCTAGACAGTTTTATAAACTGGAACAATTCATAGTACTATAGTAGATGGTTATATAATACAATATAGTAGAGGGAATTTCTTCTCCTTTCAGAAAGTCTTCCCCCACTCTTCCACTTGCTGCCTGACATTTTATGGTAGCAATCTGTTCACACTAAGTGCTAGTTACAGTCGTCTCATTGGAAAATAATTCTGTTTCAGGAAAGTAATATGTCAGGGAAAAAACTCTAGCACCTTTCAGAAATAAATTACAAACAACTGTGTTATGCTCAGTGCATCTTAAGGTTATCTGTTAGATACCTTTGTATGAACATGGAATACAAGTAGTTAAAGTTGAGATCAGTCTTGGCATGTATGTGGGTATGATTGTATTTATATTTGCAGAGGTGTTGGTGTATAAGCACTGATGAGTTGTAGCGAATTTATTTCCCATCCTACACTTTTATTAAATCATAGATTTTTGGCCCCATTTAATTTCCAGTAGAATGTCTGACGTTATATTTCAATTAATGTCTTTTAAAAAAGCAAGTTGTCAGAATTGATTTTTGATGATTCTCTGTAAAAATGAGCCATTGGCTTTTTGCCTTATTTGCCCCATCTTTCAAAGGGGGTAAAAGACAAGGATTATTTCTGTAACGTAATCCCTCTCTCTTCCCAGTGCACCACAGGAAGAATGTAGTCTCTGGTCAAGTTTTGGTTATCCATTATTGTGATATGTACCTTACACTTTTTTTGTTTTTAAATATGTAAATCATTTAGTCAGTTGTTGATTTTTTTTTAATGTAGATCTGTCCTAATTAAAAACAAAAAATCTTAAGCTTATATATATCTTTTCGTCTTTTCTGGGCAGAGAGGCAGATGAAGGCTGTAAAAAACCTTTAGAAAGATTGCTGAACATCTGGCAAGAAAGAAGTGTATATGGCGGCGAGTTCATACAGCAGCTGAAGCTGTCTATGGAGGACTCCAAGAGCCCTCCGCCCAAAGGTAGAAACATCACCACATGTTTACAGCTCTTGGTCTTTGCCTACTTTCGAATCAAATATGAAAAGCTGCATTGGGGGTTGCTGTGAACCACCAGCGATTATATGATTCTTCAGAGAGAGATGATCATAAATGATGGTGAGAATTTATGTAGTGCTCGCAGCGTGTAAGCTTGGTTCTAGTATTAATGCTATTCATCACCTGACTTTTGCTTTATATGCTCCTTGGCGCTCTTCTGCCTTTCAGAGACTGCCCTTGCGTAAGGGAAAGGAACAACAAAGTTGTTCAGAGCTAGGAAGTACCCTAGACTAAGATTTTGTCCTAGCTCCTGCCACTAATAACTACAGGCTCTTGGATAAGTCCCTTAGCCTCTTTAGAGCTTGGTTTCATTAAATGTTGTGGTTTTGAAATGTATTTTTGATGGTTGTCAGCTTGCTGCCTGAAATTGCTTTTGGTCTTTAATGAACCCAGGGTATCCTTGGGAGGTGTGTATATGTATGTGTGTGAATTTTATCAAATCCTTCTAAAGAACTTGTATATATTTTTTGTTTCTTTTTTTAAGAAGAGTAAGATCAAATATTGTTTGGTTCTTTGGCTTCAGTTTAATTTTGGTTGGCATGATCTGTTTCTGAGCTACATATCTGATCTGACTGTACTCATATCCTAGAGGATCAAGTCCAAATGCTAACATAGTATTTAGGACCCTTTATAATATGAACTAGTTTGCTTTCCCTGATTCTTCTGCCATTCTGTCACATATACCATATTCTTTGGCCATACCCAGCAGTTTCCCCTCCAGGTGCTCTGTCGGTACCCCTTTCTTTGCATCTGCTGTTACCTCTGCCTGAACTGTCCTTCCCTTTCACTGTGTGGTGAACTCATTCTTCAAGAATGCTCCTCTTATTCTGACATCTTTCCTAGCTTGTTGGGACACATGTAAGCCATTCCCTTCCTGTTTTCTGGGACTTTGTACATGTCTCTGCTATAGAATTAACCATGGTTAGCATGCATAAATGATAATATTCATTCAGCAGCTGTTTATTGTGTGTCTTTTGTGATGTCTAGAGTTTATTTGCATTTCAAAGTGGGGTAACTTTCCCATGAAAGTTCAGGTTAGAGGCTATCTAAGAATGACAGAAGTGTTTTCAGACTACAGGTCATTGTTATTTTACTTGGAGTAGATAGAAACAATTTTGAGGTCACTCTGGCAGTAGCTTCTGAAAAGCAAAATTGTTTCCTACTTTGCATTCTGGCAGTGTTTGTACTGTGATTTTGGTGGTATTCTATGCAGCGCTGGGGAATTATCCAGCATTCTTCCCACTATTCTATCTTAGAATTCATTGGTAAACAGTGCTGATATTTTAAAACACCTTTGGGCAAGTAGAGCCCTGAAAGACAATGTTTGAGGCCAAGTGTTGAATTTCAATTCAACAGGCATTTGCTGGACATGTACTTTGAGTCAATAGCTGTGCTAGATGCTATAGGAAAGAGCCAGAGAGGAAAGAGAAGTCGTTCTGTACTCAGGGAGCAGTCAGACAAATTGGGGAATTTGTGGCAGTGGTAGATTGGCAAACAGCTCTGTAGGGTTTCTGATTTTCTTGAGTGTGTAGAATTTAACAACAATAGAGGCAGAATTCCTCTATGAGGAGGATATGCTGATGTAAAGATAATTTCTCTTTCTTAATTCTGTACGGATAGAAGCACAAATCAAAAGGTTCCAACACGTGTATTAGTCCCAGCTAACTCATTTTCTCTTGTCACCGTCTTCTTTAGATCTGAGTTACCAGAATATTTTACCACAATTCTTTCAAAGTATTGTTGAGGTCTCCAGAAGTTTATTTCCAAATTTAAGTAGTCCTTCTGTATTTCAGCTTTGATTCATGGGTAATTCTTTGTTCAGACAACTTTTAAAATTTACGTTTGAAATAAGAATTTCCCTGTGGGACTTTGGCAGTAGAGAATGTATGAGCTTAGGAATTCTGTTTTAGAACTGGAGATTTCTTGTCTCCCCAGGTGCAAGACCTAGATGGTCTAAAGTTGTCTCTTTGTTGTTGAGAATAGGAAAGCTGTTGCTTGTCTGAATGGAGCTTTGTTACTTACTTGACTCATACACAGTCACATCGTATCCTATAGTTCTAGAAGGATTTAAGAAAGAAAGGTAGTTGCAAAGGAAATAGCATTTATTGAGCACCTGTTATATACTGGCCTCTCTATTGGCTGCTTTTTATGTTAATTTCAGATCCTTACAACTATTCTATGAATTTGGCATTTTCGTATTTTAGATGAGAATACTAAGGCTCAAAAGGGTATAGTAACTTTATCCAAGTAGATATAATTGATAAGTGGAGAAGTCAAAGCCAGGTCTGTATGACTTTAAAGCCTGTGTTCTTCACACCATACCTTTTACTGAAAGCACATGGATTCAGCAGATTTGAATTGGGGTGTGAATCCGTAAGCAGGTCACCCAACTTTCCTGGACCTTAGTATAGTTAGTTTAGCTATTCAGAGCAAGGGTTTGAAATCAGAATTCCAGGGTATGAATCCCTGCTCAATCACTTCCAAATTGTGTGACTTTGGCATACATAGCATTCAACCTCACTGTGCCCAGGTTCCTCACTGTACAGTATGGCTGTTAGTGGTAACACCTCACTGGCTTGTTATGAGGATTACTTGAGATAATGTAGAAAAGATGTTATTAATGGAGTGATGATATGACTTTTAATTTGCCTCCCCAGTTCTAGAATCTAATGTTTGAGTTTCTAAATATGAACCAGTAGCGAAAGTACGAGGAGACTTGTTACTTTTTCCAATCCCACAGATGTTGTGAAGACTAGTGAACATAGTGGTTAAGAGCGTGAGCTCGAGGCCCCGCTTCCCCTGGTTCAAGTCTGGACCTGGCCACTCGGTTCAGTGAGATTATAGGGGTAAAGTGTTTTCCGAGCTATGCCTCCAGTGTCAGGCCTTTGTCGTTGTAGATCTTTTTCTTTCCACAAGTAAAGCTTAATGTGCTGCTTTAAAAAAAATTGCCTTTATTTTGCAGAAAGACAACAAAGAATAAGAAAGCTGTTCCACATAATATTTTCTGATTCTTTTCTCATTATGAAAGTAACATAACAGTTTTTTTTTAATCCCAGAAAATTTCAAGTGGATTCTTGAGAAGATCGAGCTTTATAGGTAGATGATTGCATTTTGTAATGTGATTGGGGTCCTTCAAGCTAACTTTTTGCCTTACAATGAGTCTGATGGTCTGCCACGGTGTCTGAAATTCTACCACAGTCAGCTCTCCAAGAGGCATGGCACAAACACTTAGGTAACCAGGACTGCTTGAAGGCTAGCTGAGTACAAGGCCCCCTAGGGACATAGAACAGGTTGGAGGATAGAAAAGGAGGTAAACAATAAGGGGACAAAACAATTTGGGCCAGCTATAGTGTTTGCCCTGCCTGTAAACAGAGTGTTGAGTAAGTCAAGACGGGCATGTAAATACTGTGGTTAGAAGCCACATTGATAGTGGAAGGGTGCCTTGTCTTAAATTCATATGAAGGAATGGGACTGACAAACTCCCTTGGTTATTTTTAATGGCTGCCTGACAAGACAGAACCGTGGGCATCATAATGATAGCTCTGCACAGGTGAAGCAGGGTAGAGTGAGCAGCAGGCTGTCCTGATTGTCAGGAAGCAGCATTAGTGCTTTCCAAGCTCTGTGCCTCCTTTGCCTTAAAGAGGTTTCAAACTCAGGTCTGTTGACTCTTTCCTAGGTAGTACAGGGATATAAAGGAATAAACACTTCATGTTTCTATCAGAGGCAAGGCCTCTGCCTGCCAGTGGCCATATAGAGTAGCAAGGGCCAAGTGCTTTAAAAGAGAGTTCCAGAACAGTGCTGTGGGAGTTAGAGGGAGATGATGACAACTGAGAGAAAGGGAGAGTACTCAAGATGTGTTACCATTACCACCAGTAGGCTTTGAACTTAGGTAGAAACTGTAAAATCATTAGAGGCCACTCCAGGGTTTTGAATAGAGGCATGGTGGGATAAGAGTTCAGCTCTAGGAAGATGAACAAGTATAGTCTGAGTTGGAAAGAGTGACTAGAAGCAGGAAGACTGCATGGGACCATAGTCTGGACAAGACTTTGATAAAGGGGAGATTGCTATAAGAGGCTATGGGATGGAGCAGAAAGAGGAGATATGTACAATATCCCTCAGAAGTGTGGAATCTGCTACAAGTTGGGACTTTGGAAGAGATTCTGGTGGTCTCCAAGGCATACTTGGAAGATGGGGCCATTGGAAGTGTTTATAATGGAAATAGGTAGCTCAGGAAAGGAGAATCCCTGTGGAAAAAATGAGGAATAATTTATTTCTAGTAGGCCCTCCAAGTGCAAATAGGAGAGAACTGGAAAAGTACGATGGTGTGATTACCTCCTGTTATACCCTCATCCATCAGGATGGCAAAGGACAGAAATAGCCCTAAAATTATTTTTATCAGTTTGATTTCAATGCTGTAATGCTTGTTCACTTGTAAGTGGGTGGCAGCATAAAGTGGTAAAGAGAACTCCTGATTAGGGGTCAGACGACTCTGGCTATAGGACCCACACTTAGACTCATGAGCTCTCTGACTTTGGACAAACGACAGCCTGGGAACCTGGATAGACTCATGAAAAATGAGGTGGGGAAAGCAAAAACATAGGTCTGAGGTCTGTCTGAGACCTTCCAGTGCTTAAATTCAGTGATTCTCAGTGTCCTGAAGAATTAAGTGGTGTGTGGTTTTTATATATAGTCAGTTCTGTATGACAGTTTGAAAACTGAAGGCTCTAAGTTTTATACTTTTCCCACCTTCTTAGTGTGTTTAACAGCTCCTTATTGAGCACTCTTGTAGGTGCTTGAAGTGAACAAAGATACTAAGAATGTCTTTTTGCTCTAATGCTTACATTCTAGTGGCTAGTGCTCACACATGCTGCCCGCGATGCTGTAGTTGCTGTCTGTCTGTGTGGGGCATACCACACTACCATTAGTTAGGCAGCGAGTGTGTGCCAAATACTGTTAGAAATTGCACATGCAAATCATATACTAACTCATCTTCTGTTTTAAAAATATAACAGTTCTTGCTCTGTAGTGCAGGGCTGCAAAAATGAGTGTGTAAACTGAAGCCATGCAACGTGATCTCAGTAATCAGTGAGGAAAATTGAAATTTTTTGTCAAAGAACTAAAAACTCACTGTTGGTTACAAATGTATAGGCATAGGGAAACAAAAAAGATAGCAAAACTAATAGTTATTTGGCATGCTGTAACATAAAAAACTACAAACCTTGGGAATTAGACTGTTCTGTTACTTTGTAACAAACTTACCAAGAGTGGTTTGAACTAAGCTTGCCTTCTTGTATAATTTATAATACAGAGCAAGCATTGTTCCTGTCTTAGTGAATTGTCCTATTCCTTTCTAAGTTTGGATCAGCTTCCAACATTTTATCCTTTGTGTTTTTGGTGTCATGAACTATCTCTGAAGTTTTTTGTCACCATCACTTCCTCCAGGATATTGTCATCCCTTCCATCCCAACCACTTTCTTCATTTATGTTGATAAACTAGCTGGCCTTCACGGAGTTCCTCTCACTGTGAATTTAGAGTCTTTCAAGGGGTATGGCAGTCAGTGCCAGCATCCGCCACAGCCCAGTGTTTCTTTTACAACTCCATTCATTTATGTTCCATTCAGATTTCACTTCCAGCATTAGTGTTAGTTTTCTTGCTGCTCTTTCATCTTTGTCAGTTTCCTGTTCTGATTATTCATTTTTATAAAATGTCACGGGGATGTTATCAGTGGGAGACTACTGAACGCTTTGTGTGTGTGAATGGAATAACACATGGGCAGTGACCAATCACTGACCTTGAGAGAAGTGATGTCACTGATCATGTGCATTTCTATTATTTATGTACTGAAGTTAGCAGTGATGTTTGTTCTCTGTGCAATTACTCAAAGTTAATATGCTCTGGTTTCTGGAATTTGAACAGATTGTTGGGGGACCACTATAGTTTAAACTGTGGTAACAAATCCACGCATAATAAAATTGTACAAAGTGAAGACTCTGTATTGCAAATGCTTCTGAATTTTTTTTTTTAGTATAATGACAAACAAGAAAAAATAAAATCCATGATACTCACTTGACTTCCACGTCAAACGTGGTTTGGTCAGTTAATGTGTAAGATAGAAACAGGAACTACATCCTTGGTTCCAGAATTAAATGTTTAACTAAGCAAGAAGTGTACATTATTCTGTTTATAACTCACAGGGTTCTGAGGCAGGTGCACAGTGACCCCTCATTTGACAGGTAAAAGGGTAATTGTGTGGTGCTAAGTAATTTGACTTCAGTGAGAAGAGCACAGATTTTGAAGTCATTCTTTTAGATGATTTAACCTCTCTCGGTCTTCATTTTCTCTATAAAAAGGAGATATTGTATCTTAGAATTGCTAGAAGATTTAAATGTAGGGAAACTATTGCAATACCTGGCATACATTAGGCATCCATTAGTTTCTTTACTTTCCAAACCTGAATTTATCATTTAGATTTGTGTCTCGCATTTGTTTGGCATTTATTTTGTATTGTCCAATTTGATACAAAAGGAATGATTTTGGAATTAACCTCATCGATTATAACAGTTTAAAAACATACCATACAAATAATAAAAAATGTAATCTGTTAGCCTCAAAAGTGGTTAATTTTAAAATGGTACAACTAATTTCTCCTAATAGTATCAGTGATATTTCTCAGTAATGGTTATTTTTAATTTTAAGGTAAAATTAGGTTTGTTTTGTGTTTAAAGGGTTAGCTTAAAGGACATTTGTGTTTAGAGTTTTTGACGCAATTTTATTGATGGGTTTTTCACTACTATAGGTTTCCCCAGGTATCCAAAAGTTGAGGGTTCCTACGAAACCTTCTGTAAGCTAAAAGGGGCAAAGTAAAGAAACAGTTACCATTAATTTATGTGGAAAAATTTCTAGGCATTCCCAAACCCAAAAAATAACCTCTTAGGCTTTTCTGATACGTTATAACATATCTCGCTAACAAAATTAATTGGTAGAGCTAAAGCCCAGATGCTTACGGACGCAGCTCACAGCCATGGTGCCTTGAAGCTGAAATGCCCAGTGTAGTTCCCAGGAAGCAGCTTGGCAAGGCCACGCTCGATGCTCCAGGTGTGCGCTGCCTCTCTAACCTTGCTGCAAGACAAACGCAGAAGGCTGCTTTCACTTTCTGCCTTTTTCATGAAAGTGAAAATTCTATTTGGATTTCTTTCCGTTACCGAAAACAGGTGCTAATGTAGGTCTTTGGTAAAAGTGACCTTTTGAAAAGTGGAGGATACTTGTATTTTCTGAAATTATCCAGAAGGTATAAAATATCTCATTTTATACACAGTATATTCTCTACACTCATCAGCTTGCTTTGTTGTATTGTCTTATAGGTTTCTTACCACTTTAGTTCTCCTGTTAACTTTCTTTTAAAAAAGAGTAAGGTTTTTGATGTGTTAGTTTGGTTAAGTTTCGCTTTTACATGCTTGTTTTTGGTAGTAGTTTTCCAGTGAGTCAATCTGAGATAACAGACTAAGGCCATTTTTGACTCTTGAGTAATGTAGAGAACTACCACCAATTTAAAATAACTAGCATGTTAAGCCATCCCTGGAAATGTACACCCCTTCTGCCCTTTTTTTTACATGTGGCCATTGTGCATAGCATTTGACTCACCTGGGTAAGCTATCATGACCCAAATTTGTCACCTTTTTCTTTCCTCTAGCAACAGAAGAGAAAAAATCTCTGAAGCGAACTTTTCAGCAGATACAAGAGGAGGAGGATGATGACTACCCTGGTAGCTACTCTCCCCAAGATCCTTCTGCAGGACCCCTCTTGGTACGTCAGAGTGGCTTGGCGAAGTGACCGCCAGTGTAAGATTATGGCCACAAGGTGGCGCCAGTGACCGTTACTGTGGGATCACCACAGGGCTGCTCTCTGGGGTCTGGGTGCAAGGTCCACCCAGTGAAGCTTGCTGGGCAGCAGGCTTAACTTGGTCTTTTTCATGCCATGGTTCTGGAATGGATTTATGTTTTATAGACTTGGCTTTTTTTACTCCTAGGAATTGAAAACGGTCTTAAAAAGTAGGTATTTGTAAAAGAGGTAGATAATGTTACAAAAGCCCCCTGCCATCACTTGTCTCCAATAGCATGGTTGTTTTTGTAAACAACTTGTTAGTTTCTAAGGATGGTTTGTGTGGCAATAGCAAATTTGCTACATTGTAACAAATATTAAAAGTGGGAGCTAGTGTTTACTGAGTTTTTAACCATATATTTGCCCTTCATATAAATTAGCTCATGAACTCTGTGGTTGGTTCATTTTCAGTATTTATTTATTTTATTTAGTCAGTCAGTCAGTCAGTCAGTTAAAGAAAGTGAGGCTTAAGGAGGCAGACTTAATTTGTCCAGTATCTTAATTTGAATCGGGGTGTCACTGGCTTCAGAGCCCACGCTCTTAACAGTACCTCTCATTTTGCTTGAAGCAGCTTTACTTCACACAAGGGTGTGTTGAAGGCCTATGTGAATAGGAAGCATGTCTGATTTATGTTGTTGAAATGTTAAGATGGGGTGGGCGGGGTTGCTAAATGAAAGCAGTGATAGGCCATATATCTTTGCATTGGAAAACTTTGATGAGAACAGCCTGATTATCAACTTTTAGGATAACCTAACTGCCGTCAGTTACTCCTGGGTCATTAGGGTCTGGCTCACCTGCCAGTTTTCTGACAATTTAAAAGACCCTTTTTGGTATACACACGGTATGTGTTCTTGGTTTGCTCTCCTTGGTTTCTTTTCCCCCTTGGTTTGTAATTAATGAGTTTGACTCGTTTACTTTTGGGAGTGGCTGCCAAAATTGAAAAGCTCTGTGACATTCATTTTGTAAAGCAAATACAAGAAAGAATTGAAGTAGATGGTGTGGTTTTATTTAATTAGTCAACACGCATTTGTTAAACACTTGGTGTATATCTTTATTCCATATTAGAGACCATCTATACTAGAAATCATCACTTGAAGCTAAGCATATTCTTAAGTTGCTAAAAACATGCTCTTTTTTTATTTAAAGAAGTATGTAGAATATTATTCATGTTCTGCCACAGACTTAGAAAAGTTTACTTGGTACATTCTCTTAGACTCTACATCATTGATGTCAGTATAAGCTCTGGGACCAAGAACAATTTGTCAGGGATGATCATGTTTAGAATTTGCCTCCATCTCATTTAATTCCAGCTTTTCTTGAAAACCATGTGTCTTAATGGATAACATTTGTGTTTTCATTGTACAGACTGAGGAACTAATCAAAGCTTTGCAGGACCTGGAAAATGCTGCATCAGGGGATGCTACTGTCCGACAGAAAATTGCATCTTTGCCCCAGGAAGTGCAAGATGTTTCTCTGTTGGAAAAAATAACAGGTGAGAAGGTAGAGTTTGGGTGAACTGACCTATCTCTAATGCCTCAAACCCTAGGACATACTTATGTCTGCAGGTGTAGACTTTCCATGTGGTATTGGGTGCTCTAGCATCTTAGGATTTGCAAACATAACTCACATGCTGAACAACAAAGTTGCTGGAATAGTCCATGCTTGAATAGTAATTCTAGGAATAATTGCAGAAATGCTGGCATGCTGCAACCTGTGGCACTCTAAGTAAGGTCTGTTGAAAACACAGTGCAGATTGTATGGGGGGCACTGAGGGGCAAAAAGTCATTAAACTCATGACCCCCTTACTAAAAAAAAATACGTGATTCAGTGCTGTGGGATTTATATACCCACTGCACACAAACACACCCATAGATGACAGTATTTTCAACATCAGGAACTCCAGGTGTGTACTGTTAGTTATGTCATTGTCCTCTTGATGATCACCTGTAGTCAGATAGGGAGGGGAAGTTGACATCATTCCTGCTTTAAGCATGGGAAATTGAAGGAATTAAGTATGAACTTATATTTATCGAGTATGCTCTGTGCTGGGTATTTCTACTCTTCATGATAATCTTTTGAGATTGCTGAATGTATTATCCCCATATTGTGTAGGAGGAAAATGAGGCTTTTGAGAGGTTAGGTGTCTTGCCCAAGGCTACCCAAGTAGTATATCTTGAGGTTCCAACCTAGGCTGCAAAGCCTATGTTATTTCCATTGCAAAAGCTCAGTCTTTTCATTCCACCCTCTCTTCATTCCTCCCCTCCTGAGGGCCACTATTTTCCCCTTCCACTCCCTGGACTTGGCTTCACTAAGTTCATCCAAATCCATTTACAGGAAATCAGAGTTGCTCGTGAAGTACTTCATTCCGCAGATAACTGAGGCGCGCTGTATAGACAGTGCTCGTGGTGTCCCACCCGCATCCCCTCACAGGTTGGGCGCCAAGAAGAAAAAGCAGGGTGTGGAGGAGAATGAGTGAGGGAGGTATTGCTGTATTTTAAAGATGGTCATGGAAGGCCTTTCTGATGACTTGACCTTTGATCAGAGGCTTCCAAAAATTAGTAAGCAAGCCAGGAGGATGTCTGAGGGAAGGAAGTGCTACCCAGGCAGAGGAGCAGTACCTCTAAATACCCTTCGGGCAGGAGTGTGCTTAGTTGGAGAACACAGCATGGAGGTCTTCTGCATCCTGTGTGAAGCACTTCAGCTTACTCACTCTGCTTCCCCAGCTCTAGCAATTTGACCCTGTGGGCTTTAACAGTCTCTTGATCCCATAGTCTTTTGATACCAGCTTTTCTCAGCCTTCACCCTCCTCATTTTCTTCTTTACTCAGCTTGGAGTCTTTGTAATACTCCTTCACATACACCCTCAATCCCTTTTTTCTTCTTTCTCCTTCACAGGAGTCTCCTGACAAAAACCCATCCTTTCTTCTGGTTTCCAACTTTTGTTATTATAGGGACTACCTCATTTATTATTAGAATCACAGTCTACAAAAATTGGAAGCAAATTAATATAAATATAAAGCTAGCAACGTATATGATTTCATTTAGCTGTTTTCAGTAACCTAAATGTCTCATACAACTTTTAAATTTTTTTTAATTGTTTTGATTTATAATTATGGTAAAATACACCTACAAAATTTACCATTTTAAGTGTACATTTCAGAGGTAGTAAGTATATTCACATGTTTAGCAACTGATTTCTAGAACTCTCTTCCCCCATATTGTAAAACTGAGATGAAACCTATATTTCCCTCTCTTCCAAGCTGCTGGCAACCACCATTCTTAAATCCAGCTTTTTGTCTCTTCTTTTCCTGGACCTGCACGGCTGAGTGTGGCTGGGGAAAAGAGATAACACATTGGCTGACCTTTCTTCCAGTTTCTGTGGATGAACATGCTTTTTGAATACCACCCCCTCGACCTGTTTGTTAGACCTCTTCCTTCTCACCTGCTTAGAGACATTGCTCCACCAATTCTCCCCTTTTCTTCTGCATCTTCAATTTTTTTCCCTCTACTGGATCATTCTCCAGTGTATAAAAACGTTCTTTTTTGGACCCATATCTTCATCTAGGTACAGCCTCATTTCTCTATTCTTTATGGCAAAACATCCTAAATAGATTGCCTGTGCTCATCTGTCTCCATTTCCCTTTCTCCCATGCTCTTGATTCCACTTCAATGAATCTTTAAACCTTGCTCTTACCATTGTTGCTGATAACTACCACGTTGCTAGATTCAGTGGTGAATTTTTTGTAAATCTTAACTTGATCTCCGTAACATTTGTCCCAGTTGATCATTTCTTCTTCCTGAAAATACTTTCTCACTTGGTGTAGTAGACAGACTGGTGACACCCCCACCAAAGGTCCACGTCCTAATTCTTAGAACCTGTGAATATGTTATCTTAAACGGCAAGAGGACTTTGCAGATGTGAACACATTAAGGTTCTTGAGGTGGGGAGATTATCGGTGGCCCCAGTCTAGTCACAAGGTGGATTATTTAGGTGGTTCCAATCTAATCACAGGGTCTTTCTAAGAGGGAAGTAGGAGGGCAAGAGTCAGAGAAGGATATGACTGGAGGCAGAGGTTGGAACGCTGCATTTTGAAGATGGAGGAAGGGGCCGCTATAATAAATATTAAGGTAATACATCTGTGTTGTTTTAAGCCACTGAGTTTGTGGTGATTTGTTAGAGCAGCAGTAGGAAACGAGGACCTGGCCATAGGAAAGCAGCTGTGGCTGTGACTCTCTTGTATGACTTTTTGGTCTCCTTTGCTGGTTTCTTCACTCCTCCTTATTGACCTCTTTCTGTTGAGTGCTTAGTCCTCTTCTCTAGTTAGTTTCACTGACAGTTCTTCTTATCCAGTTTGATGACTTTAAATAAAAATTTTTATATGAATGATTCCCTAGTTTGCATTTCCATTACTGACCTCTCCCATACATCCAGCCTCCTGCTTAGGGTTCTTAGTTGGATGCCTCAAAAGACATTTCAGACTTTATCTGACCCAAACCAGGTTTCTCATCTTCCTTCCAAAATTCATCTCTTGTGGTCTTCCCTATCTCAGTAAATTCCTCATAATTCCTGTTGATTGGGACCAAAACCAAATCTGACACCTTGTCACCACCTCCACTTCTACCTGGTGTGAGTCCCCACCATCTTCACTTGGATTATTGCAGTAGCTTCCTATTTGGTCACCCTGTGTCCTCCTTCTCCCCCAACCTGCAGCCATCCTTCTGTTCTTAACATAGTGACCAGAGCGATCTGTTAAAATGGAAATAAGACCATGTCTCCCTCTGCTCAGAGCACTCCAGTCACACGGGCTTCTTGCCAGGTACTTTTCCTTCCTAGGATCTTTGTACTTTCTTTTCCCTCTGTCTGGAATGATCTACCCCAGGAGTCACAGGGCCTGTCTCTCACTTCCTCCAAGCCTTGGTTTACGTATCACTTCGGTGAAACCTACCCTGGCCACCTGATTTAAAATTGCATTCCTCCCTCCCAATGCCCCATTTCTCCTCTGCCTTATTTCTCTCGAGTTCATATCTTCAGTTGATAAGTGAAATATATTATTTCTCTTCCTAATGAGAATATAAACTCCTTAAGGATAGTGAGGTTTTTTTGTCCCCTGTTGGCTCTGAGAGCCTAGAACAGTGTTGACACACAAGTGGAGTCCACACATTTGTTAAGCTAATTGTAAGGTTTGGGTATAAAAGTCTTTATTTGAGTGGTGCCTGTGGTAGAAAAGGAGATGGATACCAGGAGTCTAGACATTTCTCTTGAGGAGTTCTGCTCTAAAGGGAGCAGGTAGATGGGACAGTAGCTGGAGAGTGTACGGCATGTGGTCAGAAGGGAGAGCAGCATGTTTGTGTGCTGGTAATAGTGCCTCGGGAGGGAGAAAGGGATTGGTGAGGCATGAGGAAGCACAGGGCACAGTTAGAGACCGTCTCGGAGTTGACAGCAGGGAATGGGATGCCTGTGCACAAGCGGAGGGCTGCAGCAAGGCACCCAGTTGCTCTTCTGTGTAATGAGGAGGGCAGAGCATGTGAGGACAGCCGCAGTAAGCTCTCTGGAAGTGAGCATCTTGCTACTACATTTTGACTGCATTTTTTCCTGTAGCTCATAAAACTATTACAGGTTATTTTTCTGGGTTATAATTATTGGTGTGAATGAATTCTCTCTCTTGTACAACTTCTTGGAGGGTGAGAATTGACTTTTTCTTTTTCTTTAAAAACCAGTATTTTCCTTATGATTTTTGCCTTGGCCACTTAAAACATCTTAGTGAATTGACCATTAAAAAAAAAAATACAGTCAAGCAATGACAAAGCTAAAACCCACCTCACCACCCCAGCAGCATGTTCCCAGATTGCACCACCAATCTAGAAGAGTAAGTTTTGCTGTCCTTTGTGTCTTCCGTGACTGAGACCATCTCTTTCCTTTGTGTGGTTGAGCTCACTCCTTCTCTTTCACCAGGAGTGTCCTTTCATTTCTCTATCGTCAGATCAATTTGGAGTTCCTCAGTAGTTCTTAATATTCATATTAAGAAGGCATCTAAGTCAGACTGTCAAACAGAGAAGCTGTTGGGAATTCTTAAATCCCAGCTTACTATGAGAATGCTGAGGTCTCTTACCTCCGACCACACCTGTATTCATTGGGAGCAATATGTCTGTGTCACTGTGTAACTCTCACTTTTAGTTTGTCCCGTAGAACTAAGGGAGTCTCTAGTGCTCTTTGTTTCAAAGCACCGATCTACTCTTTTGATACTTTAAAGGCCTTTTAAAATGAAGTGCACATATTTGAAGTTCTGCTCTTACAGTACCTACATGTAATTAATTGTATCAGTCTTTTTTTAAATATAAATCTTCCTTTGTCTCTTCCTTTCATTTCATAGTGTTGAGCCTTGTTCACACATCTTTCCAAGAATACCCTTTCTTACACTTTGATACTTCAGCACAATTTTGTTTCCCAAACAGTGAGTTGCAACCTATTAATTGGACATGAAAACAGTCTGCTACGATGTAGCATTATTTTTTAATGGAGTAGAAGATAAAACACTTTGCACACAGTAAGGATAAGTATTGTTCTGTGAAACTTTGTGTTTCTTTTATTTTTATGTTACCTAAAGTATATTTCTAAGCATGGGTCACATTCGAAAGCATCTGAAAACATCTCTTCTCATCAGATCCTCTATTTTGCTAAGTGGCGGAAGAGAGCTCATTCCCAGGTTCAACACTTACATAGTTTAAGAGGTAGAGGCCCAACGGTCCATTTTAGAGACTTGGTTTTGAGTTTCAGCTTCAGCTAACAACATCATGTTGAACCTGTCATGTAGCTTTTATTTGGTCTTAGTTTCCACACCCAAGAAATGAGTGCTTGCTTTTGTATTTCAGAGGACTGTGGAAAGGATACTTAACAAAATAGTATGAGTGAAAGCACTTTTGAAATTCTTAGAGGCAAGGAAAAATGATTTCATGTATGACCTTAAATATCTCTTTGTTTTATCTGTAGAGCTTTTTAAGAATAGGCACTTAGAAATCCTTTGCCACGTTCCCTCCTTGTATAATTGCCTCAATTTATGTAATTTAGAAATGTCCTGTCTTATTGATAGGAGTGAATGTCTTTGGATCTCTCTGTCAGCCAGTTCATTGTTTGTATACAGGTTCTGGCTTATTCTTGGACTCTGTACACTGGGAGAGAAACTGTTTGCATTCATACCTATGCGATTTGTATATTATCTTTATTTTTTGGTCTCATTTGTACTTAGACAAAGAGGCAGCTGAACGTCTTTCAAAAACAGTAGATGAAGCATGTCTGTTACTAGCAGAATATAACGGCCGTCTGGCGGCAGAACTGGAAGACCGGCGCCAGCTGGCTCGGATGTTGGTGGAGTACACCCAGAACCAGAAAGATGTTTTGTCAGAAAAGGAGAAAAAGCTAGAAGTGAGTACATTGCAAGGCAGACCCAGACTTCCCATTTCCCTTCCATAGTCCATATTAGGAGGTTTTTATTATGCCTTAATTAACACATTTTTGTCTTTTAAAAATTCATGAGATGAGAACACCCACCAGATACTACAATTATTTGAACCTAGTTGAAAATTGAAGCCACATTTATATGTCCAAGAAGGAACAAGTTGAATACAGGAAACAAATATTGAAGTCTTAAGTCACAGCATTTAGGATCTTAATATTGCTTTGGTTTGAACTCACATTGAAAGAAAAATTATAGATTGAGGTACATAAGAATAGAAGGTCAGCAAAATCACAGAATGTTTATTTGGTAGTATTGGGAAATGCTTAAAATTTTTCTTTCTTTTGGATTATATAGGGATTTATTTATTTCTGACTTGTATCCATGGCAAGGCCAATAAGTAGTTGGCATCAAAGCTCTGTCTGCAGTCAGTTCTAAAATTTCTCAGTAATGTTTGTGGAGCCCAGTTCTCAAACTGTTGAGAAGGTACTGATTTCTACCCTGAGTTTCCATTAGTCTGAATGTTCTTGGGTAGGGGCTGCAGAACTAGTTCCTCACGATGCATTTGTTTGGCCTCTTACTTAAGCACATGGTGGTTTAACATTAGTGCTTAGGCCCTTGGGATAACACAGCCTGCATTGTGGACATATGGGGACTTTTGCTTGCCTCATTGTGCTAGGCTTCCTTTTCAAGAGTGCCTGCCCTTCTTTTTTTAAAAGAGGTATGGAGAAGAGTGGCAGCCAGTGTTTTGGGATGGGATGACAGTTTTGAGTTGTAGAATCAGTCATATAACAAATACTAGAGGAGATAAGGGAGGGAGGGTGGTCCCACTCTTCAGTATGTGCTCTCAGGAAACACAGATCTCTGGCACAGAGGGAAGAAAAATTGAGCTAGTCCTGTGGCTGAGATTATTGTGTTTGCCTTTCAACAGTCACTGACTTGAGCCAGGAAATGAATGATGGACACTTTTTACCATAACCTTACTATCAGTGGTTATGGGAGCAGTGATGGGTAGTGGTAGTGGGAAGTTCATATTCCTAGCCAGTTTGAAAGTGGAAGCTGGGAAACGGCTGTAAAAATAGTATGGTTTAGATTTAGAAATCAACACTGATCAGAAATCCTGAAGAGAGTTTCACAGGCAGTACCAGACGGTCATTCATCTGAAATGCTCATCTTTCACTGAGGAAGCATTTTCAGCACTGTGCCCCGGGACTAATAAGAGAGTGTAATTAATGATTCTGGTTGTAAGTCACCATGCCATCTGTTGAACTGCCCCTTGGCGACACATTAAAGGCTTTCTCTGATCTGTCAGACATTGATTATCATGAGCAGCTGTTGTCGGTTGGTATGTGGCAAACTACCATAGAGGACAGAGTCTTTGAGAAGGAGATTGGGTTGGTAGTGTGGCTTAACTCTTTGTTTGGTTCTCTTCCTCACAGTTGCACTTTCCTCCCTGTATTTCTTGGGGGAACATTCTGGTTTCTGTAGAACCAGTGGTTTATTAGATGTCATGAGAGGTCATTAAGGCAGAGACACGGATCAGAGATTTGGGTCTGTTCTGTTCCTTTCCAGCCCAAATTCCTCTACTCATGTAGGCATTGGAATTCAATTGCTTAAGAATCAGAACAGGAAGTTCCCACCATTGGAAAGTACAGATTCTGAACTGAAGGTTCTTATTCCAAGTGATGTCTCTTCGCCACTTGAACAAAACCATTCATTATAAAAATGAAGCTAAATTTGCTGCATTTTTAAAAAGTGAGTGACAAGATACTACTATATAGGATGTTGAGAGATGGCTTCAGTTTTTTTATCCATACTTGCTGAAAATATGAACAGTCTGCTCTCTAGAATCTATGATTTTTCTCTCACATCCCATAGTAAACTGGTCTTATTCCATTATATCTTCATAGTGTTGGTAAAACTTGCTAATTTGAATATGTGTCCTTGAAAGATGGATTATTACTATGAATTCTTCCAAATCCTCCGGAAGTCTCTTTTTGATGAGGACAGTACAGAAAGTATACTTAACTTTTTAACTTCTTTTTTAACACTACCAGTCCTTATTTTAAAATTACCACATCAGAATGCAAATGAAATCTTTTATTTTTTTAATGCTTTCATTGTCTTCGATATGTAGGCATTGAATTCTTAGAACTCTAGCAATGTGATTACTTGGTTGGGAGTCTGTTTTCATCCCAAAGTTCTAATTTATTAACACATGAGTTTTTTCTTTTTCCTTTTTGTCTTTTAAGTTTATCTCATCCTTCATGTAACAAGCATACCTTTTTTTTTTAATTTCACTTGAAAATTTTATGTTAGATTTCTCAGTGTCTCCTAAACTTTGGGATAGGGAGTGTAATGACTTAGAGCCTAGGATGATTGGGACTCTGGGGTGTCAGGGGGAGAACTGTGGCCCACAGAAAGAAGTTGTGTTTCTGCCTTAGTAAATTATATTCAGGCATAAACTGCATAAGTGAACATAAAACCAAACCAGGGTATTGTACGTAATGTAGATTAAGAAGACAATAGAGTCGAGTCCAAACTTCCTGGCAGTCAGTACAGCCTTTTTGTAAAAGGAAATATAGTTGAAGAAGATAAATACATATATAAATGGGGAAAGCCAGACTGGAGCAGACAGATGTGTGAAGAAAGACAAAAGACAGAAGGTGTGGGAGAGGGGTGCCAGGGTCCACCTGTGGGTATTAGGCTCTGCTCTTTAAGGAGTTGCTTATTTCTTCATAAATAAAGTCAACAAAACCTGTGCCAGTCAGGAGATAACACAAAGATGAGCAAGATACTCTCTCCTCTCAAGGAGCTTATATTTACTGGGGGAGAAACAGTAGGAAACAGCAGTTAAAATAGAATTTGAGAAATAATGTAAGTAAGGGGATTATCCTAACTTATTGCATCTAAGTTGAAATAGACCAAGAAAAAATTAAAATGTAGAAAATAGAATATCAAATGCATAAGCAGTTTCCAAACAACTCATGTTTTCAGTGGACATTCCAAAGTCTGCCAGACTATATGATAGGCTCTTTGATCTTTCAGTGCCAGGAACATAATTGTTCCTCAGTAAATACTTGCTTTGTGAATGAAATTCATCACTTGATGTAATTATTCTCTATAAAGAAGGAGTTTTTTAGGTTGCATGAAAAGTGGTTTAACAAATCTGATTCAGATTTTGGTTGTAAAGACTGTTAGTAAAGAAAGGTGACTATTTGATAGATGGGTTTTCTCTTTCATGCTCCCTTTTTCCTTTAAGTAGAGGGAGAATCGTGATTCATTTTGAGATGATGATTTTTTTTAACCTTTTTTTTCTTTTGTTCCTGGGTATCATGGTAGACATTCGTCTACCACCTTTTCCTTAAACTCTAAGCAGGGTTATAAAGGGGGCTGCTTAAAATCTATTTATATGCTTTTGTCATGAATATGAGAAAATCTAGAAATGGGAAAGAAGGTGTGTGGAAGGCAGCACAAAGAGCAGCCTAGAGGTGAAGGAAAGGAACATGGAGGAAGTAGAAGTTTAATTCAATAAAGGCCAGAGGTACCAGTTTTTAGAGCAAAGGGAATTTTTGTCTCAGGATGACAGAGAGGTGACTGTTATCCCCAAGTGACTGCTAGGAGCTCACAGCCATAGTCAGAGGGGTTGGACAGTTCCTGTCTTGTCAGTTTGGATAAAGCATAATATGGGTATGTTCCTTCTGAGTGATCAGGGCACGGAGAGAGAGTGTGTGTGGGTACAAATCTATTGTGCAAGCATTGAAGAAAAAAATTAAAGAGACGGGTACTTTCAATTTTACCACCTTAACCTCTCATCTGTTTTCATTCACATCATGGTGTTTGGCTGCCAAGTGATCTAGAACTGAGAGGAGACAGACCTGTGGGTGGTACACATGTCACATGGTACACATACACATTATATGCCACACAGGGAAGAGCTCTGGAGAGATGTGTTCCTATCTGCAATTTTTTTTTAATTCAGGTGAAATTTATAGATCATAAAAGTAACTGTTTGAGACTACATTTCAATGGCATTTAGTACATTCACAGTATTCGTGCAACCACCACCTGAATCAAAATCTGAAACATTTCATATTTCATCACAACAAAACCTGATACCCATTAAGTAGTCACTCACTGTGCTCCCTCCTCCCAGCCCCTGACAACCACCAGTCCACTTTCTGTCTCTGTGGATTTGTCTGTACTGGATGTTTCATATAATTGTCTGGCTTCTTTGACTTAGCATAATGTTTTTGAGGTTCATTTCATCCACATTATAGCATGTGTCAGTACTTTATTACTTTTTATGGCTAACTTGTCCGTTGTATGGATGTGCAATGATCTGTCTATTCATCTGTTGATGGACATGTGGGTTATTTACACCTTTTGGCCAGTATGAGTAATGCTGCTGTATACATTGATGTGCAAGTTTTTGTGTGAACATACATTTTTATTTCTCTGGGGTATATGTGTGCCTAGGAATGTATTTGCTGGTTTATATGGTAATCTGTTTTTAACTTTTTGAGGAGCTACTCCAAACTCTAAAATGGTACACTATTTTACATTCCCACCAACAGTGAATGAGGGTTCCAGTTTCCCCACATCCTTAACAACACTTGTTAATGTTTCTTTTTTATTCTAGCCATCCTAGTGGATGTGAAGTGGAATTTCATTGTGATTTTGATTTTCATTTCCCTTAATGACTAGTGATTGAGCATCTTTGCATGTGCTTATTAGCCATTTGTATATCCATTGAGCAATGTCTATTCAAGTCCTTTGCCCATTTTTGAATTGGGTTGTTTTTGTTTGTTGTTGAATTATAAGAGTTCTTCATATATTCTAAATAGTACTAGACTCTTATCAGATATATAATTGCAAATATTTTCTCCCATCTGTGTCTTTTCACTTTCTTAGTAATATCCTTTGAAGCACATCATTTTTAATTTTGATGAATGTCATTATCTGTTTTGTAATTTTGTTGTTCGTGTTTTGGTGTCAGCATTTAAGAATCCATTGCCAAATCTCAATGAAGATTTACTCCTGTATTTTCATCTGGGAGTTTTATAATTTTAGCTTTTACATTTAGGTCATTGGTACATTTTGAGTTCATTCTGTATAAGATGTAGGACATCTTCATTCTTTTCAGAGATACCCAGTTGTCCCAGCACCATTTATTGAAGAGACTGTTCTTTCCCCCTGAATGTTTGGCATTTTTGTGAAAAATCAATTGGCCAGAAATGTATGGATTTACTTCTGGACTCTATTCTATTCCATTGATCTATATGTCTATCCTATGTTGATACAACACTATTTTAATCACTGTAACTTCATAGTAAGTTTGAAGATCAGAAAATGTGAGTTCTCAAACTTTGTTCTTCAATGTTGTTTTAGCTATTGAGGCCTCTTGCAATGCCATATGAATTTGAAGATCAGCTTTTACATTTCTCTGAAAAAAGCCATTGGAATTTTAATAACAATTGTATTGAATCTGTAGATTGCTGTGGGGACTATGGCCATTTTAACAATCTTAAGTGTTCAATCCATGAACACAAAGACTTTTTTCCATATATTTAGACCTTTAATTTCTGATGCAGAATTTTAAAAAGCATGTTAGAATACCACACAGTGATGTAATTTGACATTACAGAGGCCCTGTTTGGGTGCCATAGGCATTCGGGACCATAGTAGAGGGCAGTAATGAGTGATGCCTTTCAGTAGGCTTGTGTGTCCCCAGCTTTAGAAGGTATGCATGCATATGTGGGTGCACTCTGCAAAGTCACCAGGGCATAGTAATGACGGCCAGCTTTACCCTGCAAAGTGAAGTGCCACATAGAGGCCTGGATATCTAGGTAAAGTCGTTAACAGGATTATTGAGGTAGTTGGAACCTTAGAGATCGTGTAGTCTGACTTGTGATTGGTGAAGAAACTCAGATGCAGAGAAGAGAGGTGGCCACAGAACAGGAATAGAATCCAAGGCACACATCTGGTAACTTTCCATCAGGATTGTGTTTTTGTTTTATTTTCATTTTGTTTCTTTTGAATTTGATTCCATAAGGTTAATAGCAGGAAGACATCGTACAAAGAAGAGTAGCCAAAGTTGAATCATTTCAACAATCCCCAAAAACCTTGTTTTAAGAGCAGTGATGTTTTAGGTGGGAATTAAAGTGCTTGCACAAAGCATTCCAGAGTGGTGTCTGAGAAAACCTTTGTAAAGTTTGAGAGAGCCCACTCTGCCACCACGATTGTAAGTACCCTCCTCTCTGTGACTATGCATGCTCTTGCTGGGGGTGGGGAGGATGGGATACAGTGGGATTAGCTCATTGATCTTAGTTAGGTCTGCTGCTCTTTCTCCCCAGCTTGGTATCTTCTGCTTGGACATAATGAATACTCAGGAGTAGAACTCCCTACTCAGACAATAAAGCTGAGAAGGGGAAAATGGCCCAGAACCCAACATTGCCTTGTGACTCTCATATTTCTGTCCGTAGTTTGGTTATAATAACTTGAGAAATGTTTTGGCTATCACTAATGGTATACTACGCCAACTGATGGTTGGCTATTGTTTTTGGCAACATCCCTCACCTCCCTTGAGGGTGCAAGATGGTTAGAAGCATTCATTTAAGTAATGGGACAGGCAGTAAGTGGAGATAAAGAGCTCCTTTTTTGTCAGCTTTGGAATAAATTCTCCCCTTTCCCCATAATGATAGAAGCCAGTATCTCATTGTCCCTTAGAATAAGGGCAAATGGGAGCAGGTGATCCAGTCCTCATTTTAGATGAGAAAACAGCTTAGGGTTTATAGGAGCATTCAAAGACACAGAGAATGTGGGAGAGGACCGTAACCCAGGTCTCCTGACTCCTGACTCTGGTGATCATCTAATGTGTTCCCCTGGGCACCAAGAGGCCCTGCCCAGAGCTGCCTTTCACAGCTCTGCCTAGCCTGGCCCCACCTGCCCACCAGTGCTCTACGCTCACTGACTGCCCTGCCTTAGCATGTAATTCTTCCCTCCTAACAGTGCTATCGGCACCACGGGCTGTTAGAACAGTTGTTGAAAAGGTCAGTCTACTTACATAGATCAAGTGATAATGGGGGGCTTGCACCCATGTCCTTCCGCACATAGCAGACCATGGCTTGCTCACTACTTTTTCATCCCTGCTTTGATGTGGAAGCCTTTTTTACCCCTCCAAGGTTTCCCTCCAGTAGATAGGGACTTTTCTTGAGTTGTGTGGTTCTGTGAGTACTTTGGAGTTAGAGGCTAGGTATTGGGTCACTGGACTCCTTCCATTTATTTCAGTCACTGCTGACCCTTTTAGCTCAGGCCAGATTGCAGCTGGAGCTCTTTTTTCTGTCAGGCATACGCATGTGTGTAGGTGCATGGGCATATTCTTTCTATATTCCAATGTGAAACCTTTACTAGTTTGTTCATCTCTTTTTGCTCCAGGAAAACAATACCACATAATCATCATGATTGTACTTAACCTAGTTGGTGACCCAAGGGCATGGTTTGCCAACATTTGAGACTTTGATTTCAGAACTCTCCCAGTTTTTTGAAATTCCATACTTCCAGCCATAGTATGGTTTTCATATTTATAGCCCAACTTCTGGTGCTTCCTCCTGGAACAGCTCCACTGAGTTTTAGTTAGTGTACATAGCACTAACTTTTCATGTTTATAAAATATGTACACATGTTAAGTCAAAAACATCTGGGGTGCTTGTCACCGCTAGCCTGCCAGAACCTTCAATCTTATTCAACCAATATGCAGCTCTTCCTTTATTTTTTTTCTAATTATAAAAGAGACATGCCACAGGGAACTTAGGAAGAATATATGTATAAAGGAAAACATAATCTCAGAACCCAGAGATAGTTACTTTTAATTTTGATATATTTACTTTATTTTTCCTATTTAAAAATTTCGTGTAGACAGTTTCCTATCATGTTTTTGTTTTGACATTGTTTTCCCTTATTAAAAAACTTCTATATATATATATATTTAATATAGCTGCTTAAATACCTGTGGTTGGATAGCCAATGATTATTGAGCATTTATGCTTTTTCTTTTGGGGGGAGGCCAACTTTCAGTATTTTAATTATTATACTTCCTGTAAATTTCTAAAAATGGATTTTTTTATGTATGTGCAAATGTCTGCTTGTCTTTAGGTACTCTGAAGTTCATGTACATTTCAGTGTCTTTGCCACCAGTAGGCTTTCCTGGCTTAGGAGTTCTTGCTTTTTTTCAAAGCATCTTAAGCAACCTAGAACTTCATTGAGATTTGTAGATTGATAGACAGATATATAGATACAGATAATCTCCCCTCTATCTCCATAAATTAAGGATTAGTCTTTGTTTTATGAAAGTATGAATATGAATAGTTTAATTAGACAAATGGGGCTCTCTTCTGGGTTTTAAATTACCTGTTTGCATTTGAAACAGCTGTGGGAAAAGAGCAGCTACTTAATATAACATTGACTTGAGTCATAATTTTGAGAGCAGAGTTCAGATTACAGAAATTTGAGATGTAGTGTCTAAGTATCTATTTGACCCAATGGGAACATGTTATTTTGAGCAAAGATTTATTTTAGTCTTTATGAATGTTCCTGATGCTGTTAAGGTAGGCCTTCTACACCCACTTCAAGTTGTGATTTTTGAAGAAAGTAAAATAGGATTGTGGCATACTTTGCAGTCTTGGAAATTACATCTCCAACTTTTTATTTCTATAACATGTAGGACTTGAAATAAGATCAGAGAGTCTTTTCCAAAATTAGGGCAAAAATGTTCATGGTTATAATCAGGAGTCAAAAAAACCGGTGCAAATAAAGCCCATGAGCTCCCAAAGTTATAGCATCCTTCATGTGAAGAGGTGATAGAACCAGTCAGCTGTCAGTATGACTTTGCAAGCCTCCTTATTTGTTCTCTTCCTTATTCAGATCTTTTAAACTTCTTTATAGGAAAAAGTGTGAACAACTTTCTTGCTTAATCTAGTGATTGGATACTTTTAAGCAGAGTAACTTTGCAAATTTCAACTCAACAAAAATTTGTCTTCTGAGCATTCTTGTGGTCTGAATAGATGTCTTCAGGATGTCTGGTATGATGTATTTGGTTCATTACAAGTCCTTTCATTTGCCCCGATATTTCTATTCCATGGGGCCACAGACTTACTAGGAGTTATTCCCATGAAGGTACTGTTCACCCCAGTTATGAATCGGTAATGAGGATCTGCAGTGCCTATTCCAGGCCTTTTCTGGCTTTTCCTGTTGAGGTCAGTGGTCCTTGCAGCCATCTTTGGTGGTTTTTACTTTTTAAAATACCAATTTTATCCTCATCTGGTGCACACAGTGTCCTTAGGGCCAGTTTATTTTCCTTCCTGCAGAAGACGTCTCCAATAGACTGGCTGAAGATGTCTTCAGCAGGTAGCAATGCAGTGCCTCTCTAACATTAACAAAAATCACATTCACACAAGCACACCCTCATACCAGTACCACTACGCCTTTTAACTACCCTGTCTCCCCTTTCCCTTGCTGCCTCCACTTAACCCATTGTAGTTTAGCATGCATATCTCCATTCCACCGATGTGGCCAGCTTCAGAATCCCTCACCAGTAGTCTAATTTCAAAAGCCAGAAGAAACTTCTCATCTCTGTCCCTCATTTCCTTTTCCTTTTCTCTTTTTGGCCCTCTCTGTGGCATTAATACTATTTATTACCCTTCATGTTTTTTCCTTTACTGGTTTCTATATACCATGCTCTGCTCATTGTAGTCTATTTTTTTGTTTTGTAAATATTGATATTCCTTTAGCCTTTAAAAAATTTTTCATTTTCCTTGAATGACATACTTAAGGTGGCTTCAGCTACCACCTAGGAGCTTAAAACTAGATCTTTGCCCAGATCCTTCCTTGGACCCCAGGCCCACATATGTATTTCAATAGACACTTCAAATTTAAAACTGCCAGAACAGACCATTTTATCCCTGCTAACCCTTCCTTCTCTTTCATCTTGGAGAATGGCATTGCCATACATCAAAACCAGCCACTAGACCTAATCCAGCGTTTTTCCGCCTATTTTTCCCACCTCCCAAATCAGTCAGTTCAGCCTCCTTTTATCCAGTCTCCCCCTCAGCTCCTCTGCTGCACCTCTGCCAAACTACCTCCCATCACCTGTCTTCCACACTGGGGTAGTCGCCAAACCATCATTTTTATCTCCTCAGTTTTTCTTGAATCTTCATCTCTGTCTGCACGTCTACCACCTTAGTCCAGACTCTAATTGTCTCTCACCTGGTCCCCTGCCAGAGCCTTATTACTGATCTACCTGCATTTGTTCTTGCATCCTGTACTCCATTCTTCACAAGGCAGCCCTGTGATGTTTTCAAAGTGCAGCTGTGAGCATATCATTTCCCTGCTTAACATTTAAATGGTTTCTTACTGTGCCTAGAATATAGGCCCAAATCCTTGCATATTTCCCCTGAGTCCCACCCCATGACTTGAACCCTGCTGACCTCAGCCATATCTCTTGCTGTGTCCATTTCATTCTATCCATGTTGGCTTTCTTTTATCTCCAGCTTTACATGTGCTGTTCCCTCTGCCTAGATCACCCACCCCTCTTTTCTTCCCACCAGTTATCTTTACCTAGTTTAATTCCCATCGTTTATATCCCAAGTCAAATAGTATATCCCTGACACCCCGCCCCATCTCTACATCAAACCAGGCCTTCCCCTCCCTACTCCCCATGTATACTGTCATAGTTCCCTGTCTTTTTCCTTTGGAACTTCACATTGTTTGTTATATGTTTATGGACTATTTGGTTATTTCCTGTCCAGATCATAATAAAATCCTGTCCGTATTGTTACTCTTTCATCCACAACCCTATCCTGATGCTTGGCAAACATGCTGACTGATCCAGGTGGCAGGTGTCATTGCAGCTCGGTACATCTCTAGGCTAGGATAGAATACCTTAGAGGGGACTTCTGCCAGGTTAAAGATGTTCACACGAGCCCCAAGCTTTTTACTCCTTAGACAAATTCCTTCCCTTCTCTCAGTCTTTAGAGTGATAGAATTGGACCGACTGTGCTGCCCCCTCATTATGAAATTTTGTGTCTTTTCCCCCTAGTTTTGGAGGTCCAACGCCCTTTCATTCTCAAGCTGTGCTAAATTTTTGTGCCATACTCGAATGGTGTGTGGGAGGAAAGGATTGTACCCCATAAGTGATTATCTTTCTCTTCTGTCCTGCCTGTCTTTTCTTAACATAAATCAGGAAGATTAAATATTGCTCATAAAATAATAAACATGGAAGGGGTAATTGTTATTCTCACATCTGCTAATCCACATTCAACAGTTTAACAAGTGCCTGGTTTTGTTCATATTTCACAGTCATCCTATGATATAAGCATTATGTGTCCTTTCCTGTCTTGTATATAAGGACACTAAGCCCAGTGAGGTTATGTTTATGTGTCACCCCATAGGCAAGTGGTAAAGGAGGATTTGAATTTGGATTCTCTAACTTGGAATTCTTTTTGTTTTACTACAACGACCTCCCTTTAAGTGGGAGAGATGATGGGCCCTTAGTCTCTGGAAGAATTAGAAGTGCATTTTCCTTTTTTTTTTGCTAATTGAAAGAAATTGAAGTCTTTACTGCTTGAAGAGAGATCTATATCCACATTGGTGCAGTAAGTAACCTACAGGCTACCTTGCCCAAGGCAGACCTTCTGGCACTTAAAATTATAATAAACATTGCTTAAAATAATTTCGTGTGGAAAATGTCCTTTTCTTTTCTCCCATTGCTTCTCAGCTGCCATGCAGGAGGGCTTGACCCAACCAGTAATTTGGCTCAAAAGGTGAAACAGTTGATAGCCCTGCACCTTTGCTGTTTGTCTGCACTCCGTCAGTAACCTGGTTTCCATTACAGTGGTTGCTAAGGAAGCCAGTCAGGGAAGCTTTGTTACTAGCATAAAGCTTACATTTTTGATGGTTTATATGTTTAAAAAAAACTAATTATAAGTTGCTCTTGTACGTTTAGTATTTTGGTTTTAATTTTTTTGTGATGAGGGACCCATTGCATAAATAATGGAAGCATTTTTGAAGGATTTGGGTATTTTTAAATAAGTCTCTTTTTAAAGTATTTTATGGACCTCCGTTAAGTTGTAAATATTCCACTCTATAATTACATCAAGGTTTGAAAGTTTACCTATTCCTAAAGTTGATTTTATTTTTGTTCATTTCATTTTTTTATTAGCCTAGTTATATAGACACTGACTTTTTATTTTTCTTCTCCTGTGTCTGCAAATGCCTGTTAGAAGGGGTTTTTGTATCAACAGTAGAAGCTCCCTTAAGCCTCTTGTATAATGGGTCCTCTCGGGAGAGAGAACTAACCTGGACACACTTGGTGGTAGAGTTCAAGCTTAAGAAGTCTATTCCCATTTGACTCCAGTGTATGGTTGGATCGCTCTGAGAGCATTCCTTTAATTGTCACCATTTTGTCATACTCCCTTCTAGGAAATACTTTGTGTTTACCTTTATTACTGGTTTTGGCAGTGGAGCTGAGAGGCTCCCTGTGTGTTTCTCAGCAGCTCCAGCCCTGCTGTAACACCCCAGAGTATATCACCTTGAAAAATCGAAGCTGCCACTAAGTCACATGGGAACACGGAGGTGGCTGGAAAACAGGTGTGGGGTCAGTGATGATTTTTTGTTCCCACATAGATCCTTGAAGAAAAATTAAAAGTGGCACTCTTATTCCAGTCCAAAGATTTATATATTGTACTTTCCCTAAAAATAAATTAAAGAAAGAAAATAATTAATTATGATTTAAGAAGAGGTTGTAATTTTCAAGTGTAGGTCCTGTGAGCCTTAGTGGTGAGAGGTTAGCCTCCTGGAAGGATGACACCCACTCATCTTCTAAGACCCATCCCAGAGGACCTGTTCCCAGGAAGCCTTCCCTCACTGGGTTGGGTGCCCACCTGCGTGTCCCCATGGTGGCTGGGGCCCAGCTATGGTGGCCCCGGCCATGCCGCGATGAAGAGGGCTAGCTGGCTGTGTTAAATGATATTATAGGGTGAGGGTCAGCTTCCCTTTTCTGTTTGGCGCTCTCAGCCTTCATGGATTGAGCAGTTTTAACTTATATTCAGTGTTTCAGGTCACCTTTAAAACAGGCCCTTCATAAACTGCTTCGTGCATAATAAGCCTTTATGACTCTTAATTGGGAGTAGCCAAGTAGTGGGCAATTTTTATATACCATATGTCCTATAGCACAACAGGGTAAAATAAAGGAAAACATGACTCTTGATACTGGAAATCTTGTCTCATCAAGCCTGTGGTGTTTTCTAATGTAAATACTTACAAAGCCAGAAAAAATAGGTTTGACAGTGTTTATATTTTGATCAATATTTCTTACTGGAGTTGCTAGAGGAAATGCTTATAAATTTTTTGTTGGCTTTGAAAATGAAATTCTTGTAGAAACAGCATTTCATTGTCAGTCCCAGTCATTTCTAACCCTCTTATCCCAGAGCTTATCGGTAGCATGTTAGGTCTGGTTTATTGCTCTAACCAAAAAAGGCAAAGAATGTGTAAGCCTTGCTCCCTTCAGCCAGTTGTCTTGGTGCTCTGTGATGGTCTATGTTCACACAGTGTCAGCTGGATTCGCAGGAAGCGGGGGGGGCTTTGGACACATTTTCTTTTGCACATTTGGAGAGTCTTTGAGGTGAGATTCCAGAGCTTTGCCAGGAGCATAAATCCTAGGCATGTCTCAGAACTACCTTGGGTTTTACCGTCTATGTTTTAAACATTTCTGGGCAGTCAAATAAACCTAGGCAGTTTTATCACAGGTTCCTGCTTCTTCCCCCTCTGCCTCTCCTGGAGGATCCGGAACAGAGGGGAGCAGCAGCAAGTCTGCTAGGACTCTTAGCTGTTTCATGGCTTTCTACAGTCCCTCTGGGGTGAGGTAGGATTTGCTACAGTAGATGCATGTAGCTGAATGGAAGATTCAGCTCAACCCCTCACCTCTGCCTCCAGCCTAGCATAAGCTATGCATGAGCAGGAAAGGCAAAGCAGCAACAGGACTACTTGGATTTGCCTTGTCTTATCTTGCTTAAGATTGGTAGTAGAAGAAAGGCAAGGATCTGAAGACGAGTACAAAGAAGAGCCATGTGAACTGTGGTTGAGGTGAATCAGCTGGAAGGGAGAGAAGACTGATGAGCAGAACACGACAGCTGTGTCATCCTGCAGGTCCTAATCGCTCGAATTCCTGCACCAGGCAGGGTAGCATGAGTGTGAGATTAAAGGCTTAGTCCTCCATTATACACAAGTGTTAGGTATTTTAAACAAGGAATATGTGACCACCTTGCCATATAACATTTCTCTACCTGAGTGGTACTTGGTGTACTAAAGAGATTGTGGGATGCAGTACACTGAAATGAGTCAAAAGAATTGGAATGGATCTCATCATGTTAAAGTTGGTTTTAGTGGTATCATGGAAAGAAGCCCTGTTTTTTTCTAAGAGCAGTAGTAGCTGAGGGCACAGTTTGAAACCTTATAGCAGCAGAGCTTGTCAGAAGGCAGCTGGTTGGTTGAGAGAAAAGATTCTTGGATTTTCCTGATGTTTGTCTCTTACTCATCCAGAGCCTGGAAAGGCAGCTAGTGAGGGAGTGCTGTGATCTGGCCAAGGTAGAATAAGAAAAGGGGAAACTGGGAGGCAAGTGGAGGCTGGAGTTGTATTTGGGGAATAGTTTTGTTTGGGTTCAATCTTAATTTTTTGTTGGTCATGGCAACATTTGATATAGATGATGACTTAATTTTGAAAAACACTATCTATATATTTTTTAAAAGGGTGGTGGGAGATCACAGAATCAGTCAGTACTGAATCTATTCAGGGGACTATAAAATTACTGTAACTTGAGTTTGACCTAATCAGACTTGAAAGCTCATTTCTTTTTAGTGCAGGATAATAATCTACCCCAGTTTGTCCATTCACCTACTGAAGGGCACCTTGCTTGGTTTCTTCCAAGTTTTGGCACTTAAAATGCTGCTATAATAATTTATGTGTTCATGTTTATTATAAAAAATTATGTTTATTCATGGCATAAGTTTTCGGCTCCTTTGGATAAATACCACTGAGCATGATTGCTGGATCATGTGGTAACAGTATGTTTAGTTTTGTTAGAAACCACCAAACTGTCTTCCAAAGTAATTGTACTATATTGCATTTCCACCAGCAGTGTATGAGAGTTGCTGTTGCTCCACGTCCTCATCAGCATTTGGTGGTGTCAGTGTTCTGGATTTTGGCTGTTTTTAATGGGTATATGGTGGTAACCTCGTGTTTGAATTTGCATTTCCCTAATGACGTATGATGTCCCTTGCAAACATTTTCCCCAGTCTGTGGCTTGCCTTTTCATTCCTTTGACAGTGTCTTTTGCAGAGCAAAAAATTTTCATTTTAATGAAGTCCAGCTTATCACTTCTTTCATGAATCATGCCTTTGGTATTATGTCTGAAAAGTCATCACCAAATCAAAGATCACTTAGACTTCCTTCTGTTATCTTCAAAGAGTTTTAGTTTTGTGTTTTACATTTAGGTCTGTGATTCATTTTTCATTAAATGAATCTTTTAAAAAACATCTTTGTAAAGGATGTAAGATTTGATTTTTTTGCATATGGGTATCTGTTTGTTCCAGCACCCTTTGCTGAAAATACCATCTTTTCTTTACTGTATTACCATTGTTACTTTGTCAAAGATCAGTTGACTATATTTATGTGGATCTGTTTCTAGGCCCTCTTTTCTGTTGCACTGATTTATTTGTTCTTTTGTCAGTACCACGTTTTCTTGATTACTGTAGCATTATAATGAGCCTTGGAGTCAGGTAGCGTTTGACTTTGTTTTACTCTTTCAATATTGTGTTGGCTATTCTGAGTCTTTTGCCTCTCCATATAAACTTTAGAATCACTTTGTAACCACAGAATAATTTGGTATGATTTTGATTGGGACTTTGTTGGATCTGTAGATCAAGTTGGGAAGAACTGACATCTAAATAATATTGAGTCTTCCTATCCATGAACATGGAATATCTCTCCATTTATTTAGTTCTGTCTGTTCATCAGAGTTTTGTAGTTTTCTCTTGTACTTAGTTTGTTAGATTTAGACCTAAGTATTTCATTGTTTTGGGTGCTAGTATAAATGGGATTGTGTTTTAATTTCAAATTCCACTTCTTCATTGCTGGTATATGGGAAAGTGGTTGACTTTTGTATATTAACCTTGTATCTTGTAACTATGTTTTTCAATTTTCAGTGACAGTTCCATTCTCATCCTTTCTCTAGTAATGCCTTCCTCTCAGGCTCAAGTACCTGCTCTTAAAGTAGAAATCTATGAAAAGAGTAATCTAGTGGCATGAGGTATGGGCAGGATCTGTGAAGTTTTCAGAGTGGCCCAAAGAGAGGACTTTGGTGGAACATATTATTAATTTTTTCTTGAAGAATATAAAACCAAAGAAGAAAAATGTAGAGGGGAAGGGCAGGGGTTCTCGATATTTTAGATGCTCACATCTGAAATTAGTTTTCAGTTTCAAAAACGAATGGTGATTACTTAGTGTGGTGTACTTGGACATAAATGTTTCATCTATTAATTCATTGGGCAACTGTGTTGGACACTTACTGTCTACAGGACACTGCTGGGCATGGTGGATGCCAGGTAAAGGAGACGGGTCTGGTCCTAACCACCTGAAGCTTCCTAATTTGATGGGGGAGTTATTATTAATTTACATAAGCATTGTTTTGATGGTTAAGTCTAAGAAGGAAAGAAATGGGATGTCAGGAAAGCTTATTCTTCCTTGTGTCTTCCTTTGATGGCTTGTGTGAGCAGCTCTCATTTCAGGTGGAAGACTGCCTGCCTGCAGTAATGTGGAGGCAGAACCTCCCTGCCCACACCCCGTATTCCCTTATCCTACTCCTTGTTGTACTTTATTCTTACAGCTTGAACTGAGTGTTCCTCATTTTCCCTATTTACTGTTCTATCACTCTTCCCAGGAGTGCTTAAGCTTATGCCCCCAAACCCTGTGCTTCAAGTGTTTATAAGGTATCTGGTAGGAAGGAATTTAAAACATGAAGAAGAATCTTAAGGCTGGTCTGATTCTTTCCTTTTCAGGTAAGGTGGGTGAGGTGATGGAAGAGAGGGAACACATCCACAGTCACACAGCAAGTTAGAGCCCAAACTAAACCCATGCCTTGGAGTCTCAGCCCAGTGCTTTCTATTATATCCCTGCAGGAGAGGCTGTAGCCAGCAGTACCCAGCCTCAGTAACTTCCTTTCTTTGTAGAAATAATTAGGGTGGATGATAGAGCTAGAGGAAAAAAGATAAACCCCAAGGAGGCCACAAACCACCAACTTCACACTGCCCAGAGTTGTTATTCCACAGGTTTACCAAGGGTACCTTTTGCTGGGAGCTGAGGAAAGAAAGTACTACACCAAATTCCCATCATCAGGGGAGTCATATTTTAGAGGAACATAGAAATCTGTATGGAGAGAGAACCTAAGAGCAGCCTTTTAGGTGCTTATATGCATGCTCAGTGCATAGGAGGCCTCCGAGCTGGTGAACATGGGGACCAGTCTCCTGTATGAAGAGAGAAGATTATCCTAGAGATGGGATCTAAGCTGTTAGGCAGAGGAGTAGAGGCAGGACTTCGCTGGGCCAGGAGATAAAAGAGATCCCTTCAGGCTTGAGGGGAATCCTGAACAAATGGCCCATGCAGTGGTGGTCTGTGCATAGCGGGTCAGGAAGTCGTGAGAAATACATATGGGCAGGAGCTGATTTTAAAGACCTTGAGGTCTAATCGTGGAGATAGTGCACTACCATGCTTCTCTTTCTCAAAGGAGTGACTTGATGAAAGCTGGGCTTTGGAAGATAAGTGTGGCATGTTTAGGGGAGATTATTAGAAGGCCTAATCAATGACTTAGCTGCAATTACTCAGGTATAATTTTTTTTATCTTTAAGAGCTTGAAAACCCTAGCATTGTAGTTTAGCTGAATGGGAAAGAGGTGATCTGATAGGGAGAAAATAGAACTGGAAGGTGAGAGTACCTGTATTGGCACCTTATGCCTGACCATCAGCACAACACAGATTTAACTGCATTGCCTTCTCTTTCTCTCCTTAGGAATATAAACAGAAGCTTGCTCGGGTAACCCAGGTCCGCAAGGAACTGAAGTCCCATATTCAGAGCTTGCCAGACCTCTCATTGCTGCCCAACGTCACAGGGGGCTTGGCCCCCTTGCCTTCTGCTGGTGACCTGTTTTCAACTGACTAGGGCAGGTGCCATGCCCCAGAATCCCATCTATACCAGCAGAAAGAAGAGGGCAAGTCATGGTTGGAAATAACCTTGTGGCCCCTGGTTCTATCCCTCCTTCCACCTAGTCCCCTGGCTTCAAGAAAGAACCACAGACTGATTCTCCTCTCTGGCCTCTCCTGTTGAGCACAATTCAGAACAGTGGTGAGTGGAGTCCAGCTGATATTCATATTTTGGAAGAATACAAACTCTTCTACTTCGTGTTTTCATGACCCTGTTGGTTTTCCATCCTTAGCTGTCTTTTTATACCCAAGAAGTTATGAAAATCATGTATACTCTGGAAACTTTCAGAAGAATCTTGTCCCTCATGACAGCGTTGTCATGAAAGCAGCTTCTCCTTTCTGAACTGGGCTTGTTCAAGTTCAGTACAGGCTTCCACTGTGGGACTCGCTCTGGAGCCATTGACTTTCCTGGCTGCCATCCACCCCAAAGGCTGTTGAGCAGCTTTGCCGTAAAGTTTGCCAAATCTCTGCCCCTCCCTTACTGTTACTTCTAGTGATATGTAGTCGGAGGTGAGGTGCATTTGTTTTGTAAGCAGACTAGAGAATCATCTAGCAATAACATTCAGAGCTGGTCTGGGACATAAAGTCACAGTTCAGAGACAGAGTAGCAGGGATCACAAGCATGAGTTAAAATAAATTACTTGATTCAGATCCCTATAAGCAACCTTTCTAGGCTGCTTGATACCTAGATAACAAGGGTCCCCTCACTGTCACAGAGAATTGTTAGAACATGATCATTTGGCCCCAGATGGTTATGAAGGTGGTTCTTAGTAATGGCAGTGGCGGGCCCCCAAGCTGAATGCATATTGAGTCTGGGCTCTGCACGGGTATTGCTTTGGCCCTATCTTTTGGAGAGTAGGGCACACACACTAACGTTGAGTTCACTGTGTGGGCTCATGTCCACAATATAGTGACTAAACTTGAATATCCCCCTTGCAGAAATGGTACTCTGTGCATGTCTGTCTCTCAATTCCTGCCACTGCATGAGTCCTTGTGCGTATGTGTGGCAGGAGGAATACTTTGATCCGATGTTACTGAATAGCTCATCTGGGGCATAGGAAGGGGGAAAGTCAGGGGTATTCATTTGGTTTTTTATTCCATTATCATGCCAGCTAACATTATAACTATATAATGTAGAGGGGATTTTTATCTTGCTTTTAGTAAAGGTTAGGCCTGCTAACTGTAAATCATTCTCATTTGGCAGGCTCATTTTTGACATTGGAAAGAGCAGAAAGCAATTTGCCCCAATAGTGTAATAGGACTGATAGCCCAGAGACTGAAATCCAAGTGCTGTATAAAGGAATTCAGTGGAGGGGGCTTCAGAATCTCTCTTATTCTGAGTTGTTATTTTCAGGATTACCAAAAAGCCAATTACATGTGATTTTACATGTTTAACATGTTCACAACATAACCTATGTTTTAACAAGCGTCACAGGCTTCCCTTCAAGAAGCCCTCCTGCCTGCCACGAAGTGAGAACAGTGGAGTCACAGCAGGTGTCCAGTTGAACTCTTGTAGAACCTAGTAGCATTGAAGCTGTTTTTCAGATTTGGATATGGACTGTGTGTTGTTTGCTTATTGGCACTGCCTGTTGTCCTGTCATTTTTTAATTAATGAGTCTGTGTCTATATATAAAGTGTTTCTCCCAGAGGCCATAGGGCAGTAGGTGACTTTAATAAAATTTGATAGATAAATAGCAGTCTTGGCTGTCTGCACACAGGCCCCTTCCTGCTCTGGTGTGCTGCTATAGCCCCACAGGTGAGCTTGTTCCTCAACAGACCCATCTGGGTGTTCTGGAGGCTTTCACCAAGGAAGCAACGTTTTATTATCCACAAACCAACCAAAAGGTATAATAGATATTTGCTCTAATAAGTTACAGCACGACGGATTTTGCCCACTGCTGTTTTATCTGATTGAGTCTGACCAGTGATCGGTGCATAATTATTACAGCAAGAGCAAGAAATGAAACTAGCAATTATGTAAATGAATGTGTTGGCCTCTTAACACACCTGTTACTAGCAGACTTCCTTTGAGGAAGTTACTGTTTTTTGTTTTTAAATGAAATGCTTTTGTTTTTTAAATCTTAATTCTTCCCATAGCCTCCCCAAGTGTGCTTATTACTTCATTTGTTTAATTTAAGTGAACCTTTCTCCTTTTTCCTGTGTGGATGAGATAATCTGGCAGGGTGGGGTGGGTGGTTTTGTCTTGTGTCTTTCTTTCTACACTTAGGACATCCACAGACCTGAAAGGACCTTTCCTTTAGGTCATATTCCTCAGACAGTCTTCAGCCTTTTTTTGTTTTTTTTTTTTTTTCTTAAAGAATATTTTTAAAGCTTAAATTTGTATATTAATTTAGGACTTTATTTAGAAGTATAGGCTGTCATTGGTGGCAGCAGTATATTCTGAAATGTCTCATAGATATATATTTTTGAATAAAGATGGTGTTGTTGAATGACATTGTGTGATGTTTCTTTTCCCTACCCTGTCACTGAACACCCAGTGCTTGCTTTGTGAGCAGGGGGTAATTAGGAATCACAAATAGAGATTGTACTGTCTGCACACAATCTTGTCCCTTAGGAGTTTTTGTGACTGTTGGCAGCCCATAAATACTCAGCACTTACATAGTATTTTCTGGTTCTTTCCAGGGGCTTAATTAGCTTTAATTAGTCAGTCTACGCCTTACCTAGGAGAGGTACCTCCGTAGTTTTATCCTCATTGTACAGAAATGGGAACTGATGGAGAGAGGTTAAATGACTCTTTCCTCAGTACCACACAGTGTCTGACAGATTAAAACTTCAGAGTTCTTTGATCTCAGTGCTTCTGTTCACACCACTAGGCCTCCTGAGAGAGTCTTAATTTTGGCAATATAGTGAAAGTCACTCTGAACAGTTAAAAGTAGAAAAATGCAAGAGAACTGCAAACCCAAGTGGTATGTCTTTTAAAAACATTTCTGTGGGTTTTCTTTCTCTCCACTTTTAAATTCAGTGAAAGCATATTGGCTGCTATTGGTTAAAACTCAGAATAATAGAAAGCGGTTTGAAATAAGTACTTTTGAAGCAATTGGTATGTTTGGAGGTATGGTTTTAACCTTTCCACTGGGTGAGGGCAGCATCTGTCAGAAGTGAGATTATCCATTTATCCTATAATACAAAAAAGTGGCATAGCTGTGGTCCTTGGTCCTTCAAGACAAGTTGAGATTCAGAATTAGGAAAGTTGAGACTGCATTACCCAAATTCTGTCTTAAAATATAAAGGTTGAATGTAATATGTGAATCTCAGGAGACAGGATCTCCTTCTGTGTCCCCAGGTTTCATGGCCTAGTTAATGTCTTTATTCCTAACTATAAATAGTAAGTCCATAATTCCTCTGGTTTAATTAGCACTTCAGGCTACAAAATGTGACTCTGAGGTCCTCAGAGCTGAAGATTGAACTACCCAAGAGTTCATGAATCTGTCAAAATGCATAACTTTTGTGAGTAGAGCCATTAACTCCCTTTGTGACCTTCCCAGGCAAGGTACTTCCCTCTCTGGGCCTCAGTTTTCTTATCTTTGAAATGTGGTATGGGACTAAATGATTTCCAGGTTCCCTATCAGCTCTAAAAGCTTATGATTGTTGTATTGCATGAGAAAAATGTAGGACTAGTCTGAGAATGCTGGATGTCAAGTCCTAGGTTCCGAGTAGTATTAGATGGATTAATAATATCACCATTGTGCTTTAGATACTTCTTTAAAAAAAGGCATATATGAAACTCTGGAGATCTTAGTCTGTAAGGATCAGATCACAAGAGATAGTGCTAAGACTAGAAAGATGGGGGTAAACACAGTAGTTTACTGGGCATAAACAGTCTGCATTTGGTTTATTTGAAATCGTTAATAAAAAGCTATTTTCCAACCTGGTGTGCTATCTTACTTTCTCCTAGAATCATCTGGCTAAACTCATTTCTCATTACCACCTCCATGGGATTTTCCATTTAAAAATCATTCTTCTACTCTGAGACACAGATTCAATTAAGAATCCATTATTCTCCCTTATAGTAGATTAGGATTTATATAGCTTTATGTAGTGTTGAAAGCCCAGTTTGTTGAATTTTGTAGATCCTGAAATAGTTATTTTGCATTAAAAATTAATTTCTACCACTGGTTTGATAAATATCAAAATTAATATGAATCAGTGTATCTAATATTTTTTATGAACAAGAAGCAGCTGTGGCAAGTGATAACCTATATTTTCTGATCTCTCACTGTGATGACCATGGCCAGTGCCTCAGCCTTTTCAGGCCTCAGCTGCTTCTTAAAAGAAAATGAATGAAATTGACTAAGTAACTTCTGAAGAACTTTCCAGATCTAAAGTTCTGTGCCTAGGCTTTCAGAATATTTCTTCTGACTGAAAGTCTTAATAAACTCAGTACCTGCATAATGTACTCCCTAGATTTTTAAATGCCAGTTTCTGTATAAATTTTTAGTTAGGAAATTGTTGATCCTTGAACAGCACAAGTTTGAATTGCGCAGGTCCACTTATACATGGAGATTTTTCAATAAATATATTGGAAAAGTTTTTGGAGACTTGGAACAATATGAAAAAGTAATTTTTTCTAACTTCATTGTAAGAATACAGTATATAATACATGTAACAAAATTATGCTAATCAACTGTTTATAGGGTCTCTAAGGTTTCCTGTCAACAGTAGGCTATTAGTAAGTTCAGTTTTGGGGGAGTCAAAAGTTATCTGTGGATTTTTAACTGCATGGGGAGTTGGTGTCCCTAACCCTTGCATTGTTAAAGGGTCAATTGTAGCTGCAAACATACTTACTAACTTTAAAAGAGCTGTTAGTAAAAAGGGTGCAGTACGGTGTCTGGAGCATAGTAGGAATTCAGTGGTAGCTTTTACTGTATTCAGTAATGGAGAGAGGTTAAATACATATGTAACAAGAAGCTAAGATAGATGTTTTTTGGAAGACAGCAATAGATATTACTTACCTATACCATATGCTCTATTTATAATGGAGGTGGTAAAAAAAACCTGTAGCCGTCTTAAACTCCCTCACTCACACTGAGGGTTTGAAAGAATTGGGTTAGAGCTGAAGGAAGAGGATTTTTGGTGGGGATTTCTTTTAAGAGAACCATTGGTGTGTTTTGGGTCTCCCAAGGGAGAGTAGTGGATGCCATCTGCCCCTTACCTGAGGGCTAAGGGAAAAGGGCCTCAATGTCCCCCTTAAGGTGACAGTCCAGTGCACTAGACAGACTCCTGCCTGGAAGAATCTAAAGGATGGGATGGCAGTGGCTGGCGAGGGGCTTTAATGAAGTAAGGGAGAGGTGGCTAAGTTGGGTGCAGCTTCTACGCCTACAGTTTGTTGGGTCGCAGGATGCATGCCTGCCCCCAAGGCCCAGAAGTAGGCTCTTTGCAAGAGAACCAGCATTGGGTCATCCCAGAGCCTGATCAAGAGGTGAGGGATCTCCTCACACAGGTGAACTGGCTTACAGTGCCAAGGAAGGAACAGAAAGCAAAGAGCCAGCGGGGAGGCATCACCCCTGACAGATCCCTGGGGGACGATGATGGGATGACTGGGAGAAGGAAGAGGATGAGCCACTCCGGAGTGTCGGAGGAGCCCATGGGAGAAAGAAGTTAAACTTCTGCCGGGCCAGTGCCCAATACCCACACCACCTCAAGTTAAGGATTTTCTCCTGGCGCACCTTCCTTTCCTCCCTCCCACTGCCCTATCCCTGGAGGGGTCAGAAACCTTGATCAACAAGGGAGGCCTCACTTCCCTGATGCTGGCTTCCCACCTGTAGCAGTCCCCAAGAAGCCTCAACTTCAAATGATAAGCCATTTTGATCATAACATGGGACTGGACATTTATGTTTCTGAATTGAGAAGCTTTTGCACCATCAGTGTGACCACAGGATAATGGTGATGAAATAACATTGACTAGAGAAGCTGTGGGGGCCTGAAGTTTTCTTCTAGAGTTGGGGGATGTTCTAGCCTCACATTTGGGTTTTAAGGGACAGGAGACAAAAATTAAGTTGTTCTGTGATTGCAGTTCCACAAGCCTACTTATTCATTGTAATGCTTTACACAGATGGTTTATTTTAGGACCTTTAATACCTGATTCACTGTTTTGTTTTTGTTAACTTAAGAAGTTCATTTCCACAACTTCAATTTGTTTAATTGAATTTATAAGTTATCCTTCTGTGTATGTATACTTGAACACATTTTTTTAAATAATTTATTTTGGTATCATTAATCTACAATTACATGTGCAATATTATGGTTATTAAACTACCCCCTTGATCAGGTCCCCCCCACCAACCCCATTACATTGACTGTCCATCAGCATAGTGAGATGCTATGGAATCACTACTTGTCTTTGAGTTGTACTGCCCTCCCCGTGCCCCCCCAACATTACATCTGCTAATCGTAATGCCCCTTTTTCCCCCTTATCCCTCCCTTCCCACCCATCTTCCCCAGTCCATTTCCCTTTGGTAACTATTAGTCCGTTTGTGGGTTCTGTGAGTCTGCTGCTGTTTTGTTCCTTCACTTTTTTTCTTTGTTCTTATGCTCCACATATGAGTGAAATCACCTGATACTTGTCTTTTTCGGTTTGGCTTATTTCACTGAGCATAATACCCTCTAGCTCCATCCATGTTGTTGCAAATGGCTGAATAATATTCCATTGTGTATATGTACCACATCTTCTTTATCCATTCATCTACTGATGGACGCTTAGGTTGCTTCTATTTCTTCTCTATTGTAAATAGTGCTGCGATAAACATCGGGGTGCATATGTCCTTTTCAAACTGGGCTGCTCCATTCTTAGGGTAAATTCCTAGGAGTGGAATTCCTGGGTCAAATGGTATTTCTATTTTGAGTTTTTTGAGGAACCTCCATACTGCTTTCCACAATGGTTGAACTAATTTGCAGTCCCACTAGCAGTGTAGGAGGGCTCCCTTTTCTCCACATCCTCACCAACATTTGTTGTTGTTTGTGTTTTGGATGTTGGCTATCCTCACTGGTGTGAGGTGGTATCTCTTTGTGGTTTTAATCTGCATTTCTCTGATGATTAGTGATGTGGAGCATCTTTTCATGTGCCTGTTGGCCATCTGAATTTCTTCTTTGGAGAAGTGTCTATTCATGTCCTCTGCCCATTTCTCAATTGGACTATTTGCTATTTGTTTGTTGAGGTGCGTGAGTTCTTTATATATTTTGAATGTCAACCCCTTATTGGATACGCCATTTATGAATATATTCTCCCATACTGTAGGATGTCTTTTTGTTCTACTGGTGGTGTCCCTTGCTGTACAGAAGCTTTTCAGCTTGATATAGTCCCACTTGTTCATTTTTGCTTTTGTTTCCCTTGCCTGGGGAGATATGTTCATGAAGAAGTCGCTCATGTTTATGTCCAAGAGATTTTTGCCTATGTTTTTTTCTAAGAGTTTTATGGTTTCATGACTTACATTCAGGTCTTTGATCCACCTTGAGTTTATCTTTGTGTATGGGGTTAGACAGTAGTCCAGTTTCATTCTCTTACATGTAGCTGTCCAGTTTTTCCAACACCAGCTGCTGAAGAGGCAGTCATCTCCCCATTGTATATCCAAGGCTCCTTTATCAAATATTAATTGACTGTATATGTTTGGGTTAATGTTTGGATTTTCTATTCTGTTCCACTGGTCTGTGGGTCTGTTTTTGTGTCAATACCAAATTGTCTTGATTACTGTGGCTTTGTAGTAGAGCTTGAAGTCAGGGAGTGTAATTCCCTGTTTTATTCCTCCTTCTCAGGATTGCTTTGGCTATTTGGGGTCTTTTGTGGTTCCATATGAATTTTAGAATTATTTATTCGAGTTCATTGAAGAAAGCTGTTGGTAGTTTGATAGGGATTGTGTTGAATCTGTAGATTGCTTTAGGTAGTATAGTCATTTTGACAATATTTATTCTTCCTAGCCAAGAGCGTGGGATGAATTTCCATTTGTTAGTGTCTTCTTTAATTTCTCTTAGGAGTGTCTTGTAGTTTTCAGAGTACAGGTCTTTCACTTCCTTCGTTAGGTTTATTCCTAGGTATTTTATTCTTTTTGATGCAATTGTGAATGGAATTGTTTTTCTGATTTCTCTTTCTGTTAGTTCATCATTAGTGTATAGGAAAGCAACAGATTTCTGTGTGTTAATTTTGTATCCTGCAACTTTGCTGAATTCAGATATTAGTTCTAGTAGTTTTGAAGTGGAGTCTTTAGGGTTTTTTATGTACAATATCATGTCATCTGCAAATAGTGACAGTTTGACTTCTTCTTTACCAATCTGGATGCATTGTATATCTTTGTTTTGTCTGACTGCCATGGCTAGGACCTCCAGTACTATGTTGAATAACAGTGGAGGGAGTGGGCATCCCTGTCTTGTTCCCGATCTTAGATGAAAAGCTTTCAGCTTCTCGCTGTTAAGTATGATGTTAGCTGTGGGTTTGTCATATATGGCCTTTATGATGTTGAGGTACTTGCCGTCTATACCCATTTTGTTGAGAGTTTTAATCAGGAATGGATGCTGAATTTTGTCAAATGCTTTCTCAGCATCTATGGAGATTATCCTGTGGTTTTTGTTCTTCTTTTTGTTGATGTGGTGGATGATGTTGATGGATTTTCAAATGTCGTACCATCCTTGCACCCTGGGAAGAATCCGACTTGATCATGGTGTATGATCCTCTTGATGTATTTTTGAATTCGGTTTGCTAATATTTTGTTGAGTATTTTTGCATCTACGTTCATCAGGGATATTGGTCTGTAATTTTCTTTTTTGGTGAGGTCTTTGCCCGGTTTTGGTATTAGAGTGATGCTGGCTTCATAGAATGAGTTTGGAAGTATTCCCTCCTCTTCTATTTTTTGAAAAACTTTAAGGAGAATCGGTGTTATTTCTTCTCTATATGTCTGGTAGAATTCAGAGGTGAATCCATCTGGTCCGGGGGTTTTGTTCTTGGGGAGTTTTTTGATTACCGATTCAATTTCGTTGCTGGTGATTGGTCTGTTTAGTTTTTCTGTTTCTTGCTTGGTCAGTCTTGGAAGGTTGTATTTTTCTAAGAAGTTGTCCATTTCTTGTTCGCATATAGATTCTCATAATATTCTCTTATAGTTCTTTGTATTTCTGTGGGGTCTGTCGTTATTTTTCCTTTCTCATTTCTGATTGTGTTTATGTGTGTAGATTCTCTTTTTCTCTTAATGAGCCTGGCTAGGGGTTTATCTATTTTGTTTATTCTCTTAAAGAACCAGCCCTTGGTTTCATTGATTTTTTTCTATTGCTTTATTCTTCTCAATTTTATTTATTTCTTCTCTGATCTTTATTATGTCCCTCCTTCTGGTGACTTTAGGCCTCATTTGTTCTTCTTTTTCCAATTTCAGTAATTGTGTCTTTAGACTATTCATTTGGGATTGTTCTTCCTTTTTTAAATAGGCCTGGATTGCAATATACTTTCCTCTTAGAACTGCTTTTGCTGCGTCCCACAGAAGTGTGGCTTTGTGTTGTTGTTGTCATTAGTCTCCATATATTCTTTGATTTCTGTTTTGATTTGGTCATTATCCCACTGATTAATTAGGAGAATGTTGTTAAGTCTCCATGTATTTGTGAGCCTTTTTGATTTCTTTCTAAAATTTATTTCTAGTTTTATACCTTTGTGATCTGAGAAGTTGGTTGGTAGAATTTCAATATTTTTGAATTTACTGAGGTTCTTTTTGTGGCCTAGTATGTGGTCTATACTGGAAAATGTTCCATGTGCCCTTGAGAAGAATGTGTATCCTGTTGCTTTTGGGTGTAGAGTTGAACACATTTTTTTAAATGCAAAATCCACCTGACAAATCTACCATTTCAGTGTTTTTTAAACAACAAGTCAGTGGCCTTTAGTACACTCATGATCTTTGCAACCATCACCACAATTTAATTCCAGAACATTGTCATCTCCTTAAAAGAAAACCCCCCGGCCATTAAATAGTCACTCCCATTACTCCTCCTTACTCCCAGCTCCTGGCAACCGCTAATCTTTTTGTCTCATAAATTCCCTATTTTGGATATTTAATGTAAGAGGAATCATACAATCTGTGACCTTTTGTGTCTGGCTTCTTCCACTCAGCATAGTGTTTTCAATGTTCAGCCATGTCATTGCATTCAGAATTTTATTCCTTTTTATGATTGAATAATATGCTGTTGTATGGTTATGCTACATACTCATCAATTTAATCCATCCATTGGTGGACATTTGGTTTGTATCTCCTGGTTATTGTCAACAATGCAGCTGTGAACCTTCTTACACAAATTTTTGTTTAGACATCTGTTTTCAATTTGTTCAGGTATGTTCCTGGGAGTGGCATTGCTGGGTCATACGGTAGCACTGTTAAACTAATTAGGGAAGCACCAGCTGATTTTCCACAGTAGCTGCACCATTTTACATCTTCATCAGCAATGCTGCTGCTGAAGGTTCCAGTTTCTCCACATCCTTGCTGTATTAGGGTTCTTCAGAGAAACAGAGCCAACAGGGTGGGTGTGTATATGTATGTATGTGTGTGTGTATATATACATATATATATGTGTATATACATGTATATGTGTCTATATGTATATATAGAGAGAGAGAGATTTATATACAGTAGAGAGAGAGGGATATTAAAGGGACTGATTTATACAGTTTTGGATGCTTGATAAGTCTAAAATCTGCAGGGTTAGAGCAGCAGTTGGAGACCCAAGAAAGAGTTACATAGAGTCCAAAAGCAGTCTGCTGGCAGAATTCCTTCTTGCTCAAGGTGGGTGTCAGGCTTTGTTTTATTAAAACCTTGGACTGACTGGATGAGGCCCACCCATGTTATGGAAGGTAATCTGCTTTATTCAAAAGTGCACCAATTTAATTATTAATCTCATCCTAAAAACATTATGGAAACAATCCAGAATAATGCTTCACCAAATACTTGGGTACTGTGGCCCAGCCAAGATGAAACATAAAATCAGTCATCACACTTGCTAACACTTTCATTTTCCCTTTTAAAAATTACACCTAGCGAGGGGCTCAAGATGGCAGCATGAGTAGGGTGGCAGAAATCTCCTCCCAAAACCATATATATTTTTGAAAATACAACAAATACAACTACTCCTAAAAGAGAGATCAAAAGATACAGTACAACAGCCAGGCTACATCTACATCTGCAAGGACTCAGCATCTCACGAAAAGGGTAAGATACAAAGCAGTGATCTGGTGGGACCCGAGCACTCCCCCCACCCCAGCTCACTGGGGGGAGGAAAAGAATCACAGTGGGGAGGGAATGGAAGCACAAGACTACTAAATAACCAGCCCTAGTAATCTGCACTGGGAACACAGACACACATTGCATGGTGTACTGGACATTAGAGAAACAGAAAAGTAAAATCCGAGACGGAGACTGCGAGCAGGTCCGCACAGCCGGCTCCCCAGGACAAAAGAAAAGCAGGTGCTTTTTAAAAGTCTTAAAGGGACAAGGGTGTAACTGCTGGACAAAATCATCCCGGCACACACAGCCCAGTAGGCTGGGAATCTTAAGGAACTTCAGGCACCCTAATCCTCTGGGAGTAATGCAGCTCCGAAGCCCCTCACAGCAATAAGCAGCCTGCCATTCATTCCCCCTGGCCGGTGCTGCAAGTAACCTGCTGACCCGCCACAGCTGCGGAGCAGCCGGAGAACAGCCCCACCCACAGCAACCACACAGTCTTCTCCCAGTGAGCACCTAACCGGGACAGACCTAGAGGCTGCCGCTGGTGCACAGCTGCCCAGCACAGACAGAGGAACCCAGAGCAAGGTCCGGAAGGCACGAAGGGGCACTGTTCTCATGTGCACCTGCGAGCTCCCCCTACAGTGTCCTAGGCTATCCCGAGGGCTGCCCCTCCCATGGCAGCTCAGATTATCCCAGAGACTGCTCCCAGTGTGCGGGTAACCAACACAGGCAGTGGAAGCCAGAGCAAGGTCTGGAAGGCAAGAAGGGGCGCCATTCTTGCAGGAGAACACACCCGGTGCGTCTGCAACCCCCCCCTACAGTGTCCTAGGCTATCCCAAGGGCCACCCCACCCACAGCACCTCAGATTATCCCAGTGACTGCTCCCTGTGTGCGGGTAACCGACACAGGCAGCGGAGAAGGGCAAGGCGACCAGCAAGCAGGAAGGGATGTTGTTCTCCCAGTTGACACATGCACCACCTGCCTGCAACCACTTCTATCACCATGAAAAGGCAAAAGAATCTGTTCCAGTCAAATATCACTCAGACAACCCCAGAGAGAGGGCCTGGTGAGATTGATATAACCAATCTTCCTGAAAAAGAATTCAGAAGTCATAACCATGCTGATGGACCTGCAGAGAAATATGCAAGAGCTAAAGGATGAAGTCTGGAGTGAAATAACAGAAATGAAACAATCAATAGAAGGTCTTAAGAGCAGACTATATGAGGTGCAAGAGACTGTTAATGGAATAGAAATCAGAGAACAGGAATACAGAGACGCTGAGGCAGAGAGAAATAAAGGGATCTCTAGGAATGAAAGAATATTAAGAGAACTGTGTGACCAATCCAAACAGAACAATATTCACATTATAGGGGTCCCAGAAGAAGAAGAGAGAGAAAAAGGGATAGAAAGTGTCTTTGAAGAAATAATTGCTGAAAACTTTCCCAAGCTGGGGTAGGAAATAGTCTCTCAGACCATGGAAGCCCACAGATCTCCCAACACAAGGGACCCAAGGAGGACAACACCAAGACATACAATAATTAAAATGACAAAGATCAAAGACAAGGGCAGAGTATTAAAGGCAGTCAGAGAGAGAAAAAAGAAAACCCATCAGACTATCATCAGACTTCTCAACAGAAACCTTACAGGCCAGAAGAGAATGGCATAATATATTTAATGCAATGAAGCAGAAGGGCCTTGAACCAAGAATACTGTATCCAGCACAATTATCATTTAAATTTGAAGGAGGGATTAAACAATTTCCAGACAAGCAAAAGTTGTGGGAAATTGCATCCCACAAACCACCTCTACAGGATATTTTAAAGGGACTGCTTTAGATAGAAGCACTCCTAAGGTTTAATAGATGTCACCAGAAAAATAAAATCACAGCAAAGAAAGCAGACCAACCAAATACTATCTAACGGCAAAAAAAATCAACTATCCACAAAAGCAGTTAAAGGAAACACAAAAGAGTACATATAAAGAATGGAGGAGGAAGAATAAAAAGGGAGAGAAATAAAGAATCATCAGACTGTGTTTATAATAGCTTAATAAGAGAGTTAAGTTAGATGGTTAGATAGTAAAGAAGCTATCCTTGAACCTTTGGTAACCACGAATCCAAAGCCTGCAATGGCAATAAGTACATATCTATCGATAATCACCCTAAATGTAAATGGAGTGAATGCACCAATCAAAAGACACAGAGTAACAGAATGAATAAAAAAGCAAGACCCATCTATATGCTGCCTACAAGAGACTCACCTCAAACCCAAAGACATACACAGACTAAAAGTGAAGGGATGGAAAAAGATATTTCATGCAAACCATAGTGAGAAAAAAGCAGGTGTTGCAGTACTTGTATCAGACAAAATAGACTTCAAAACAAAGAAAGTAACAAGAGATAAAGAAGGACATTACATAATGATAAAGGGGGTAGTTCAACAAGAGGATATAACCATTATAAATATGCACCCAACACAGGAACACTGACATATGTGAAACAAATACTAACAGAATTAAAGGGGGAAATAGAATGCAATGCATTCATTCTAGGAGACTTCAACACACCACTAACTCCAAAGGACAGATCAACCAGACAGAAAAAAAGTAAAGACAGAGGCACTGAACAACACACTAGAACAGATGGACCTAACAGACATCTACAGAACTCTATACCGAAAAGCAACAGGATAAACATTCTTCTCAAGTGCACATGGAACATTTTCCAGAATAGACCACATACTAGGCCACAAAAAGAGCCACAGTAAATTAAAAAAGATTGAAATTCTACCAACCAACCAACTTCTCAGATCACAAAGGTATAAAACTGGAAATAAATTGTACAAAGAAAACAAAAAGGCTCACAAACACATGGAGACTTAACAACATGCTCCTAAATAATCAGTGGATCAATGACCAAAATAAAACAGAGATCAAGCAATATATGGAGACAAATGATAACAACAGCACAAAGCCCCAACTTCTGTGGGACACAGCAAAAGCAGTTCTAAGAGGAAAGTATATAGCAATCCAGGCCTATTTAAAGAAGGAAAAACAATCCCAAATGAATAGTCTAAAGTCACAATTATTGAAACTGGAAAAAGAAGAACAAATGAGGCCCAAAGTCACCAGAAGGAGGGACATAATAAAGATCAGAGAAGAAATAAATAAAATTGAGGAGAATAAAGCAATAGAAAAACTCAGTGAAACCAAGGGCTGGTTCTTTAAGAGAATTAAAAAAATAGATAAACCCCTAGCCAGAGAAGAGATTCTACACACATAAACAGAATCAGGAATGAGAAAGGAAAAATCACAATGGACCCCACAGAAATACCAAGAATTATCAGAGAATACAATGAAATCTATATGCTAACAAGCTGATGATGGGGGGAATCTAGTAAACATAATGTTACTCATGTAGAAGAAATGGGCGACTTCCTAGAAAAATACAACCTTCCAAGACTGACCAAGGAAGAAACAGAAAATCTAAACAGACCAGTTACCAATGATGAAATTGAATTGGTAATCAAAAAACCACCCAAGAACAAAACCCCCAGGCCAGATGGGTTCACCGTTGAATTTTATCAGACATATAGAGAAAACATAATACCCATTCTCCTTAAAGTTTCCAAAAAATAGAAGAGGAGGGAATACTTCCAAACTCATTCTATGAAGACAGCATCACTCTAATACCAAAACCAAGCAAAGACTCCACAAAAAAAGAAAATTACAGACCAGTATCCCTGAAGAACATAGATGCAAAAATACTCAACAAAATATTAGCAAACCAAATTCAAAAGTACATCAAGAGGATCATACATCATGATCAAGTGGGATTCATCTCAGGGATGCAAGGATGGTACAGCATTCGAAAATCCATCAACATCACCACATGTGAAGACGGGCAGAAATTAGTTACATTGCCACAAGCGATGAATGTCTGGGGCTACCAGAAGCTCGAAGAGGCAAGGAGGGATTCTCTGGACCTCCAGAGGATTTGGATAGAGCAGGTCCTCTAAACACCTTGATATTGGATTTCTAGCCTCAAGAAATTTCAACAATGAATTTATTGTTTAAAGCCACCTAGTTTGTGGTACTTATTGAGCTCAATGACACAATTATAGCTATAATTTTTTTTGGTATCATTAATCTACAATTACATGAGTAACATTATGTTTACTAGACTCCCCCCATCATCAAGTCCCCACCACATACCCCATTATAGTCACTGTCCATCAGCGTAGTAAGATGCTATAGAATCACTACTTGTTTTCTCTGAATTGTACAGCCCTCCCAGTGCCCCCACACACACATTATGTCTGCTAATCGTAATGCCCCTTTTTTTCCCCTTATCCCTCCCTTCCCACCCATCCTCCTCGGTCCCTTTCCCTTTGGTAACTGTTAGTCCGTTCTTGGGTTCTGTGAGTCTGCTGCTATTTTGTTCCTTCAATTTTTTTCTTTGTTCTTATACTACACATATGAGTGAAATCATTTGATACTTGTCTTTTTCTGCATGCCTATTTCACTGAGCATAATACCCTCTAGCTCCATCCATGTTGTTGCAAATGGTAGGATTTGTTTTCTTCTTAATGGCTGAATAATATTCCATTGTGTATATGTACCACATCTTCTTTATTCATTCATCTACTGATGGACACTTAAGTTGCTTTCACTTCTTGGCTATTGTAAATAGTGTGGCGATAAACATAGGGATGCATATGTCTTTTTCAAACTGGGCTGCTGCATTCTTAGGGTAAATTCCTAGGAGTGGAATTTCTGGGTCAAATGGTATTTCTATTTTGAGTTTTTTGGGGAACCTCCATACTGCGTTCCACAATGGTTGAACTAATTTACTTTCCCACCAGCAGTGTAGGAGGGTTCCCCTTTCTCCACATCCTCACCAACATTTGTTGTTGTTTGTCTTTTGGATGGTGGCCATCCTAATTGGTGTGAGGTGGTATCTCATTGTGATTTTAATTTGCATTTCTCTGATGATTAGCCATGTGGAGCATCTTTGGAGAAGTGTCTGTTCAGATCCTCTGCCCATTTTTTAATTGGGTTGTCCCTATTATTGCTGACTTGTAAGAGCTCTTTATATATATATTCTATATTCTAAATCCTTATGCATGATATGCAGATATTTTCTCCCTTCATATAGGTGTCTCTTTACTCTCTTGATCGTGTCGTTTGATGTACATAGGTTTTGGATTTTGATGAATTCCATTATCTATTATTTTGCTGCTTGTGCTTTTGGCTATATCTAAGTAAATATTGCCAAATCCAAGGTCATAAAGATTTACTCCTATAAATTTTCCTTCTAGGATTTTATACTTTTAGATCTTATATTTAGGTCTTTGATCCATTTTCAGTTAATTTTTGTATATGGTATGAAGTAACAGTTCTTCATATTTGCATATGGATATCCAGTTTTCCCAGCATAATTTATTGAAGAGACTTTTTTCCTCTTGAATGGGTGTGGCTGCTTTGTCGAAACTTGAACACTTCTAAAAGTGAACTTAAATAATGGGTTGTGTCTTGATCAATTCAGATTAACCTTGCAGATCTCTTCCCGACTTGACTTTTCATAAAATCTTGACAGAGCCTGGCTTCCTGGTAGAATTATAAAACTCAAGAACACTCATAAACGAATTCCAAACACAGTTTTCTTAAAGGTCTCCAACAGCCTTTACTGAAAGTCATCATCTATTAGTTAAATGATATTTTCAAATATACACTAATAGTACAACTAGGGTAGAGATTTAGTTTCAAGCATGAAGGATTAAGTGCTATGGGAATTGCCTTCCACCACAAACTGGAAACACAGACAAAATACATAAAACGGGTTTTTCTTATTTTTCAGACCAGACATCAGGAAGCACAGAACTGTGAGCCCCTGACAGAAGGGAAGTAAACAGGAAGAAGGGGATTGCTACGTCTTACTCATTGAGGGTGCTTCCAACCTACAGCACAGAGATGGGGAGTCAAATGTGCATTTTATCACTGAACTGAAGAGACAAGATCAGAGTTCAGGAAGGTTGAAGCAGCTAGAATTCGCAGGGAGAAATACTAGGGAGGTGGTAGCTGCACAGAAACAGCTTGGAAAAGAGGTGGCCCTTAGGTGAGTTTTGATCGTGTGTGTGGGACGAAACTCCATGAGATCAGGGAAAGAACAGAAAGAAGTAGGCCAGAGAGTTCTCAGAGCTCGCATAGGTTTGGAAATAGTTGAAGTTTCTGCTAGCCAGAGAGACCTTTTAATACACAGAGCACTGGATAGAATCCTCCAAAAGGTCATGCCTTTGTAGTGGAGCTAAATTAGTCCTAGAGTAAAGACTGCTCTTAGCTTGCCATAAAACGTACTAGTAAGCCTCAGACTGATCTGCAAGTAACTGCCTGGCAGAACAAAGCCTGTTTAAAGAAATACAACAAAATGCAGCACTCAACAGAATAAAATACACTGTGTTTGGCATCCAACAACAAAAATCACCAAGAAAGAAGTAGAAAACAGATCAGAACCAGAAGAAAAATAGATCAATAGATCCAGAATGACATAGATAACAAAATTAGTTGACAAAACCTCAAACAGCTATTAGTAATATAAATACTCAGGGGTATAAAGGAAAACCTAAACATAATGAAGACATAGGAGATATGTGTATATTTAAAATCCCTATCAAATTGTTAGAGATGAAAATATATCTGAAAATAAACTGAATGGAATCAACAATAGATTGGACACTGCAGAAGAAAAATAATCAGTGAAATTTAGAGGTACAGAAATAGAGCACAGAGAGAAAATACTGGAAAAGGAATAAACAGAGCAGCTGTGGGACAACAGCAAGTGTCAAAAATACATAGTAGAAGGAAAGGAAAGAGGGAAAAATAAAACATATTTGGAGAAAGAATGACCTTTTCCCCAGTATGGTGAAAACAATAAAGCCATAGATCCAAGAAGCTCAATACCTCAAGAAAAGTAAACATGAGAAAACTACACATGCTAACACATCAAATTGCTGACCTATTGGTAATGATTCAAAAGAAACATACAGAGGAACGAAGTTCAGAATGATAGACTTCTTGTCAGAAACTATGCAAGACAAAAAAGAATGACATGGGATCTTTCAAGTTAAGAGAAAGAAAAACCTTATCAACCTGGAATTCTGTATTTAGCAAAAAATGCTTTCAAAAATTAAGGTGAAATAAAAACTTTTCAAAGCAACAATAGCTGAAAGAATTCATCACCAGTAGAGATGTTAAAGGAAAATTTTCAGTCAGAAGAAAATGTTACTAGATGGAAATCTGTAGCTACACAAAAGTATAAAGAGCATTAAAAATAAGTATATAGGGACATATATAATTTTTAAAAATTTAAGTCTCAAAAAATAATTGCTTAAAAAGAAGTGTATTTGTGGTTTATAACATACAAAAAATATGACATAAAATGCATGACAATTACATAAAGATCAGAAAGGGGAGAAATGAAGTATATCATTATAAGGATCTTACCATATTTGTGAAGTGTTGCGATGTCACTTGAAGGTAGAATGTGATAAGATAAAGCTGTACATTTAGTAGTCTAAACTGCTAAAATCTTTAACAAAACAGTTATAGCTGATAAACTAACAAAGGTGCAATGAAATTATAAAAATTACCCAATTATTCCAAAAGCAGGTAGATGAGACAAATAGAAAACAAACAGCAGACCTCCTGATGAGATCACCAGGCTGTATATGACTGGCCTTCCCAATGTATGTACCATCTGGTCCTTTACAAGGAAGAATTTTCTCATCTTTGAGTTGATGTAATATGCACTTCAATTCAGCAGAGACCATGATGACTTATGGATTATTGGGCTGTGAATTAAAATGGTCTCCATGTATTTCCTAACATATGCAATTTCAAAATATCAGATGCCTAGGTTGGGTAGTTTCCTCTCCCTCCTCACCCAGGGACCTACTGGGTAATTGTGGCTTGTCAGATATGCATGTGTGCTTAAAGCCAGGTTAGAATGCATTTCACTTCCCTGGATAGGATAATTGTGATATTCTTACACCAGAGGATTCCACCTCAATTAAATCTGATTAGACCACTCAGCATGCTCTAGGAAGAGCAAAGAGCCCTGAATTTGAAGTCCAGTTAAAGTCCCAACTCCATTACTGCAGAATGGAGTGACATTAGACAAGTCACTTCATATCTCAGGGTGGGGCTGACCTATGAGGAAGACAGTATTTCCAGATCTCCTGGAAGACCTTCATCCCCATGTTTAACATTAACAACTGCATGGAGAGGCAGCACAGGGATGATTATGAGTAGACTCCAGTGATCTAAGTTTGAGTCCCTATGTCCTCACTTAACAGGCACCTTGGCCAAGTGATTCACTTCTCTGTGTCTTGGTTTCATCATCTGTTCACTGAGGATAATAATAATAGACTCAATCCCAGAGGCTTATGGGGATTTAATGAATCGATATTGCTAAAGTAAGCAAGAAGAGATTCAAGATGGCGGTGTGATAAGTGAGACAGAAACCTCCTCCCAAAACCACATATAATGTGAAAATATAGCAAAAACAAATTCTGAAAGAGCAACCAGAAAGAAGAATGTGACAGACTGCCTATATCTGGGGTAAAGAGAAGACCTCACAGCAAAGGGTAAAAGCCATGATCCAGCAGGATCCAAGCCCTTCCCCGACCCCAGCTTACCGATGAGAGTGGGGAGGGGGTAGAAGCCTAGGACTGCTGAACACCCAGCCCTGGAGATCTGTTCTGGGAGCACAAATCCACATTACATGGTGCGCTGGAGATTAGTGGGGTTGGAAAACAAAGACAGGTGGAATACTCAGAGAGACTGAGGTTCCAGCTGCTTGTGGAGAACAGGTATCCACAACTGGCTGCTCCAGGACAAAAGGAAGGCAGACACTTTGAAAGACTTCCCAACAGTGAGAGGGTTGCTAAAGGGGCAAGGATTACACAGAGCTCACTGTTCAGGAGAAAGGACAGGTGGACCAAATCATCCCAGCACACTCAGCTCAGCAGGTTGGGAACTCTCAGGAGCTTCAGGCTCTCCGTCCTCCTGGCTGGTGACGCACACCAAGGTCCCCTACTGTGATATGCAGCCTGCCGCTCCTTCCACCTGGCCTGCACTGGTTTAAACTGCTGCCCTGACCATTGTGCCAGGCCAGCCAGAGGGTGGCTCTACCTACAGCAGCTACAGGGGCAAGATGCAGAGGCTCCTCTCTGCTGCTCTTGGCCCACTAGCCCTGGCAGTGGAGGCAGGCACTGCAGCCAGGAAGCAGGAAAGAGCTCTTTTCTCCCAACAGGCACTGGCATTGCTCACCTGTGACCCTGCCATCGCTCCAGGTGCTGAACAGCTCCAGAGAGTAGAGCTTCTGGGCACTAAAGGGCACCACCTACACAAAGTTATTTTTCCACAGGAATCAATACAAATATGAAGTGGCAAAAGAACCTGGTACAAGCCAAAATCCCACAAACACCAGAAGGAGGGCTAAGTGAACCTGAAATCACCAATCTTCCTGATAAGGATTTCAAAATAAATATCACAAACATGCTCACGGAGCTACAGAAAAATATTCAAGACCACAGGGAGGAATTCAAGAAAGAGCTGAAACTGAAAAATACGGTATCTGAAATGAAACATAAAATGGATGGATTTAAAAGCAGATTAGATGAGGTATTGGAGATGGTAAAAGAAGTAGAAATTAGAGAACAGGAATACAAAGAAGCTAGGCCCAGAGAGAAAAAAGGATCTCTAGGAAGGAAAGAATATTGAAAGAACTGTGTGACCAATCCAAATGGAATAATATTCGCATTATAGGGGTACCAGAAGAAGAAGAAGAGAGAAAAAGGGATAGAAAATGTCTTTGAGAAAATAATTGATGAAAACTTCCCAAATCTGGGGAAGGAAATAGTCTCTCAGGCCATGGAAGTGCACAGATTTCCCAAAACAAGGGACCCAAGGAAGACAACACCAAGACATATAATAATTGAAATGGCAAAGATCAAGGACAAGGACAGAGTATTAAAAGCAGCCAGACATGATGGACAGTGACTGTAATGGGGCTGGTGGGGGGGGGGGCCTGATGAAGGGGGTAGTGTAATCATCATAATATTACTCATTTAATTGTAGATTAATGATATCAAAATAAACATAAAAAAATAATAAAATAAAATAAAAGCAGCCAGACAGAGAACAAAGATCACATACAAAGGAAAACCCATCAGGCTATCATCAGACTTATCAGCAGAAACTTTACAGGCCAGAAAGGAGTGGCATGATATATTTAATGCAATGAAACAGAAGGGCCTCAAGTCAAGAATACTGTACCTGAAAAGATTATTATTTAAGTTAGAAGCAGGGATTAAACAATTTCTAGATAAGCAAAAGTTTATGGAATTTACCTCCCACAAACCATCTCTGCAGTGTATTTTGGAGGGACTACTATAGGTAGAAGTGCTCCTAAGGCTAAATAGCTCTCACCAGAGAAAATAAAACCATGGTAAAGTAGACCAATTAATTACTAAGCAAATGCAAAATTAAATCAACTACCCACAAAGTCCACCAAGGGATACACAAAGAGTACAGAATATGACACCTAATGTATAGAGTGGAGGAGGAAGAAAAAAAAGGAACCTTTAGATTGTGTTTGAAATAGCATACTAAGTGAGTTAGACTGTTAGATAGTAAAGAAGTTATCCTTGAACCTTTGGTAACCATGAATCTAAAGCCTGTAATGGCAATAAGTACATACCTATCGATAATCACCCTAAATGTAAATGGTCTGAATGCACCAATCAAAAAACACAGAGTCACTGAATAGATAAAAAAACAAGACCCAACTATATGCTGCCTACAAGAAACTCACTTCAAACCCAAAGACATTCACAGACTAAAAGTAAAGGAATGGAAAAAGATATTTCATGCAACTAATAGGGAGAAAAAAGCAGGAGTTGCAGTACTTGTATCAGACAAAATAGACTTCAAAACAAAGGAAGTCACAAGAGACAAAGAAGGACATTACATAATGATAAAGGGGTCAGTCCAACAAGAGGATATAACCATTATAAATATATACGCACCTAATATTAAAGGGGAAAATAGAATGAAATGCATTCATTTTAGGAGACTTCAACACACCACTCACTCCAAAGGACAGATCAACCAGACGGAAAATAAGTAGGGAGACAGAGGCACTGGATGTTAGAACAGATGTACCTAAGAGACATCTACAGAACACTCCACCCAAAAGCAGCAGGATACACATTCTTCTCAAGTGCACATGGAACATTTTTGAGAATAGCTCATATACTAGGCCACAAAAAGAGCCTCAGGAAATTCAGGATTGAAATTGTACCAACCAGCTTCTCAGACCACAAAATTATGAAACCAGAAATAAATTATGCAAAGAAAACAAAAAAGCCCACAAACACACAGAACCTTAACAATATGCTCCTAAATAATCAACGGATCAATGACCAAATAAAAACAGAGATCAAGCAATATATGGAGACAAATGAAAACAATAACTCAGCGCTGCAAAATCTGTGGGATACTGCGAAGACTGTGCTAAGAGGAAATTTTTTTTTTAATACTGAATGTTGATTGGGTATTTATTATGTCCCAGGCACCACTCTAAGTATCTCACATGCTTATCTCAGTTAATTGTCATGGCAGCTCTTTATCCCCTGTTGCCTTGTTATCCCCACTTTGTTATTATCCCCATTTTGCTGGAGTTAAAGTGTTCCAGTAAATCTTTCATCAGGAATGACTTTGAAGTGTACTGAATTCTTCATTCCCGGGGTTCTAATAAATTTTTCTCGGTATTTTTATTCAAGAGCCCTTCCTTTTCAGTAGAATTCTTATTTAACTTCTGCTGTTTGTTTTCCATTGTGTAAGTTGCCTTTTGTCCTCGGGTACGTGGAAGCCCAGATGGGAGGCGGTGGGGTGCCACAGGTCCAGGCACTGAGTCTGCACAGCTACCCCATCCGCTTTACCTTAAGAATGTTCCTCTGCTCACACCTATGCATCTGAGATTTGGGGAGCAGCAGGTGTATGAGGGTGGCCCGCCTCATGGGGTGCCAAGTCCTCTCAGGTGTAGCTGCAGGCTGAGTGCTGTCCTGTATGTCTCTCTTTTAGGATTAGTTGTATTTGTTGTATTTTCATAAATATATATGGTTTTGGGAGGAGATTTCCACCGCCATGCTCACGCCGCCATCTTCCCGGAACTCCTCTAAGAGGAAATGATACTGCAATACAGGCTTACCTCAAGAAAGAAGAACAACTTCCGGGAAGATGGCGGCGTGAGCAGGACAGCGAAAATCTCCTCCCAAAATCATATGTATTTATGAAAATACAACAAATACAACTATTCCTAAAAAAGAGACCAGAAGATACAGGACAGCACACAGCCTGCATCTGCACCTGAGAGGACTCGGCACCCCGCGTGGCAGCAGACGTAAAGAGACAAGGGCCCAGGATCATCCCAGCACACTCAGCCCAGCAGGCTGGGAATCCTGGGGAATTTCGGACCCCGTGGCTGGTGACTGGGAAAGAGTAGCCACACTCAGACTTCACACAGAGATCAACAGCCTCCCACTTATTCCAGCCCAGGTCAGAGCTACAAAGGGCTCTGTGGAGCGGGGCAGCCACAGCTGTGGAATAGTGGAGCAACAGCGCCACCTACAGCATCCCCACAGAATCTACTCCCAGTGGGCGTTTTTTTTCTTTCTTTTTTCTTTTCTTTCTTTTCCTTCTTTCTTTTTTTTTCTCTTTTCTTTTTTCTTTTTAAAAGTCTTAAAGAGACCAGCTGACATACATCACACCTACCAGCGACCACTTCTATCGCCATGAAAAGACAGAGGAATATGGTATAAACAAAACTCACCGAGACCCAGACAACACCAGAGAGGGAACCTGAAGGGATGGAAATGCACAACCTCCCTGAAAAAGAATTCAGAACAAAAGTCATAACCGTACTGATGGATCTACAGAGAAATATGCAAGAGCTGAGGGAGGAAGTGAGGAAAGACAATGCAGAATTGAGATAAACCATCGACGGGGTTAGCAGCAGACTGGATGAGATGCAAGAGACTCTTAATGGAATAGAAATCAGAGAACTGGAATACAGAGAAGCTGAAGCAGAGAGAGATAAAAGGATCTCTAGGAATGAAAGAATATTAAGAGAACTGTGTGACCAATCCAAACGGAACAATATTCGCATTATAGGAGTACCAAAGGAAGAAGAGAGAGAAAAAGGGATAGAAAGTGTCTTTGAAGAAATAATTGCTGAAAACTTCCCCATGTTGGGGAAGTAAATAACCTCGCAGTCCACGGAAGCCCACAGATCTCCCAACACAAGGCACCCAAGGAAGACAACACCAAGACACATAATAATTAAAATGGCAAATATCAAAGATAAAGACAGGGTATTAAAGGCAGCTAGAGAGAGAAAAAAGATCACCTACAAAGGAAAACCCATCAGACTATCATCAGACTTCTCAACAGAAACCTTACAGGCCAGAAGAGAATGGCATGATATATTTAATGTAATGAAACAGAAGGGCCTCGAACCAAGAATATTGTATCCAGCACGATTATCATTTAAATATGACGAAGGGATTAAACAATTTCCAGACAAGTGAAAGCTGAGAGAGTTTGCCTCTCATAAACCACCTCTACAGGATATCGTAAACGGGCTGCCCTAGAGGGAAGCACTCCTAAGGCTAAAAAGATGTCACCAGAAAAATAAAATCATAGCAAAGAAAGCAGACCATCCAAATACTAACTAAAGGCAAAGATTAAAACACCTAGTATATAAAGAATGGAGGAGGAAGAATAAGAAGGGAGAGAAATAAAGAAACATCAGACAGTGTTAGATAGTAAAGAAGCAACCCTTGAACCTTTGTTAACCACAAATCTAAAGCCAGCAATGGCAATGACTACATATCTATTGATAATTACACTACATGTAAATGGACTGAATACACCAATCAAAAGGCAGACAGTAATAGAATGGATTAAAAAAGCAAGACCCATCTATATGCTGCCTACAAGAACTCACCTCAAACCCAAAGATATACACAAACTAAAAGTGAACACATGGAAAAAGATATTTCATGCAAACAACAAGGAGAAAAAAGCAGGTGTTGTAGTACTTGTATCAGACAAAATAGACTTCAAAACGAAGAATGTAGCAAGAGATAAAGAAGGACATTACATAACGATAAAGGGGTCAGTCCAACAAGAAGATATAACCATTATAAATATATATGCACCCAACACAGGAACGCCAGCATATGTGAAACAAATACTAACAGAATTAAAGGAGGAAATAGAAAGCAATGCATTCATTTTAGGAGACTTCAACACACCACTCACTCCAAAGGACAGATCAACCAGACAGAAAATAAGTAAAGACACAGAGGCACTGAACAACACACTAGAACAGATGGACCTAACACACATCTACAGAACTCTACACCCAAAAGCAACAGGATACACATTCTTCTCAAGTGCACATGGAACATTTTCCAGAATAGACCACATACTAGGCCACAAAAAGAACCTCAGTAATTTCAAAAATATTGAAATCCTACCAACCAACTTCTCAGATCACAAAGGTATAAAACTAGAAATAAATTTTAGAAAGAAATCAAAAAGGCTCACAAATACATGGAGACTTAACAACACTCTCCTAATTAATCAGTGGGATAATGACCAAATCAAAACAGAAATCAAAGAATATATGGAGACTAATGACAACAACAACACAAAGCCACAACTTCTGTGGGACGCAGCAAAAGCAGTTCTAAGAGGAAAGTATATTGCAATCCAGGCCTATTTAAAAAAGGAAGAACATTCTCAAATGAATAGTCTAAAGACACAATTACTGAAATTGGAAAAAGAAGAACAAATGAGGCCTAAAGTCACCAGAAGGAGGGACATAATAAAGATCAGAGAAGAAATAATTAAAATTGAGAAGAATAAAGCAATAGAAAAAAATCAATGAAACCAAGGGCTGGTTCTTTAAGAGAATAAACAAAATAGATAAACCCCTAGCTAGACTCATTAAGAGAAAAAGAGAAAGTACACACATAAACACAATCAGAAATGAGAAAGGAAAAATAACGACAGACCCCACAGAAATACAAAGAACTATAAGAGAATATTATGAGACTCTATATGTGAACAAGAAATGGACAACTTCTTAGAAAAATACAACCTTCCAAGACTGACCAAGCAAGAAACAGAAAAACTAAACAGACCAATCACCAGCAACGAAATTGAATCAGTAATCAAAAAACTACCCACGAACAAAACCCCCAGACCAGATGGATTCATCTCTGAATTCTACCAGACATATAGAGAAGAAATAACACCGATTCTCCTTAAAGTTTTTCAAAAAATAGAAGAGGAGGGAATACTTCCAAACTCATTCTATGAAGCCAGCATCACTCTAATACCAAAACCGGGCAAAGACCTCACCAAAAAAGAAAATTACAGACCAATATCCCTGAAGAACGTAGATGCAAAAATACTCAACAAAATATTAGCAAACCGAATTCAAAAATACATCAAGAGGATCATACACCATGATCAAGTGGGATTCATCCCAGGGATGCAAGGATGGTACATTTGAAAATCCATCAACATCATCCACCACATCAACAAAAGAAGAACAAAAACCACATGATCATCTCCATAGATGCTGAGAAAGCATTTGACAAAATTCAGCATCCATTCATGATTAAAACTCTCAACAAAATGGGTATAGACGGCAAGTACCTCAACATCATAAAGGCCATGTATGACAAACCCACAGCTAACATCATACTTAACAGCGAGAAGCTGAAAGCTTTTCATCTAAGATCGGGAACAAGACAGGGATGCCCACTCTCTCCACTGTTACTCAACATAGTACTGGAGGTCCTAGCCACGGCAGTCAGACAAAACAAAGACATACAAGGCATCCAGATTGGTAAAGAAGAAGTCAAATTGTCACTATTTGCAGATGACATGATATTGTACATAAAAAACCCTAAAGACTCCACTCCAAAACTACTAGAACTAATATCTGAATTCAGCAAAGTTGCAGGATCCAAAATTAGCACACAGAAATCTGTTGCTTTCCTATACACTAATGATGAACTAACAGAAAGAGAAATCAGAAAAACAATTCCATTCACAATTGCATCAAAAAGAATAAAATACCTAGGAATAAACCTAACGAAGGAAGTGAAAGACCTGTACTCTGAAAACTACAAGACACTCCTAAGAGAAATTAAAGAGACACTAACAAATGGAAATTCATTCCATGCTCTTGGCTAGGAAGAATAAATATTGTCAAAATGGCTATACTACCTAAAGCAATCTATAGATTCAACGCAATCCCTATCAAACTACCAACAGCTTTCTTCAATGAACTGGAACAAATAATTCTAAAATTCATATGGAACCACAAAAGACCCCGAATAGCCAAAGCAATCCTGAGAAGGAGGAATAAAACAGGGGAATTACGCTCCCTGACTTCAAGCTCTACTACAAAGCCACAGTAATCAAGACAATTTGGTATTGGCACAAAAACAGACCCAAAGACCAGTGGAATAGAATCGAAAATCCAAACATCAACCCAAACATATACAGTCAATTAATATTTGATAGCGTAGCCTTGGTTATACAATGGGGAGATGACTGCCTCTTCAGCATCTCGTGTTGGAAAAACTGGACAGCTACATGTAAGAGAATGAAACTGGACTTCTGTCTAACCCCATACACAACGGTAAACTCAAGGTGGATCAAAGACCTGAATGTAAGTCATGAAACCATAAAACTCTTAGAAAAAATATAGGCAAAAATCTCTTGGACATAAACATGAGCAACTTCTTCATGAACATATCTCCCCGGGCAAGGGAAACAAAAGCAAAATGAACAAGTGGGACTATATCAAGCTGAAAATCTTCTGTACAGCAAAGGACACCATCAGTAGAACAAAAAGACATCCTACAGTATGGGAGAATATATTCATAAATGACGTATCCGATAAGGGGTTGACATCCAAAATATATAAAGAACTCATGCACCTTAACAAACAAAAGCAAATAATCCAATTAAGAAATGGGCAGAGGACATGAATAGACACTTCTCAATGAAGAAATTCAGATGGCCAACAGGCACATGAAAAGATGCTCCATGTCACTAATCATCAGAGAAATGCAGATTAAAACCACAATGAGATATCACCTCACACCAGTGAGGATGGCCAACATCAAAACACAAACAACAACAAATGTTGGCGAGGATGTGGAGAAAAGGGAACCCTCCTACACTGCTGGTGGGACTGCAAATTAGTTCAACCGTTGTGGAAAGCAGTATGGAGGTTCCTCAAAAAACTCAAAATAGAAATACCATTTGACCCAGGAATTCCACTCCTAGGAATTTACCCTAAGAATGCAGCAGCCCAGTTTGAAAAAGACAGATGCACCCCTATGTTTATTGCAGCACTATTTACATTAGCCAAGAAATGGAAGCAACCTAAGTGTCCATCAGTAGATGAATGGATAAAGAAGATGTGGTACATATACACAATGGAATATTATTCAGCCATAAGAAGAAAACAAATCCTACCATTTGCAGCAACATGGATGGAGCTAGAGGGTATTATGCTCAGTGAAATAAGCCAAGCCGAAAAAGACAAGTACCAAATGATTTCACTCGTATGTGGAGTATAAGAACTAAGAAAAAAAAAAACTGAAGGAACAGTGCAGGAGCAGACTCACAGAACCCAAGAATGGACTAATGGTTACCAAAGGGAAAGGGACTGGGGAGGACGGGTGGGAGGGGAGGGACAGGGGAGAAAGAGGGGCATTACGATTAGCAGATGTAATGTTAGGGGGGCACGGGGAGGGCAGTACAACTCAGAGAAGACAAGTAGTGACTCTATAGCATCTCACTACGCTGATGGACAGTGACAGTAATGGGGTTGGTGGGGGGGACCTGATGAAGGGGGTAGTGTAATCACCATAATATTGCTCATTTAATTGTAGATTAATGATATCAAAATAAACTTAAAAAAATTCATATGGAACCCCAAAAGACCCCGAATAGCCAAATCAATCCTGAGAAGGAAGAATAAAGCTGGGGGGATTTTGCTCCCTGACTTCAAGCTCTACTACAAAGCCACAGTAATCAAGACACTTTGGTACTGGCACAAGAACAGATCCATAGAGCAGTGGAACAGAATAGAGAGTCCAGATATTAACCCAAGCATATATGGTCAATTAATAAACAATAAAGGAGCCATGGATATACAATGGGGAAATGACAGCCTCTTCAACAGCTGGTGTTGGCAAAACTGGACAGCTACATGTAAGAGAATGAAACTGGATTATTGTCTAACTCCAAACTCAAAATGGATCAAAGACCTGAACATAAATCATGAAATCATAAAACTCTTAGAAGAAAACACAGGCAAAAATCTCTTGAATATGAACATTTGCAACTTTTTCCTGAACACATCTCCTTGGGCACGGTAAACAAAAGCAAAAATGAAGAATGTCACTAAACTAAAAAGCTTCTGTAAGTAAAGGACACCGTCAGTAGAACAAAAAGGCATCCTACAGTATGGAAGAATATATTCATAAATGGCATATCCAACAAGGGGTTAACATCCCAAATATATAAAGAACTCATATGCCTCAATACCCAAAAAAACAAACAACTTGATTGAAAAATGGGTAGAGGATATGAACAGACAATTCTCCAAAGAAGAAATTCAGATGGCCAACAGACACATGAAAAGATGCTCTGTATCGCTAATTATCAAGGAAATGCAAATTAAAACCACAGTGAGATATCACCTCACACCAGTTAGGATGGCCAGCATCAAAAAGACTAGGAACAACAAACGCTGGTGAGGATGTGGAGAAAGGGTAACTCGCCTACACTGTTGGGGGAATGTAAGTTAGTTCAACCATTGTGGAAAGCAATATGGAGGTTTCTCAAAAAACTAAAAATAGAAATAACATTTGACCCAGGAATTCCACTCCTAGGAATTTGCCCAAAGAAAACAAGATCACAGATTCAAAGAGACATATGCACCCCTATGTTTATCACAGCACTATTTACAATAGCCAAAATATGGAAGAAACCTAAGTGTCCATCAGTAGATGAATGGATAAAGAAGAGGTGGTACATATACAAAATGGAGTATTCAGCCATAAGAAGAAAACAAATCGTACCATTTGCAACAACATCAACATGGATGGAGCTAGAGGGTATTATGCTCAGTGAAATAAGCTAGGCAGAGAAAGACAAGTACCAAATGATTTCAGTCATCTGTGGAATATAATTACAAAGCAAAACTGAAGGAACAAAACAGCAGCAGACTCACAGACTCCAAGAAGGGACCAGGGTTACCAAAGGGGAGGGAGGGAGAAGGGGATTGAGGGGCGTTATGACTGGCATACATGGTGTGTGTGGGGTCATGGGGAAGATAGTGTAACACAGAGAAGACAAGTAATGATTCTGTGGCATCTTGCTAAGCTGATGGACAGTGACTGTGGTGGGGTGTGGGGGGAACTCAATAATATGGATGAATGTAGTGACCACAGTGTTGCTTATGTGAAATCTTCATAAGATTGTATATCAATAATACTTTAATAAAACAAACAAATAAATAAGAGTTATTGAAGTAACATGAGTATTTGTTAAATAAATAAAACTTGTTTACTGATAAAGAACAATCTGTACAGACTCTGGGGCATATGAGCCTGGGAGGTGGCACAGCTGGACTTAGTCTTTCTTCTCTGGAGGTCTTGGAGCGAGAATTGTATCATTTTAAAGTCTCAGCTGTTGTGAAAAGATGCTGGAAAGAGACACTGGCCAGTTGCGTGAAGTGATTTAGCCTGTAGGGGAGGGGAGGGCAGGTATAGTGTTGTCAGTGGCTGTAGATGAATACATGCATGAAGATGGTTCTTACTTTCAAGGTAGAACTTGGGGCAGGAGATGGAATTTTCAATAGGAAGAGCTTCTGATCCATTATTAGGAAGACTTTTTGCCCCGCCAAAGCTGGCTGGCCCTTCTTGTCTGGGGTGCTGTAAAGAGCTTCTTGATGAAGATGGAGAGTCAAACAAGATGGAACATACAAGGCCCCTCCTAGATATAATAGTCCTGGATTCCAGAATTTCTGTTGGCTTTGAGATTTAATTCCTGATAAGTGGTAGAAACAAAGACCATGATAGTTCAAGTTCCAAAGTTTGGAGTTTGCCAAGAACTCTATAAAGAGTGTCTGACCAGATTCCCTGGGCCGCCTCCTGATGAAGCGCTCAGCAGCCTGGCATTGCTATAAGACCCCCTTCTCCCATGGATTACGAAAAATGGGTGGTGGTGACAGCTCCTGGCAAGGTCACAGAAAGACAATTCATTTCCAAGAGCTGCCATTGCTCTCAAGAACCCAAAGACAAACCTCCGAACCTCCCTTTGTTATTGTCAATGTCTGTCCTTGAACCTTCAAAAGGACCACCCAGACCTGGTCCCTCGTCTGCCTGGAATGCAATGGATCTGGACTTCGTTTCGACAGCCTGGAAGTCTGTGCAGGCATTCCTAAGAGTGACTTTTTTACCTGCCTCAGCCAAAACAAGCATGGAGAGTCCTGGTTATGAGGCAATTAAATTTATTAGGCTTTGGAATTACATTATAGCATGACCCGTTATACATGAATCCAGATAAGCAATGGTTCAAATCAAGCTCTCCCTCCCCACCACCATCTATGGGACCAGCCATGGAACAGACTGGTAGCATACTTCCTGTCCCTGGAGGCCTCAAACCATGCCTATGTGACTACTTCCTGGGGGATATGTTTCAGAGGGGATTCTCAAGTCCAATAGAATAAAGACTACAAACTCTAATGCCTTCAAGGCCTGGGAAGACAATGGACGGGGGAACTTGGCCAGCTGTGGACAGGCGAGTATGTGGCAACTGCTCTGCAGTTCAGCCAAGTGTCAGCAGTCCAGGAGGCAGGACCAGTATGGCCACATTGTCTGATTTTTCTAAGAGAAGGTAGAAGCCTGAATTTGTATCTTAAAATCTCTCAATTCTTAAATATTGGCCACTAATTTGAGTAGCAGTTGGGAGTATTTTTTTTAATACCAACTTGACCCATTATACATGAATCCAGATAAGCAATGGTTCAAATAGTATCAGTTTGTCAGTTTGTTTTGGACCACCAGTTTGCCACTTTTCCAAGTATAGTGTTACTCTCTACTGAGGACCCATGACAGCCTGCAAACCTTATCATAGTCTGAGAAAGAAACCTTGTTCTAAGAAGAATGTGAACCTTGGGTCAGAACCCACAGGTGCCTTCACGTTAATCCAGTCTGGCTGCTGGTAGCCTGCTTATAAAGACAGGAGCACTGGCCTGAGAGGAGGGAGGCCAAGGTGCTGGTCCCAGCCCTGACACTGGTTCCCTGTGTGACCTTGGGAAAGCCTTGGGCCTTCTCTGGCCTCAGTTTCCCTTTCTGGAATTGACCCAGAACCTCTCAGGTTCTGCTAGTTCAAATGCTCTAGGGCTCCTGGGAAGAACTCCAATGGAGAATTTTCAAAAGCAAGGCTTGTTCTTCCTTTGGGGTGACATGGCTGTTTTCAGGGCCGGTTGTGCATCTTTAAGAACCTCAAAAACTAAGGAAAGAATTTACCAGAGATGAGGCTTTGCTAGTAGCTTCCAGAGTCTTTGTGCCAAGGGCTTAGGGCTGATGGAGGTAATCTGTTAGCATTCGTCAGGTGCCAGTGGTGAAGTTCAGGTGGTGACAGAAGGCAAGTGGGGCTTGTGACAGATGGAAAATGGCAGGTGGGGGGTCACCTCACAGGCCTGGCTTCTCCTCTCTGTTCTCCCTCACTCTGAGCCCAGGAAGACCTTCCCCATCTCTGGGCTCAGTTTCCTCTTCAAAAATGAGGAGGTTTCTAAGCCCCCTTTGAGCCCTGGAGTTCTGAGATTCTAACATATTATGCTTCAGGGTTGTGATTTAACCATTTGCACGAGGACTTTAATTTTTTGTTAATTTCAGCGGATGTTTCTTAAGCACCCACTGATGATAGGCACAATGGTCACAGCTCATGAAACCAGACATACCCCTGTCCTCATGGGACTTACAGCCTTGGGGACAGACAGACAGTGACTAATCAGATAAAGGAACAGTGACCCTCGCCAAGTGCTGTAATAAGAGGATGGGTTTTCTTTTTTTTTTAATTAAGGTATCATTGATATACAATCTTATGCAGGTTCACCTGAGCAACATTGTGGATTCAACATTCACCCGTGTTATCAAGTCCCACTCCCAACCCCACTGAAAGTCACTGAGTTTTCAACAGGGGACTTGAGCCTGGTCCGGGCTGACAAGGATAGCCTCTTCAAGGAAGTGACTCTTGAGCCGAGACTCCAAGGGTGATGAGGAGCTAACGAGGTAAAGGGGACAAGAAAAGCATTCCTGGAAGAGGAAGAGCATGTGCAAAGCCTGGGACAGGAAGGTTCAAGGCATGTTCAAGGCACTGAGAGGAGCCAGCCTTGTGAGGTGAGTCTGTCGAGGTTTGGCGTGAGACCCCACAGAATCTTGCTTCTTCACACTAAGAATCGTGGGAAGCCTCTGAAGGATTTTCAGCAAGGAAAGACAGGATTCATATCTTCATTTTGAAAAGACTTCTCTGAATACTGGTGGGAAGAGACAGGATGGTGGAAGGGACAGGTAGGGACTGAAGGGAGCAGACTAGATGCAGGGGACAAATGGGGCATTAACATCCTGGTGACACATGATGGGGGCCTGGTTGGAGCCATGATGGTCAGGAGAGAGCGAGAGGGCAGACTTGCTAGGATTTTGAATCAATGGGGCATGGCCATAAATGCAACCAGTAGTTGAGGCCAAGTCCTGGCTCTCCCGGCAGGTGCACCAGAAGATGAGCTGGCCTTGGATCTGTGTGTGTCCCAACAGCAGCCCCCTGAGGTGGGCAACCTCTGAGCTGGCCCCCAGTGAGCCCCTATTTCCTGGTGTAATTCCCTCCTGAGTTTTGGCTGGACTTGCTAACTTGCAGCTAAGAATTGAATAGGTCAGAAGTGATAGGTGAAGACATTGGATTATAAAAGATTCTGTGCACATGAAAAGATGCTCCACATCACTAATCATCAGAGAAATGCAGATTAAAACCACAATGAGATACCACCTCACACCAGTGAGGATGGCCAACATCCAAAACACAAACAACAACAAATGTTGGCGAGGATGTGGAGAAAAGGGAACCCTCCTACACTGCTAGTGGGACTGCAAATTAGTTCAACCATTGTGGAAAGCAGTATGGAGGTTCCTCAAAAAACTCCAAATAGAAATACCATTTGACCCAGGAATTCCACTCCTAGGAATTTACCCTAAGAATGCAGCAGCCCAGTTTGAAAAAGACAGATGCACCCCTATGTTTATTGCAGCACTGTTTACAATAGCCAAGAAATGGAAGCAACCTAAGTGTCCATCTGTAGATGAATGGATAAAGAAGAGGTGGTACATATACACAATGGAATATTATTCAGCCATAAGAAGAAAACAAATCCTACCATCTGCAACAACATGGATGGAGCTAGAGGGTATTATGCTCAGTGAAATAAGCCAGGTGGAGAAAGACAAGTATCAAATGATTTCACTCATCTGTGGAGTGTAAGAACTAAGAAAAAAAACTGAAGGAACAAAACAGAACCCAAGAACGGACTAATAGTTACCAAAGGGAAAGGGACTGGGGAGGATGGGTGGGAAGGGAGGGATAAGAGGGAAGAAGGGACATTACAATTAGCAGATGTAATGTTGGGGGGGAACGGGGAGGGCTGTACAACCCAGAGAGGACAAGTAGTGACTCTATGGCATCTCACGCTGATGGACAGTGACTGTAATGGGGTTGGGGGGGGACCTGATGAAGGGGATAGGGTAATCACCATAATATTACTCATTTAATTGTAGATTAATGATATCAAAATAAACTTAAAAAAAAAGAAAAAGAAAAATTTGGATCAAAAAAAAAAAGATTCTGTGACTTCCATCTTGGGTGCTTTCCTTGCTCTCTCTTCATTGCTCACACTGAGAAAGCCCACTGCCTTGTGTGAGGCAGCCTTGCAGAGAGGCCCCCGTCAGAGCATGTGGATATGGATCTTCAGAGGCCCGCCAACAGCTGCAGAGTGAGTTTGGAATCAGCCTCCTCTAGTCAAGCCCTGAGATGACTGCCACCAAGGTCAACACCTCAGTGGTAGCCTCATGAAAAACTTTGAGTCTGAACCACCCAGTTAAGCTACTTTCAGATTCCTGACCCATGGACACTTAAAATTAATAATTATTGTTATTTTCAGCTATTAAATGTTGGGGTAATTTGTTAGGCAGCAATAGATAATCAGTACAGCCCCCTTCCCCCACAAACACACATACACACAAGCTGTGCTCTCAGCTTCCCTGGGGCTGGGAAGGCAAGGGTTAACCCCAGAGCCCAGGCCTCCAGTCCGCAGCAAGGTTAAGGTCGAGGCTTGAGGGACAGTTTATCAGAGTTGTTTAGCAGCTCAGCCAACATTTGGGTCTGCTGCCAGCTGGGCCCCAGCCCTCCTGTGGTGTCCGTGAGAGCAGGGGCCCTGGAGGCGGGCATCCTGGAAACTGACAGGTTTAACAGCCTTGCCTCTCTACAATTGCCCATGATGCACCAGCTGCAAGAAGAGCCAGTGAGCCGCAGTGGCCATGTCCCCATGGGGTCAGGGCTGCCTCAACTCCTGGCTTGTAGCAGCTGCCAGAGTTCATGGCCTCAGGTCTGCTGTGTTGAGTCCAGAGGGAGGAGCTACCCCAAGCCCCAGGGACTGCCAATAATCATAGACCACATGTATGGGTACCTCCAAGTTGATGAGCCCTTACATTCACCACCTAGTTTAATCCTCACAATAAACTTACACAAGTAGGAATGGCTTATTAGCCCCATTTTGCAGGTGAGAAAACAAGAGTCTCAAGGTCATATAGCTGGAAAGCACAGGACTGTTTGACTTCAAAGTTTGCGTGCTTATCCACTGCCTCCCTGGCCCCTCCATGATGAGGACTATGGATGGATGTGGTGCCTTAGTGGTTTGGGGGAGCTGCTACAGGGATAAGGTGGGAGAGTTGAAGTAGCAGGGTTCCAGGCCCCCCATCGGTGCTCAAAAGAAGCACCTCTACTGTTCCATGTTGTGCCAGTGAGGGACCATGTGAAATTTCATTGAAAAACAGTTACAAAAACCAAACCAAACCAAAGCAGATTGCATGGTGTTTCAGAATGTGTGGTCTGAACTGAGAATGTTTCAGTCTCAAGTCTTCACATAGTGTGACCTGAGGAGCTAATAATAGGCCCTGTGTCATGGAGATTAATGGGGTATTCAGGTGAAGTCAAAACACCCAAAGCCATTAGCACAAATCTGAGCACACAGTAAATTCTCAGTGTGGTATTGTTATAAAAAGGGTCTGTGTTGTTAAAAAAAAAATGACTCTAGGCTATAGAGAGCCTTTGAAGGCTTGAAGGCTTTGAAGGTTTTGACCTCACTCGAGTCTGTGATTGTGGAGAAGCCCCCAGCCCAACACCTACCACCCTCATGGGAGCTGTGAGCTCTGCTGGAGAACTTGAACTAAGAAGGTAAGTCTAGTGGGGCAGGGCGGTGGCGGGTGGGGCAAGGGGAAGGGAAAGAGAACTACCATTGTGGGGTTTTTCCGCTGAAAGCAGAGCCCAGAGAGAGGGCAGTGAACAGTGATAAGATTAGAGATTGTTACAAACATTTCCCGGAGCCATAAATCCTGGCTAATTTTACCCATTTTACCAGAGGGCTCAAGTTGACTTGGAGTGGAGCCAAAAGAAAGGGGGGTGGCCTCCTGGGACTGACCATGTGATGAGCTGAGGTCCGGCCTGCCTCGTACCCTGTGCCCAAGTTCTTTCACTAGCACCCTCCATGCAGCTAATTCTGGCCCTGCTTGAACCCTTCCAGGCATGGGGCGCTAGCTCACTTATATACAAAGTAGACTATTCCCACAGGTTCATCTCTGCATGTTCAGAAAAGCTTCTTTCCTGCCAAGTGCAAATCTTCTCCCCAGCAGCTTCATTCAATAATTCAGTAGGTTGTTACATAGGAACATATTTTTAATATATTTATCCAATAAAAATGCTGAATTTTCTTGTTAGTTTAAATAACATAGTTGTAGATAATTTGGGGGTTTCTCTGTACATAATTATATCACCTTGGAAAGATGACTATTTTGTTTCTTCTCCAAATCTTACATCTTTTTTTTTTTTTCGCCTTACTGCACTGGATAGGGCCACCAGTAAAAGGTTTAATAAAATGGGTGCAGTGGGCATTCTTGGCTATGTCTTATCTCAGAAGCTTGCAGTATTTTACCATTACTTACATTAGCCACAAACACAATCTTTATCAAATTATGGAAATTCCCTTATGTTCATAATTTCCAAGGTTATTACATTTTTAGTTTTAAAATCATGATTTTAAATTTTTATCAAATGGGTTTCTGCATGTAGTATTTGTCCTTTAATCAGTTTATGCGCTGAAGTACATTAATGGATTTTCTAATGTTAAATCAACCTTGTATTCCTGGGGTTAACCCATTTTGGCTGGGATTTTTTTATATATTGATGGATTTTTGTGGTTAATGCTTTATTAAGGACTTTTCATTTATATTTATGAGTAAAACTGGCTTGTAATTTTTCTTACATCACCTTTTCTTTGTCCTGTTTGGGTATGCAGGTTATGTTCACCTCATAAAATGAATTGGCAATTATTCACTCTTTTTCTAGTCTCTGGAAGAGATTGTCAAAGACTAAAATTGTTTTTTCTTTGAATGTCAGATAGTACTTACCAGTGAAACCATCTAGAGTTGACATTTACTTTATGGAAAGAGCTTTAACAACTGATTCAATGCCCTTAATTGTTAGAGGATTATCTAGGTTTTCTATTTTGTCTCGAGTCAAAATTTGTATATTATACCTTTCTAGGATGATGTGATTTCATGTAGATTTTCAAATGTATTGACTCAAAGTTGTTCAAAATACCCCCTTTTTTTCTTTCATGTTGGCAGCATCTGTAGTGATGTCCCACTTTTTATTCCTTATACTGTTTTTTTTCTATGTGCCATTTATGTTTTCTCTAGACTGATTTTCCTTCAAAGGTTTGTAATTTTACTGTCTTTTCAACGAACCAACTTGTGGCCTTGTTGGATTAGCTCTGTTTTAATCTTTGCTTTCTTAGTTTATTAATTTCTGTTCTTGCCTTCATTATTTATTTCTTCCTACTTTTACTGGGTTTATTTTGACATTCCTTTTCCAACTTCTTGGAGTGGATACTCATCAGTTTCCAGCTTCTTTTCCTCCCTGACATATGACCTAAGACTGTAATACAGTTGTACCTACACCTGGCAATTTAGTGTGAGTTTCTTCATTATAAACTGATTCAAAATATTTCTAGCTTCTTTTATCTATTCTTTAACCCATGGTTATTTAGAAGTATAATTTTAAATTTCCTAGCATATGAAAATTTTCTAGTGCTCTTATTATTTATTTTTACCTTAGTTATAAGGAATTAATGTTTAGATGCTCTGTGTGATTTTGATTCTTTGAAATTTAGTGAGAATGGCTTTATAGCCCAGGGTATAGTCAGATTTCACAGATTGTCATATGGGTTTGAAAATGAGGTGTTGGATGCAGAGCTATCTATATGTTGTTCATTAGATTAAGTGTGTTTGTCATTTTGTTCAAATCCTCTGTGTAGAGACTCTAAATGCTCATTCCTAGCTGATTCTCCTCTTTTTTGGCCAGACTACATTTCTTTGTACCCTTGGGAGATAAGAGAGACCATGTGACCAGCTCTAGCTAAAGAAATGTGAATGGAAGTGATACATGTAGTTCTGAGCCAAGGCATTTGAAAGCCAGTGTGCTACCTTCACACTCTTTCCTTTAGAAGCATCTGTGGAAACCACACGTTGAGATAGCAAAGGACTGCGATGAGAGAAGCTTGGATCCCTGGGTCACTGCATGGAGGACAACTGTCCTGAGAATTGCCTGACTTCACTGTTGTTATTTAGAAGTCAGCATTACTTGGTCATTCCTTTGTAGGTAATTTCTCTTATTCTCTGGATGTTCACTAGAATTTTCTCTTTGCTTTTGTTATTCTTCAGCTTTATTATTATGTCTTCAGACATGGGTTTATTCCAATTATTTTGCTTGGGGTCATTGGAATTCTTGAATTTGTGAATCATTAGCTCTCATCAGTTTTGGGAAGTTCTCAGTAGTTTTCTCTTCAATTATTATGTCTGCCCCCTTATCTCCCTTGTATCTTTCTGAAACTCCTGTTAATATGTTAGACTTTCTTACCCTGTTTTCCATGCCTCCCAATTTGTCATTTATGTTTTAAATCAATCTATTTCTGCTCTATTCTGGATCATTTATCTTCTTTATTAATTCTCTCTTCAGCTCTACTTAATCTGCTATCAAGTTCAACATTGAGTTCTAAGTTTCAATTATTGTATCTTTCATTTCTAGAAGTTCTGTTTGGTACCCTTTTAATTCTTCTAGGTAACTTTTATGGTTTTCTGTTCCCTGCAGGTATTTGCAAGATCACACTTCTTCCTTTATGCTCCTCCCCATCTGGATTGCAAATTTTCACTTATCCCTACCCTTCCTCCAAACCTGGAAGTAAGTTTCCCCTTTTAGAAACCTGGATGGACAATTGTGGTGGAAACTAAAGCCATCTCCATCACTTAATCATTTTGTGTTTATGCACCAAAAAACTTACTAAATGCTAGGCTTTTTCTATGGAGGATACAATGGTGAATCAGGCCTGGAACCTGCCATGGAGGAGCTGTTTCTTGGGAGGAGGCTGATGTGAGAAAAAGGAAATAGAATGAATTCTGTCTATTCTCCTTAAATGCCTCTGTGTGTGCCATTCACATGGCTGGGTTCTGAGTAAACAGAAGGGAACAAGATACAATCTCTTTTCTCCAAAAAGTTACAGTATAGTAGCAGAGATGATATGGGCACTTAGGTAATCATTTGAAATATGATAAGTGCCAGACACATGATAGGTGCCTTATATATAATCATCTTTGGGTGAATAATAGGGATTGCCATGGGAGTTCAGAAGAGAGAGAATTTACTTCTGATGGGAATGGATCAAGACAATCTTTGCAGTGGTACTTGAGTTGAGCCTTAGAAATCAGTCATTTTTTGGACATTCAGAGAAAGAGGAGAAGATAGGGGCAGCCCAGCTATGAATAAAGGTATGGAGTAACTTTTTATTTTTAAACAGTTTTATTGAGATATAATTTACATACCATAAAGTCCATCCATTTGAAGTGTACAATTCAATTGTTTTAAAGTATATTTCAGAGTGTGCAACTATCATCATCTAATTTTAGAACATTTTCATCATCCCCAAAAGAAAGCGCTCATTAGCAGTCACTCCCTGTCCTCTCAACCCCACCCCACCTCCTCCACACCTGGCCCTAAGCAACCACAGATCTACCTTTTGTTTATATGTCTTTTCTGGACATTTCATATAAATGGAATCATACACTGTGTGGTCATATGTGACTGTCTTCTTTCATTTAGCATGTGTTCAGGTTTCCTCTGTGTTACAGCATGTATTAGTACTTTATTCATTTTTATTGCTGAATAATATTCTATTGTGTGGATATATGAATTTCACCGTTCTATTCATGAGTTGATGGACATGTGGCTTATTTCTATTTCTGGCTACTATGAATAATGCTTCTATGAGTATTTATGTTCAACTTTTTGTGTGGACATATGTTTTTAGTCTCCAGTTCTGCTAGGATTGGAACTGATGAGTCCAATGGTAACTTCATGTTAACCCTTTGAGGAATATTTAACTTTTTGAGGAACTGTCGGTTTTTCTAAGCAGCTACACCACTTTACATTTCCTGTTTGAGAATGCCAATTTCTCCCCATCCTTGCCCAAGCTTGTTCTTATCTGTCTTATTGGTCATAGCCATCTGGTGGGTGTGAAGTGGCATCTCTTTGTGGTTTTGATTTTCATTTCCCAATGGCTAAGAATGTAGCTCATCTTTTCATGTGCTTATTAGCAATTTGTGTATCATTTTTTGAGAAATGTCTATTCAAATCCTTTGCCTATTTTTAAATTGGGTTATTTGCCTTTTTATCGTTAAATTGTAAGAGTTCTTTATATATCCTGGATATCAGACTCTTATCAGATATATGATTTCAAATATTTTCCTAAACTTACGTGTTGTCTTTTCACTTTCTTGCTGGTGTCCTTTGAACCACAAAACTCTTAAATGTTAGGTCCCATTTATCAGTCTTTTATCACTTGTGCTTTTGTATTGTTTTGTTTTGTATCGATTCTATTTCTTAACCTGAGTGCTGTTCCCACGGGTGGATTCAGTCTGCGGAAACTCATCAGGCTGTTATGATTCGTACATTTTTCTGTACATTTATGTGACATTTCAATAAGCAATTTCTTAAAGGTGATAATAATTGCAACTTCCTCCACTGGGTCATTGTGAGGACTGAATGGGCAAATACATGCACAGTGCTTAGCACCGCTTAGCGCTAATACATGGCAGCTGCTATTGTTGTTAAACTCTAGCGCTGATCCTTTTTTGGGGCCTCAAGTCACTTCACCTCCAGCCTCACTTTCCTCATCTGTAAAATGGGTTAGTACCATCCATGTCAGCAGGGCAATCCGGAGACTCAATGACACAAGATACAATATCACCAAGCTTGAAATATGCCCCAAGGAGGCCTTCATGAAGGCGTGGGTCAATAACGCAGGAAAGAGGAAAAAGAAAACTCAGTTATGACTGAAGAGAAACCGTCAGTGCTGTGAGGGCCTGAGTGGCTGCCGAGAGCCAGCGTGGGCCCCTCAGAGTTTCCATGAGCAGTACTGACCAGGCTGGGAAGGAATGAAGGGGGAGCTGACTGAGAGTTGGCTTCCAGGTGGAGCAGCGCCTGGTGGAGCCAGGGTGCCTGGCTCACTGTGGAATGATCAGAGAGCAGAACTCCCTCCACCCCGCTTCCCACACTGGTTGCCCCTATTCTAGTCCAGTCTCCCAACTGTTGCTCAAACAGCCCTCTCAACCCACCTCCACCTCCTCTATGCCTGTCTTGCCCTTGGGGTCCCTCTGCCCTTCCCCCATCACTGGGCTCCTCCCAAGTCTTCCCACTTCCACCCTTGCACTGTCACTCCCTCCCTGGGATGGCTAGGGGGGACTTCCTAGAGCTTCTAGGAGATCCTGTCACCTGCCACTCACTAGCTCCAGCTGGAACTGCTTCTTCAGAATAAAATCCAAATCATTCTCTGGCCTCAGGGGTAGTCAAAGTTTGGAGGGGCTTGAAGCTTACATACCATGTGTGTATGGAGGGATTTTCATTAAAGTGTAACATACGTGCAGAAAAGGCACATCTAAGTGTGGGCCCCCAAACTGAGCATGCTCGTGTAAACCGGCACTTGGCTCAAGAGTCACACTTACCAGCACCCCAGATGCACCCCTGGTGCCCCCTCCCAGTTACTTACTGTCCCCTAATCTCAACTTCTAACATCATAGATGAGTTCTGCCTGGTGTTGAACTTCCTATAGATAAAATCATTCAGTGTGAACCTTGTGTCTGGCATCTTTTGCTTCAAATGTTTATGAAATTCAAAGAAGTTGTTAGATGTAGCTGTGTTTCATTCTTCCTTGTTTCTGTGCTGTCACTTTGAACGTTTCTACCACAGTTTATATATCCATTCTGCTCCTATTGGACATCTAGGTGGTTTTCAGCTTTTTTTTATATATAGTGTATGTTATATTTACATTCTTATTTACCATTTCTGGTTCTCTACATTTGTTCCTTTGGATTCACATCACCATCTGGTTTTACTTCCATACTCCAGTACAACTCTGCTCCCACCCACTTCCTTTGTGCTGTTATTTTCAAATATAATACATTTCTGTCAGTTATAAGCCCAACAATATAATTATATACATACTCTTTATAAATTGCTTTTTAAGTCATTAAGATAGGAAAGGAGGGGAAAGATGCATTTATATTGTCTCATAAATATATAATTACCTTGACCACTAATTTTTTGTTTTTTTGTGTATGGATTTAGACTACTATCTGGGTTTACTTGCTTTCAGTTTGAAAAATTATCCAGTATTATAATGTTCTGCTAGCAATTAATTTAAGGTTGTGTTTATCTGGAAAATCCTTGTTTTGCCTTCATTTTTTAAATATATATATAATTTATTTTATTATCATTAATCTACAATTACATGTGCAATATTATGGTTATTACTCTACCCCTTCATCAGTTCCCCCCCACCAACCCCATTACAGTCACTGTCCATCAGCGTAGTGAGATGCTATAGAATCACTACTTGTCTTCTCTGAGTTGTACAGCCCTCCCCGTGCCCCCGCAACATTACATCTGCTAATCGTAATGCCCCTTTTCCCCTCTTAGCCTCCCTTCCCACCCATTTTCCCCAGTTCATTTCCCTTTGGTAACTATTAGTCCGTTCTTGGGTTCTGTGAGTCTGCTGCTGTTTTGTTCCTTCAGTTTTTTTCTTTGTTCTTATGCTCCATATATGAGTGAAATCATTTGGTACTTGTCTTTTTCGGCTTGGCTTATTTCACTGAGCATAATACCCTCTAGCTCCATCCATGTTGTTGCAAATGGTAGGATTTGTTTTCTTCTTATGGCTGAATAATATTCCATTGTGTATATGTACCACTTCTTCTTTATCCATTCATCTACTGATGGACACTTGGGTTGCTTCCATTTCTTGGCTATTGTAAATAGTGCTGCAATAAACATAGGGTGCATCTGTCCTTTTCAAATTGGGCTGCTGCATTCTTAGGGTAAATTCCTAGGAGTGGAATTCCTGGGTCAAATGGTATTTCTATTTTGAGTTTTTTGAGGAACCCTCCATACTGCTTTCCACAATGGTTGAACTAATTTGCATTCCCACCAGCAGTGTAGGAGGGTTCCCTTTTCTCCACATCCTCGCCAACATTTGTTGTTGTTTGTGTTTTGATGTTGGCCATCCTCACTGGTGTGAGGTGATATCTCATTGTGGTTTTAATCTGCATTTCTCTGATGATTAGTGATGTGGAGCATCTTTTCATGTGCCTGTTGGCCATCTGAATTTCTTCTTTGGACAAGTGTCTATTCATGTCCTCTGCCCATTTCTTAATTGAATTATTTGCTTTCTGTTTGTTAAGGTGCATGAGTTCTTTATATATTTTGGATGTCAACCCTTTATCTGATATGTTTTTTATGAATATATTCTCCTATACTGTAGGATGTCTTTTTGTTTTACTGATGGTGTCCTTTGCTGTACAGAAGCTTTTCAGCTTGATATAGTCCCACTTGTTCATTTTTGCTTTTGTTTCCCTTGCCCGGGGAGATATGTTCATGAAGAAGTTGCTCATGTTTATGTCCAAGAGATTTTTGCCTATGTTTTTTTCTAAGAGTTTTATGGTTTCATGACTTACATTCAGGTCTTTGATCCACCTTGAGTTTACCTTTGTGTATGGGGCTAGACAGTAGTCCAGTTTCATTCTCTTACATGTAGCTGTCCAGTTTTTCCAACACCAGCTGCTGAAGAGGCTGTCATCTCCTCATTGTATATCCAAGGCTCTTTTATCAAATATTAATTGACTGTATATGTTTGGGTTAATGTTTGGATTTTCTATTCTGTTCCACTGGTCTGTGGGTCTGTTTTTGTGCCAATACCAAATTGTCTTGATTACTGTGGCTTTGTAGTAGAGCTTGAAGTCAGGGAGTGTAATTCCCTGTTTTATTCCTCCTTCTCAGGATTGCTTTGGCTATTCGGGGTCTTTTGTGGTTCCATATGAATTTTAGAATTATTTGTTCGAGTTCATTGAAGCAAGCTGTTGGTAGTTTGATAGGGATTGCATTGAATCTGTAGATTGCTTTAGGTAGTATAGCCATTTTGACAATATTTATTCTTCCTAGCCAAGAGCATGGGATGCATTTCCATTTGTTAGTGTCCTCTTTAATTTCTCTTAGGAGTGTCTTGTAGTTTTCAGAGTACAGGTCTTTCACTTCCTTCGTTAGGTTTATTCCTAGGTATTTTATTCTTTTTGATGCAATTGTGAATGGAATTGTTTTTCTGATTTCTCTTTCTGTTAGTTCATCATTAGTGTATAGGAAAGCAACTGATTTCTGTGTGTTAATTTTATATCCTGCAACTTTGCTGAATTCAGATATTAGTTCTAGTAGTTTTGGAATGGAGTCTTTAGGGTTTTTTATGTACAGTATCATGTCATCTGCAAATAGTGACAATTTGACTTCTTCTTTACCAATCTGGATGCCTTGTATGTCTTTGTTTTGTCTGATTGCTGTGGCTAGGACCTCCAGTACTATGTTGAATAACAGTGGAGAGAGTGGGCATCCCTGTCTTGTTCTGGATCTTAGATGAAAAGCTTTCAGCGTCTCGCCGTTAAGTATGATGTTACCTGTGGGTTTGTCATATATAGCCTTTATGATGTTGAGGTACCTGCCGTCTATACCCATTTTGTTGGGAGTTTTAATCATGAATGGATGCTGAATTTTGTCAAATGCTTTTTCAGCATCTATGGAGATTATCCTGTGGTTTTTGTTCTTCTTTTTGTTGATGTGGTGGATGATGTTGATGGATTTTCGAATGTTGTACCATCCTTGCATCCCTGGGATGAATCCCACTTGATCATGGTGTATGATCCTCTTGATGTATTTTTGAATTCGGTTTGCTAATATTTTGTTGAGTATTTTTGCATCTACGTTCATCAGGGATATTGGTCTGTAATTTTCTTTTTTGGTGAGGTCTTTGCCCGGTTTTGGTATTAGAGTGATGCTGGCTTCATAAAATGAGTTTGGAAGTATTCCCTCCTCTTCTATTTTTTGAAAAACTTTAAGGAGAATCGGTGTTATTTCTTCTCTATATGTCTGGTAGAATTCAGAGGTGAATCCATCTGGTCCGGGGGTTTTGTTCTTGGGGAGTTTTTTGATTACTGATTCAATTTCGTTGCTGGTGATTGGTCTGTTTAGTTTTTCTGTTTCTTGCTTTATCAGGCTTGGAAGGTTGTATTTTTCTAAGAAGTTGTCCATTTCTTCTATGTTTTCCAGCTTGTTAGCATATAGATTCTCATAATATTCTCTTATAATTCTTTGTATTTCTGTGGGGTCTGTCATGAATTTTCCTTTCTCGCGTCTGATTCTGTTTATGTGTGTAGATTCTCTTTTTCTCTTAATGAGTATGGCTAGGGGTTTATCTATTTTGTTTATTTTTTCAAAGAACCAGCTCTTGGTTTTATTGATTTTTTCTATTGTTTTATTCTTCTCAATTTTATTTATTTCTTCTCTAATCTTTATTATGTCCCTCCTTCTGGTGACCTTGGGCCTCATTTGTTCTTCTTTTTCCAATTTCAGTAATTGTGTCTTTAGACTATTCATTTGGGAATGTTCTTCCTTCTTTAAATAGGCCTGGATTGCAATATACTTTCCTCTTAGAACTGCCTTTGCTGCGTCCCACAGAAGTTGTGGCTTTGTGTTGTTGTTGTCATTAGTCTCCATATATTCTTTGATTTCTGTTTTGATTTGGTCATTAACCCATTGATTAATTAGGAGACTGTTGTTAAGTCTCCATGTATTTGTGAGCCTTTTTGATTTCTTTCTAATATTTATTTCTAGTTTTATACCTTGGTAATCTGAGAAGTTGGTTGGTAGGATTTCAATATTTTTGAAATTACTGAGGTTCTTTTTGTGGCCTAGTATGTGGTCTATTCTGGAAAATGTTCCATGTGCACTTGAGAAGAATGTGTATCCTGTTGCTTTTGGGTGTAGAGTTCTGTAGATGTGTGTTAGGTCCATCTGTTCTAGTGTGTTGTTCAGTGCCTTTGTGTCTTTACTTATTTTCTGTCTGGTTGATCTGTCCTTTGGAGTGAGTGGTGTGTTGAAGTCTCCTAAGATGAATGCATTGCTGTCTATTTCCGCCTTTAATTCTGTTAGTATTTGTTTCACATATGCTGGCGCTCCTGTGTTGGGTGCATATATATTTATAATGGTTATATGTTCTTGTTGGACTGACCCCTTTATCATTATGTAATGTCCTTCTTTATCTCTTGTTACTTTCTTCGTTTTGAAGTCTATTTTGTCTGATACAAGTACTGCAACACCTGCTTTTTTCTCCTTGTTTGCATGAAATATCTTTTTCCATCCCTTCACTTTTAGTCTGTGTATATCTTTGGATTTGAGGTGAGTCTCTTGTAAGCAGCTTATAGATGGGTCTTGCTTTTTTATCCATTCTGTTACTCTGTGTCTTTTGATTGGTGCATTCACTCCATTTACATTTAGGGTGATTATCGATAGATATGTACTTATTGCCATTGCTGGCTTTAGATTCGTGGTTACCAAGGGTTCAAGGGTTGCTTCTTTACTATCTAACAATCTAACTTAACTTTCTTGTTAAGTATTTGTAAACACTGTCTGATGTTTTTTTATTTTTCTCCCTTCTTATTCCTCCTCCTCCATTCTTTATATACTAGGTGTTTTATTCTTTGCTTTTAGTTAGTATTTGGATGGTCTGCTTTCTTTGCTATGATTTTATTTTCTCTGGTGACATCTTTTTAGCCTTATGAGTGCTTCCATCTAGAGCAGTCCATTTAAGATATCCTGTAGTGGTGGTTTATGAGAGGCAAACTCTTTCAACTTTCGTTTGTCTGGAAATTGTTTAATCCATCCATCATATTTAAATGGTAATCATGCTGGATACAATATTCTTGGTTTGAGGTGCTTCTGTTTCATTACATTAAATATATCATGCCATTCTCTTCTGACCTATAAGGTTTCTGTTGAGAAGTCTGATGATAGTCTGATGGGTTTTCCTTTGTAGGTGATCTTTTTTCTCTCTCTAGCTGCCTTTAATACCCTGTCTTTATCTTTGAGCTTTGCCATCTTAATTATTATGTGTCTTGGTGTTGTCTTCCTTGGGTCCCTTGTGTTGGGAGATCTATGAGCTTCGGTGGACTGCGAGACTATTTCCTTCCCCAGCGAGGGAAAGTTTTCAGCAATTATTTCTTCAAAGACACTTTCTATCCCTTTTTCTCTCTCTTCTTCCTCTGGTACTCCTATAATGCGAATATTGTTCCGTTTGGATTGGTCACACAGTTCTCTTAATATTCTTTCATTCCTAGAAATCCTTTTATGTCTCTCTGCCTCAGCTTCTCTGTATTCCTGTTCTCTGATTTCTATTCCATTAAGAGTCTCTTGCATCTCATCCAGTCTGCTGTTAAGCCTGTCAATCGCTTGTCTGATTTCTGCATTGTCTTTCCTCACTTCCCTCACTTCCTCCCTCAACTCTTGCACATTTCTCTGTAGGTCCATCAGCATGGTTATGACTTTTATTCTGAATTCTTTTTCAGGAAGACTGTGCATTTCCATCCCTTCAGGCTCCCTCTCTGGGGTTGTCTGGTTGATTTTGGTCTGAACCATATCCTCTGTCTTTTCATGGCTATAGAATTGGTCACTGGTAGTTACCACGTATATCAGCTGGGCTCTTTAAGACCACCTCTTGGGGTGCCGAGTCCTCTCGGGTGTAACTGCGCGCTGCGCGCTTTCCTGTGTATTCTGGTCTCTCTTTTAGGAATAGATGTATTTGCTGTGTTTTCGTAGATAAATATAGTGTTGGGAGGAGATTTCTGCCACCCTGCTCACGCTGCCATCTTCCCGGAAGTCGTTTTCACCTTTTTTTTTACAGAAAAAACCTGCCATGAACATTCTGGGACATGTCTTTTGGAGAACATGTGGGCTCACTTCTGTTGAGTGAACATCCATGTGAGGAACTGCTGCCTGTAGGGATAAACGAACATTCAGTTTTAGAAGATACTGCAAATAGTTGTCCAAAGTGGTCATAGAAATTTATACTCCTTTCCTGGCCACATATCAAAGTTCTTGTTGTTGTTCCATGTTTAATTGACACTTTGTGTGGTGCGTGTGTATATACAAATAAATCAGCATACATTATATATATACACTTTTTCATTTTAGTCATTCTGGTGAGTAGACTATGTTAGCACATCATGGTTTAAATGTTAATTTGGGGGGACAATCTTTAAGGAAAAGAACGTAAAATAAAATTATGAATATAAAATTGGTACAAACCTAAGTATTATGTTACGAATGTGAAAAGAAATTACAACAAATTGCTGGAGACTTTCAAGCTTCAGATTCCTTTCTTCTGAGAGTTTTTGAGGCTATTTCCCAGAAATGCTTACACTGAAATGCTTCCTGACAGAAACCTGGCTTCCTTCCCTTCCTGGACTACTCAACAGCTGCCCACAATCCTTGTGTGAACAAGGCCCCATGCTGGTGAGAGTCCCAGGGCAATCAGCAGCTTCCTGTGAGATGGTCCCTGTGTGGCCCCTGCCCACCTCCAACCCGCTCCTGGCCTGCCTCCTCCTCCATAGGGTCTCAGCTTGCACAGAAGAGTCTCAGGAAGCCTCCTCTGATCTCATTCTGTAAGTCCATGTCATGAGACAAATGACAGCAGAACACAAGTTAGGAGCACCTGCTGTGACCCAGCCTGCCTGGTTGGCATCCTTGCCTCACCATTCTCTAACTGTCTGACTTTGGACATGTCTCATAACCTCTCTGGGCCTCAGTTTCCAAAGCTGTAGAGAGGGGTAGGTTGTCCTAGCTCCTGACTCATGGGTTGTTGTGAGGACACAAGTCAATGCATGAAAGTCAATCACTTGAAAGTGTGCTAGACACCCCTGCATTTATGATTGTCATGATGGCCATGTTATTATGAGCCTCAGTCCTCTCCTCCTGGCATATCTCACTTCGCACTGATGATCTGCTTGAATGCTCCATAGGACAGGGTTGCTATGGTGACTGCTGTATCCCCAAGCCTAATGCAGCCCATGGCGCATATTAGGAGCAAAACAAAAAGATGTTGAATGAATGAATCTCCTCTATGTACCTCAAATCTGTCCAAGTGTCTCCAAGCCACAGCCACACCTTGGTCCAGGCCATCCCCTTTGCTTCTCTGTGGGGGCAGCCACCCCTGCTCACCCCATAGCAGGCACTGGGTAAATAAATGAGCCTCAGCCTCATACCCTGATCTTGCCTCTTGTGTACTTGTGGCCAGAGTTACTGTTGGCCTCTGTGTTCATAGCCCTTTACAGTTTATAAGGCCTCCTTCCTTCCACAATCACATCCCTGGGTTGGGTACTGGGGCATGACTGGGAGCTCCAGTATGTCAGAGGCCTTGGAAAGGGTGGGTGGCTTCCTCAAAGTCACACAGTGAGAGGGGAGGGGGAAATGGGACACACACCCAGGACTCCTGGGGTGGAGCTGTGCACCTGCGGTCACAGGGCCTCTCTTGTCTCTTCCTGTGAGCATCACAGGCAGAGTGCATAGTAGGCACTTAGGCTTGTTCAAGGCAGGTGGGTAGAGGATTGGCCTGGGTTCATTACTGACTCTGGGACTGTGCATGTCCAGGACCCACCTGTGCCTCAGGCCTTCCATCTGTAAATGGGGTCAACTTACCAAGTGAAGGCAGAACCCTGTGTCTGCTGGCCTGGCTGGCATTTTTCCCCAGTCTCTTTTTGTCTGTCTGTCTATTCCAGGATGACCTTGCGAGGAGCTAATGTAGAGTTGGGAGCTGACTAAGGGATTGGGGAGGAACTGCGATTTCCACCCATACCTCTGGTTTCCTTCCTTTCACAGAGTAGTAGCTGAGAATCATGTTTGGGGAGGTATCTCTTCTGCCATCCTAAAGGATGTTGATGAATTGTGGTCTGTGGCTGCTAAGCCCTGATGGAACTGCAAAGACCTCAATGAATGATTAGTTTACTAGCTCCTGGGAGATCCCCACATTCACAGGGTAAGCAAGAAGCAGGCACCATCATGCACAACTGCTATAAGAAGTCGCCCAAGTTGAGGATGCCTTTGAGTTCCTCTGCTCCAACTCTCTCCCCTCCCATTTGACAGTAGGGGCAGCTAAGACCCAGAGAAGGGAAGAGATTCACTCAAGGACACCCAGCATATCCAGAAAGACTTCCTGATTCAGAATCAAATCTCCGTTCTATGGCTTGCCTTCTTTTTTTTTCCTGCTCATTAATAATTATTTTTAAACAGCTTTATTGAGATATAATTCATATATCTTACAAATCACCCTTTTAAATTATACTATTCAATGGCTTTTAGTGCAGAGATGGCATCCATCACCATAATCAATTTTAGAACATGTAAATACTCCAAAAAGAAACCCGGTACCCTTTCACTGGTCAAATCCCATTCCCCAACTGCAATCCCTCCATGCCCTGGCCTCAGACAACCACCAGTCCACTTTGTCTCCAGATATTTGCCTCTTCTTCACACTTCAGAGGAATGAAATCATACAATATATGGTCTTTTGTGTCTGGCTTCTTGCAACTGAGCATAAGGTTTTCAAGGTTCTTCCCTGTTGTAGCAGGTATCAGTACTTCATCCTTTTTATTGTTGAATAATATTCCATTGTGTGGATTTATTCCATTTTGCTTATCCATTGATCTGGACCATTGGGTTTATTATCCATTGTTAATGGACCTTTGGGTTTTTTCCATTTGGGGACTATTAGGAATGATGCTGCTTGTCTACAGCCATACATACCACCCTGAACATGCCCCATCTCGTCTGATCCTGGAAGCTAAGCAGGGCAGGGCCTGGTTAGTACTTCGATGGGAGGAATGATGCTGCTAGGAACATTCCTGTACAACTGTGTGTGTGGAGATATGTTCTCATTTCTCTGGGGCATTTGCCAGGATTAGAATTGTTGGGTTGTCTGGTAACTATGTTTATAAGCCTAGCTTTCTAGCTCTGGCTTTCTCAGACCCTCCAGGTGGGAGTAGCCTGGCTACATCCAATGTCCAGGGTTGGGAATCAAGCCATCCCTTCCACTCTTCAGGCCCTTTGGTGGAATGCACAGGAGAATCAGCTAGATTCTAACTCCTGCTCTGCCATCAACTTGCCAGATGACTGAACAGCTTCACATCTATGAACCTCAGTTTCCCCACCTGAGAAATGGGATGATAATCCCTATGGCATGTTCTGAGGATTAGTTGAGGTCATAAAAACATAGCTTTAGAATCATTCATTCAACATCTTCAATGATGGCTTATGTGCCACACACGGGTCCCAGCAAACAAGGCACACAAACTCCCTGCCCCTAGTCTCATAGTTACATGAGAAACATCTTGGTTAAGCCTCCCAGTATCCCTTAGGAGGTACATTTTACTGGTATCCCATCTCCTGAAAGAAGAAACAGAGAGGATTCTGGACCCAAGTCCCTTTCCTCTATCCCCCTTGGACCTAATTTTAGAACCTTCCAGGACTGTAGTTTGTGAAATTTTATTGAGGTAGACCACCCATACAAAAGAACACCATTCTGTGTATATAGCTGACTCATTTTCACAGACTGAATGTACCAGTGTACCCAGCACCCAGAGGAAGCAGTCCAAAACCAGCCCCATCCCCCAGGGTCCCTCCTTGCTCCCACCTAGTCTCCCCTGCCAGGGAAAACACACTCCCGACTTGGAACACCACAGATGATCTCTGCCTGTCGGTGAGCCTCGTAGGAGTGGAATTATGTAGTTTGTAGTATTCTGTGAGAGCTTCATTTGCTCAGCATGAGGTCTGTGAGATTCATTGCGTCGCTGTGTGTCATAGTCTCAGTTCTCAAGCCTCTATGCACTGTTGTTTTCTCAGTGCTTCTGCTTTTACTAGGGCTCTGCAGGCTTTGCCTCTTAGAACACAAGGCTTCATGGTCTCCCGGGTGTGTGTCTCTGTGTGTCTGTCCAGGCCTGTCAGGGAAGGAAGCAGGGAGGACGGGACAGTGTATGTGCTGACCCAGGCCTGGCCCCATGAGGCACGTGTTTGCAGGAGGCCTGGCCCTCCCTCCTATGCCCCTCCCTCTTGGAGTCTATTATCAACATTCTGTTATTCTGGGCTTGGCCTGAGGCCCAGGGGTGAGCTGGCAGGCATCCTAGGTAAACCACAGCAGCTGGAGAGGAGAAAGACTTTCAGGGGTGGGAAGAGGGACCGGATCAGATCCCCACTCCACATGGTCTGTCCGGGCTTGTGTGAAGGCCTCTGCCTCACGTACCTTGGATCTCAGTGGGAACTGGGGGTTCAGGTAGAAATCAGGCTTCCTCTGGCCTAGACTGTGTGCTAGGAGGGCAGGCTGCCTAGCTTTAAGTCCCAGTTCTGTGACTATAAAATCTATAAAATGGGGGAAACAATACAACAGAGCTGTTTGAGGAATAGATACTCAATGCACGTACAGGTCCCTGACCTGGAGTAAAGCTGGCTATTAGGATTATAATGGGCCAGGAGCCAGCTAAGTATTTTATGTGCCATTTTATTGAACCTGCATGCTAATCATGAGAGGAGACCCACATCCTTCCCATTCTACAGATAAGAAAGTGGAGGCACACAGACATTGAGAACCTTCCTGAAACCACTCAGCAAATCCGTGGCAGAGCCAAGATTGACTCCAGAGCCCAGGCTCCTGACGCCAGGGCTCTGGGCTGCCACAGAGCAGCACCCAGCACTGTACTTGAGGACCCAGACTCAGCCTTGATATTTGGTTTGGGGAGCAGGATCTCAGGCTTATTTTCCCTGTAAAATGGGCCTGTGTGACCAGCAGGTGTCTTTCCTGGGTTCCTCGCTAGTGGGATGTCAGAGGCTGGTCAGGAGAGGCCTTGGTAGACCTGGCTGGGGCACCCCTGCCCTGCCCTTTAGTGGGGACACAATCAAGCCTGGGAGCCAGAGTTGGCAGTCCTGAGTCCATTTGGTGACCCCTTGTTGGAGCGTGCCCTGCCCTGCCCTGCCCTTGGGATGCTCCAGAACATGGAGCAGGTACAAAACAACCGTACCCAATCCACGCTGCTGAGTGTTGTAAGGGGCTTTCTATGATATGCCAAGGGGAACCAGAGGTTGAGATCATTGGCTATAGTCCAGGAAGGCTTCTAAGAGGAGGCCTCCTTGGAGAAGGGTTTTGAAGGCTGAGTAAAAGTTCCTTAGGTAGACATGATGGTTGATGGTAAGGGTGTTCTTAGCAGAGGGAGAGGCCATAGGTAGCAGCTATTCAGTTCCATTCCACCCCCTGCCCCATTCCCCCCCTCTTGCCTAGCTATCTCTGTTTTCATGGGGCTGGAAGCCTGAAGATATTTTCTAGAGCCCCTTGCCAACTGGCTTCTGGTTAGGATGTGCCAGTGGGGAGAAGGCAAGAGGATGAGAGAAGCCAGCATGCCTCTGGCTCCTGCCATGGACAGGTTCGGTAGGGTTCGTAGATTATTCTAGCAGCTCTGCCGGTTCCAGGGCAGCCGTGACAGTGCCCCCAGCAGCCAGGTGGCGAGCACTGGCTCAAGCGCTCCTGGCCTTCCTGAGAGGCAGCTGCTTCCCGATTTCTGGTGTCATTCCTTCCCACCTTCTGCTCTTCCTGCCCTTTAGATGCCTTTGGAATCAATTTCCCTTAGAACTCCCTCTCTGCCTGGAACAGCTGAGTGGTTTCTGTTTTCCAGCTGGTCACTAATTGATAAAATGTTGAGGCCATCTAGGCTAGAACTGGTGTAGTTTTCAAGGAACAAAAGGACTCAGCACCCAGAAAATGTGATGTCATGTTTTCATTTTGATTCACTTTTTAAGTGCATGTCAGGTATTTCAACATGCATTCTCTGAGGACAGAAATGGTCCTCCATCATCCATTCAATCAACAAACATGTATTAGTGCCTCGTCAGTGGGGAATAAGATGAATGACCAAGACCCTACACTCCTGGAATCACAGTCTAGACCTGGCACGGTCCAGTACAGTAGAGAATAGCCACAGGTGATTATTGAGAACTTGAAATGCAGTTCATCCCAATTGAGATGGACTGTGAGTATAAAACATGCACCACATTTCTAAAACATATGAAAATAAGCATGTAAAATTCTGACTAATAATTTTTATATTGATTATGAGTTGAAAGAACAATGTTTCAGACATTAGGTTAAATAAAGTATATCACCAAAACATATTTCACCTGTTTCTTTTCTACTGGAAAATTTCAATGATATACATGGCTTTTATCTCTGGCTCACATTATATTTCTATTGGTCATATGGAAGCTGAGCTGAAATACACTGATTTACCAATTCAGCATTTGTTAGTGTCTAAGAGATCCTTGGTCCCTGCCTTTGAGAACTTCTGATAGGATGGGGAGGGGGACGGATATACCAAAATTCATGGTGATAAATGCATAAGTTTATGGTCCATGTTCCAGGGCTCTGGGAGCCTGAGAAGAAATCTGGGAAGGCTTCACAGAGAGGTGATTTTAGTGTTAAGCACTATAGGATCAGTAGGAGTTTGCAAGTTGAGTAAGGAAGAGGAAGGGTACTCCAGGCTTAGGGGAAAACACACGCAAACACTAAGACATTGATGAATGTAAAGGGTATCTGGAGGGATTTGGGAAGTTCACTGTGGCCCAAGCATGGTTTCTTCAAAGTAAAGGCTGGAGATGGAGGTAGTCTGTGTAGAGCCTTGAATGCCAGTCAAGTTTAGACTTGTTGGGTGACTGGGGCTGGCGAAAAGCTCTTAGGCAGGAGGTGGTTGGTCCTGATGTGAGTTCATCCATCTACCTTTCTCAAAAGCGTAAATAGGACCAGGCCAGACTTTGTTTGAATGTGAAAAATAAACCCTTTTATTTCAGTGCTCACTCCTCGTAGCTCAAAAGAACATCTAATGCCTGCTTGGAACCCAAAAGCATTTATAAAACCATAGAGAAATAGAGTAATATTTTTAGGAATATATACATGTCGGCTCATTGTGTGTTTCCTTCCTGGGCAGTGCAGAAAGTTCTGAATGCATCGGCGTGACTCTCCAAGTCCTTCTCTGGGATTTGGGGGCCCCAGGAGGCTGTGACCCCACCCCAGACAGAATTCTACCACCTTCCCTCTTCTAGCCAGAGGGAGGCCCAGTTATGGGGAGAGAGGAGGGATAAAGTCAGAGATGACAACTCAGGGGCTCCTCGAGTGTACTCAGGCGCAAGGGCTGTGTTCTAGGGCCCCAACCCTGCAAAGAGGGGGGTGACTGAGGTGCCGACCTTGTTGGCTAGTGACCAGTGCAGTTAGCTGAGGCTTGTGTGAAGTCTAGGCAGTGTGGCAGGCAGGCTTATGGGTGGGACAGGGGCCCTGGGGCTCTTTTCCCCTAGAACTGGGGTTTGAAGGAAGGTGCCTTGGCACAGGTGGGGGACCTGGACAGGGCTGGGGATGGAGGGTGGTCATGGTCATGGTTCAGGCTCAGAAACATCCTGGGCCTGTGGTCTAAGGAGCCAGGGAGTAGGACTCGCTATCATTTGCCAGTCCAGGTCATATAAGGCATCAGAACTACAGAACTGAGAGGCCTTGGAGATGAGCTGGTTCAACCACTCCTATGACCAGTGAGGACGCTGAACCCAGAGAGGGGAAGACAGTGGCTGGCTGGACTCGAACCCAGGGCTCTGACCCCTCCAGTGCCTTTCCCACTTCCCTGCCCCAACTGGGTCTTTTTGTTCAGGTCCCAAATGGCCTCTTTTGACATCTTCAGGTCAGGGATGGTGTCACGAACAGGGCACTGGACTTGGAGTCAGAAGGCCTGGGCTCTGTTTCTGAGTCTTCACATTACCCAGCCTGGCTAATGTTCTCGAGCCCACACCTTCTCTGAACCTGTCTCAATGAGGGAGCAGATCCCACTCTGCAGTTTCCATGGCAATTAAATGTGTTGGTGGCCGTGTGAGCACCAGGAAGCACCGGGCACTTAGTAGGTGCTTCACAGTGGTAAGGCAGGTGGGGGCTCTTAGGCCAGGGCTGCCGGGATGTGGGGAGCCTGGGTCTGCTGTCCCTGGCCCCTCGCCAGCTGCACCTGCTCTGTTTCTCCCAAGGGCCCCTGGGGAAGAGGCACAGGGCAGGCTAGGGAGTTGAGCTCCTTGATCCAGCCTGTGGGCACACTGCCTCTTTTTCACCTGCTCCAAGGGGCTCTGGAGTAGGTTAAACAATTTGGCAGGTGGGTAGTGACTTTCCAAATGGCATCTGGGCTGGAAAGGGAAGTGGGAGTCCCTCCTGCCCTGCCCCAGGCCCAGTCAGCCAAGGTCAGTGGAGGTACAGAACATTCCTCACAGGTAAGGGGACGAGGAAACAGGCTCATGGGGACAGGATGGGCCAGAAGTACATTCCATTCCAAAGAGCAACCAGAGGCAGCCCACCCCTGCCCTGCGGTCAGGGGCCCAAGAAGGGACAACTTTGCTTGTTAGCATGGTGTAAAGATTAGGATCTAGTTGGGAGCCTCGGCTGGTTGAGGTGGGGCTGGCACAGGGGCCCCTTAGGAAGGGCCAATAATGACATTCCTGAAGCCCTTCACGGCCTTCAGCTTGTCGCTCTCGAAGTTCACCACCAGCTTGTGGCGGCCCACGTGGAGAGGCAGCAGGTCCACCCTCACCTTGACTTCCTCACCCGCCTCCACGGGGTCCGGGCTGTAGGGAGAGAGGAAGAGGGTGAGGACAGGGGTGCAGGCCTGGTCCCCCATGATAGGTTAGGCCAGGATGTCTCAGGACTGCCGAGACCTGAGCACAGGGCCCCTTCACTGCTCTCTGGTGGCCTGGGCAATCTGCCCAACTATGTGGGGAGGGACCTGTGTGTGTGTGTGTGTATGCACACATGCACAAATATGGAAGGGGTAGTGTGCTTGGGGGTAAGAGTGGGTGTGCTCAGGGGACCACGTGTGAAAATACATCCTGCTATACATACATGATTTGTGTTCTTTACTGCATATAAGTTACATAACAATAAAAAAGCAAAAAATAAGTGTGTATCCTCATATGTGTCTATGTATGTAAATAAGGATCTGAGGATACACCTACACGTATATGGATGCAGACATTCAGGATGTGGGCGCTTAGTGATTGAATGTGTAATTGTACAGGTTTGTGAAGACACGCGCATGGGGTACAGCTGATGTGCTCTGGGTGTTTAGGGTGGGGACCCTGCCCCAAGCGTGTTTGGGAACGGATACGTGGGTACCTGGGGCAGGTGCGCAGGCAGGGGTTATGGGCTAGGGTTTGGTGCCTGGGGCAACTCCTGCCCCCATTAGCAACTGCCCTCTGCTCCCAGGCTCCCCCACTGGAGTGACCGACACTTACATCTCCACGACCTTCTGCTCCTCAGTCAGGCCGGCCCCCTCCACGGTGAAGGCACAGCCTGTCAGGGGCAGGGAGAGTGGGTTCCGCAGGGACACCTCGGTCTTCAGCTTGCGATTCTGCTTGGGCTCTCCCAGGATCTGGAAGAGGGCCCGGGGTAGATGTCAGGGGCTGTGCGAAGGACAGGGCAGGCAGGGGCCTGGCTGGGCCATCTCTATTTGCTGCAGTTCAGCCCAGTTGTTTGCCTGGTCTGCCACTATTATTCCCTGCCTCTGTGCCTCAGTTTCCTCATCTGGTAACACGGATGATGCTACCTGCCTGGGTCTCTTGCATGGAGCTGCAGTGAGGCTCTGCATGACCCAGGGGATGAATAAAGTGCCTCCCTTGTTCTAGGGTCTGGAGTGGAAAGATCACAGGCTTTGGACCTTCTTCCTGACTGTGACCCTGGGAAAGTTACTACCTTCTCGGATCCTTGGTTTCTTCTTAGGAGAGAAATGCCTGACTGCAGGGTTCTCATGAGGATTCACTGAGCTAATATGTGCAAGCTCCTAGCCGAGTGTCAGGCACACAGTGCTCACTCCCTCTCCTTCTGCTCTTTACCATTCATTTGTAACTGCTAAATTTGGGGCTCTGGGGCTGTGGCTTCTCCACGTGAATTGCTGTGATGATGACGATGGTGGTGATAGAATAGTAAGCTTTCACTGAGCCCTTATAATGACCTGGATATGGTTCTGTGTGCTCTCAATGGATACATATTTAATTCTTACAACATTCCTAGATGTATCAACCCCATTTTCCAGATGAATAAACTGGGCACATGCCCAGGGCCACCCAGGCACAAACTCAGACAGACTCCAGAGTCAGCACTTTAACCAGGCCCCCAGATCTGGGGATCTAGCCTTAGGAGTTTAGCTTCTAAGGGTTCATGACTCTGAGATTCCTAAATTCCATGACCCCACCACTCTGGGAATTATAGGATTCATTCCTAGAGGCTCTTAAGTCCCAAATTCTTTTGGCTTTGCGATGCTTCTCTTTGATGAAGCTAGGATTTGAGGAACCCTGAGGGTCAAAGATTTTGAGGATGCAGGGTGCAGGCATGTGCATGTATGGGGCCTGTCCTGGGACCCAGCCCCGCCCCCACACCCTGCCCAGACCCCTCTTACCCGGATCTTGATTTCTGGATTCTCCAGATAGATGTCCCTCTCAGCCAGCACGTAGCTGTTGGCAGCGGGCTCCATAAGGAGGCCCTGCACCTTAATGAGATTCGACTCTGTCAGGCAGTCACAGTACTTCTCATAGAGGATTCGGAGGGGAATGCTCTTCTCTGCAGGAGTGGGGAGGGGAGAGCAGTCATGAGAGCTGAATCACGGCCTCCACCTCTTCCGTGGCATCTCCATGAGGCACAGAGAAGAGCAGGTGAGTGGATGGGCAGATTCCAGGCTTTCCCCCTGACCCTGTCCTGGCTCCACAGTTCCCATGGAGGGGCTGGGGAGGGCGGCAGAACAGCTGGTAGGGGAAGTCCTGGAGCTCTGACGGGCCTGGGTTCTAATCTTGCCTCTGCCCTTTGCTAACTGGTGATGCTGGGCAAATCACTCCACCTCTCAGGACCTCAATTTCTCCCCAGGCCAGTGGGACTGTACCCATTTTACAGATAAAGGCACACTTCTGTCAGAAAGGGCTCAGATTGGGAGACCTGGTCCTGCTTGGCTATTGGGAGACTGGCTATGTGAACCTTGAAAGGTGACCTTCCCTCTCTGTCCTTGTTTCCTCTATTCCCCAGCAAATCCAGCACCTGCTAGACAGAGCAAAAGCCACACAATGATGAGGAGGTGAGAAAGAAGCCGGCAGGGGCAACCCCTCCCAAGTACAGAGAATTGAAGTGTGGTTTTTAGTCCCATTTTCTGACAAGAACACTGAGGCATGAGGGCACTGGGGGTCCACTTGTAAAAGGCTGGAAGGAACAAAGGAAAGACATAGCACTAGAACCCAGAGATGTGCTCTAGGCCCTGCTTGTCAACTTGGTCCCAGAGAACCTTGGGCAAATCCCTTCAGCTCCTCGGGCTCCCCTCTCAAACGAGAGCCCAGCCAGCCTCTCCTCGCCGTTCCAGGGCCTTGGGGGGAGATGCAGCTGTCTCTCTGCCATCCATCCCCTCCCTCCACCCCCTAGACCAGCGTTGCCCAAACCCCAGCTATTCACGTGATTTTTCACACATCTGAGTATATCATTATTTTTCTTTCAGTTCATTTTATACTTTTTGACCTTTTTGCTTAGGGAAACTTTTCATCATTATTTGACGCAAACTTGTCTCATTTACTCTAAACAGAAGGTGACTGACAAAAGTAAACATAAGCAAACCAAGTCCTGCCTATTCAGTGCCAGCTAATCTTGTTCTGCTGAGGCTCTGAGCCTGAGTCCCCAAGAGGTCAGTAAGGCCTAGGGTTGCTGGCACCAATCAGCACCTGCAGAGACAGTCCCCTTGAGGTCGCAGGAAAGACCTGAGAGACAGTCGCTTTCTCCCCACGTGAATCAAGGTCTTGGCCCCGGCAGTGCGCCCTGGTGGTCCACGTCCCACACTTTGGAAAGCACTGCGCTAGCATGCCCACCCTTCTAGCCGTCATTCCCGGGCTGGATCTGCCCCAACCGCTGAACAGATGACATGAGAGGAAGAAAACCAAACCTTCTGCCAAAAGGGACACAGAGTGAAAATTCCTGGGGCAGGACCTGGTGGAACAGAGTGGAAACTCTGACCCACTACACAGGAAAGAAGGAAAACATTGTCCTCCAGGAGCTTGGAGGACGTAGGACGTGGTCCCAACTGTTGACTTTTCCAGGAGGCTGAAGCCAGGGTGGAGCTGGACCTTCCGAGAGCTGCAGTTCGCAGGCCAAGGACCCCAGCCTTGGCTTTGGGCCAGAAGCTGGCCGAGAGAAGGAAACGTGTGCAGTCAACCTTAGTCATTCCTGAGATAATTTGCCCTGTTCTGGAAAGTGACCTGGGCATGATCACCAAGGCCACATTGGCCGAATTCCCAGTGACCCACCTGGAGGAGTGAGGGAGGAGACAGAAAGGGTGCGGGCAGGAGGGGAAGGGAGAGGAGAAGTTGAACAAGGAGGCAGGGGTGGGGGCAACAGGACTGCGTTCCCTTGTCCTCGGCCTGGCTTCCTGTCTATCAGCACATGGAAATGCCCCGGATCTTATCATCACAGGGCATACTGGACCAGCCCTGCCTTGCAGCCTGAGGGCAAAGCATGGGACCTCTGCCCTCCTCTGCCCTCTTCCTGCAGGCTGTACTCCCCACGTGTCTGTGCAGCAGGAGGGACCCCTCTGTTCTGAGCACAGCCCAGGAGGATCTGCATCACTGACAGGCTCGGTGGTAGCCTCAGCAGAACAAGGCTCCGAGGGACCCCATGACATCTGGGAGGCAAAGGGTAACTCAACAGGGAGAAGTTATGCTGACATCACTGGCCCTGACTGGAGTTCACCTCCTGCAACACATTCCAGGCAAGTCATTTCCTCCCTTTGAAGTAGTTCTGAGCACAAAAATGAACTGACTAGTGTGTGTTTACCCCAAGGGGCTGGCAGGCCTCCTTAGAGATGACTCAGCCTTTGTACAGTGGCCCAGAATTGGAAGAACTAGAACTTGGGTGTCCTGACCACCCCTCACACCTGTAGGGATGGTGCCCTGCCCCTGACACTTGGGACCACCGTCTGGCACAGGAGGTGCCCTGGGGCTTCTCAGCTCCGCAACACCCGTTTGCACTTCTGCTCAGTGGAAGAGAAGCCCACCGCATCCAGGCATTTTACACTTTCCCGCTATTCCCTGAGCACACATCTCCCTCGGTTCTCACAGCAGCCCCCCAGGTGGGCCTATTATTTAATGCATTAGTGTGATTTGAGGCTCAGGGAGCATGTGTACCCTGCCCAAGATTGTACATTTAGAAGATGGTAGAGGCCAGATTCAAAGCCAGGTGTGGCGGGCCTCAGAACACATCTTTTAGCAGTGTAAACATGGGGACCCCAGCCCTGGGGCTCTACCCTGAGGGCTTCCCATCTGCCTGGGGACGCTGATGGGGGTTCTGCTCTGAGAATGTCGCTCTAGGAGTGCGCATGGTGGGTCCGAGGTAGAAAGAGCAGGCGGTGGCACTGTGAATACCACAGGCCTCGGCCCAAAACACAGACAGGCTTTCTTAGAAACTGGAGGCCTGCGCTCTACATGCCGACCCATGGGGCCCAAGGGTGGAGGCAGAGGTAATAGAGGAGAGGAAACATCCCAGGTTTGACAAAGCAAAGGAAGGGGAAGGGGAGGGACTGTAAACACAGAGAGCTCCCCACCCTGGGCCTCTCCACCATCTATGTGTCTTAGCGGTGGCTGCTCTGTGCACAGCCTCTTCCCCATCAGACCTGGTTGGCTCCTACCTCCCATGGGCCTGACGGGGACATGGTTCAGGAAGGTGGCCACTTATCCACGTGACAGTGAGCAGGATGCCCCTCTCTGAGGCCTCAGGGATGACGGATGTTCTACTCAATCACTCTTAGGCGATGGTCAGTGTCCTACGCTGCTCTCGGGTCCTCTCCCCACTCCAAGATCCCCTGCCCTCCTCCTGCCTACAGTCTCCAAATGCAGAAATCAGGATTGCACTACTCGGGGGCAGGGGACTGGGCTCTGAGCTGCCTCCTAGGTGACCTTGGTGGCCACAGCCCCTCTCAGGGCCTCAGGCTTATTTTTAGGAAGGTGCATGTGGTTAGAGAAAATGCAGAACTAAAGTTTTAATTTCAGTTAATTTAGGTAACTTAATTTCACTTAAATAAGGTATCCAGATGTGGTGACAAAGCCAGGGAGCAGAGATGACTCGACTGACAATTATTTTACCCCAGAGCAGGGATGGAGGCCAGTTTCATAGGATGGCCAAGCCAGGCACGGGGGCCACTTGAAAGCAGAAGATCATGCCTGGGAGAAAAACACTTCTCCCCTCAGAGGACTGGACTCCTGTTCTCCTCTTGCTATTAGAGCTGCAGTTTCTGGCTGCCTGTGGCTGGTTATCTTTAAATTAAGTGAATGTAAAACTTCAGCTCTGCATTTGCACTAGATACATTTCAAGCACTCAATAGCCACAAGGAGCGTCCGGGGGCCACCGCACAGGACAGCACAGGTAGAGAACGTCTCCACCATCGCAGGAAGTTCTGTGGGCAGCCCCTCTTCTAGAACCTCGTGTCCCTGAGGCTGAGGACCTCCAGAGGAACAGGATAGGTTGTCAGAGGGGCCACGGGTTAGGTGTGAGAGTTGCAGGACAGAGGAAAGGGATCAGCTGGGAGAGGAAAGGGATAGGGCAGTAGGAGAAAGCAGTCAGGGGTCATGTGAAGATGAGAGGGAACAAAATAGTGCAGTTGCTAAGAGTAGAGGGTCAAGTCTCAGTCCTGTCACTTCCTAACTGTGTGGTCTTGGGAAAATTACTTAACCTCTCTGTGCTCAGTCTCCTCATCTGGAAAATGGAAGCAATAAAAGAACCCATCCACCCCTGTTTTTGTCACAAGAATTAAATGGGTTGCTATTTATGGAGTACTTAGGACAGGGCCTGACCCAGAGTCGGTGCCATGTACGTGTCTGTGAGGTCAAGTACACGTGCTAAGTGCTCAATGCACCACGGAACACATCATCAGGCGGTGGTCCAGCTGCCCCAGGAACACACGGCCTTACCAGAGAAGGGCTCCAGGGAAACGTTGAGAAGGTCTTTGGTGCCACACTCAGGCCCCAGGACCCCATTGTAGCTGACGGTGCGGGCACAGAGCATGAGGCGGCAGGCGTGTATCTCGGCCGTGTTGTTGGTGATGTAGGCAAAGACGTCAAAGTCACTGCCCATGTTCATGTTCTGGCCTACTCGAATTCGCATGGCCACCCCCGCCTCCTCTTTATCAACCAGCTTGTTCAGGTGGTTAGCCCTCGTGAAGGCTTCCCTCTCCTCTGTGGAACCTGTGCGGGTAGGGAAGAGAGCCTCATTACGGCTGGAATAAGGATCAGTGAGAAGAAGGCTGGGGCAGGCTTCTTCTGATGATCCCCAAAGGAGCCCCTTTACATTTCTGTGCTGGGAGGAGGAAACAATATTTCATTTATGCTCCACAAACAAACTCCTATACATCCCTCAAGACCCAGCCTCAGATAACGCCTCCTCCAGGAAGCCTACTCTGACCAGGATGAATGAGTGACAATGTTTTCTGGAGTTTCACAGCTGCCTACTGCCTATCGTGGCTTTTTTAGCTAACCAAATTGTTTTCTGTTTATGTACTTACCCTCTTGAACTGCTCAAGGACTAAGACAGTCTGACTTACCTTTGTGTCATACCCCATGTTTACCACAGTGCTTGGGTGCAGAGTAAGCACTAAATAAAATGCAACTTTGTCAACTCCAAGCATTTGCACAGGGATTATGCACCTGGAATCCTTTCCCTCCCTTTCCCTCCCTGAGGAACTCTCCAGCAGGAATGATTGTCCCTTCTTTTATGTTCCATCTTCCTCTCTCTTATTCTCCTTCTCTTCTTGTCCCCAGTGTTGTTAGATACATATCTAGTTTTTCTATCAAAACATCAGCTCTAGACCTTTCAGAGACCAGGGAAAGCATCTTTTTCTTGTTTTATCCCTTCCAGCTAGAGAATGGCCATTTAATACCCAACCCCCACACAGCCCTGGAAAGTCAGTGAGGGCAGGGACTGTGGTTTCTACAGTCGCCTCGGTGAGTCCTGCTGTGCCTGGCACACAGTAGCTGCTTAGAAAATATCTATTATATTGAATTGGTGACTGGATGTGCTCAAATCCAGTTTTACAAATAAGCTACATCCTTTTTTCTCCTTAGTGATTCAGCATTAGTAGCAGAAAAAAGCCTTGTATTTGTGTCTGATTGAACCCATCTTATTATCTTTACGTTCTCTTATCCATTTCTCTTTAATATAACCCTTCCCCATCCACCTTTGTGCTCACTTCCCAGCCATACATGAGACACTGCAACAATAAACACTACAGAGTTCCAGAGACCTATCTTCCGTGGCCCCTCTGGACTTTTAAGCCTCTCTAGTACAAATGTTGCAATTTTTTAAAATGTGGAATTGTCCATTTACAGTAGGTCCTACTACTGATAAATATTGTTAATAAACAACATGAATGTCATTAATTTTTCTAAGATGCATGCCTCTCCTATATAACTGTCTTTCCCTCTCAGTTTTACAGAGTCAAACAAACCCAAAAAGCAAGACTTAAAAACAAACAGGAATCCTTTGTGGACTATAGAATTCTTTTTCTAAATGAATAATCCTCTTACTCCATCCTGACGCCCACCCCCCACCCCGGGATATTGGTAAGTTTGCTCTTGTTTCTAAGGGATTTCTTAAAAGGGAGCGTAACCTACAGGTCATTGCTGTATGCAGGCTGCCAAATAAAATATACACATACAAGCCTGCTGGGCTGGTTAAATGGGCTGTTTATTTGCAAGGCTGTGCTGAAGGCTCTGAGGAGCGGGGTGCCTACCCTCTGGGTACTTGTAGGTGTGGGTGATGTCCTCCCGCTCATCGCGGCCCACGCTCTTAGTACTGATCTTCAGCCCCACCACCAGGGATTGGTTGTCGGATTTGTGCATGGACCCGTCTTCCTGCTGGATCCAGTTCACCACGTCAGCATTGACCTCAGCAAAGACAAAAGGCGCGTCGTACTTGGTGCTCAGGTCGCCCTCCTTGATGGCACGAACTGGAACTGGGCCACAGCAGTATGTCCCTGGTTGGGGGTAGAAGGAGGAGGGAGAGACAAGCCTGGGCTGAGGGGATGGTGGTACCATCTAAAATCTTCCACAATTCCACCGCACGTAGCAAAAAAAATTCAAGACCATGCAACCCTTTGACTCAGGGACTCAATTTCTAGGAGGGCAGCAGAGGGTAAGAATCAGGAAGGGAGATTCTGGAGCCCAGCTTTTAGGGTTCAAATCTCAGCTTGGCCTCTTGTTAGCCGTGTACCCTTGGGAAAGTTACTTAACTTTTCTAAGCCTCGGTTTCACGGGGTAGGGGGGACACGACACATTTATACCTACCTAAAGAGGATTTGAAAAAGCAAACTTCTGTGTAAGTATTCGATAAATAAAAAGGAAGAGTAACCTAAGACATCTGCAGGAAATGAAGGAGCCAGCAGTAGAATGTGTTTTAGAAGGCAGTGCGTCTGTCTCGATTCCTGCCCACGTGGGGAGCTGTGGCCAGGGCTGGACACAGACTCCACTCTGAGTGTGTGTTGCCTGGAGGAATGTGAGTGTCACATGTTTATCTCAGTGCGGTTTACAACTGCCTCAAATTGGCTACAAATTTAAATATTGAGAAATACTATAGAACATCCATTTGATGAAATACAGTAACGGTAGTTAAAATTCAAATCACTGAAAACTATCTGACAGAGAAGTGCTAATGACGTATAGAGATAGGACAGAGCCAGGATCAAAGGCTACACGCAACAAGTGTTACTAATCTGAAGACTAAAGAATAGGATTAAATTCAGGGGCCCTAAACTTTGGTAGAACTTTCTCTGACTGTGAAAGCAGACAATAGACTTAGGTGCACTTAGGACTTGTGACTCACAAGAAGTACAGATACTTATATATCGCTTGTACTTGTCCCAGATAACTGGGAATGTCTTTTATGTTCTCTACCACTAAATTGTGAAACTTTACTACTAGATATTCTTATATAAAACATGTATTATTATATCATGTTTATTTTTTTTAATTTCAATAACTACATTTCAATGTAATTGATTTTCTTTGTTACCCTAGGTACTACATTCAATGCATTCAAACATAATTCTGAGAAAGGATCCATGTGCTTCACCGAATTTTGCATTGGTGTTCTCCCTCTCTGTCTCTCTCTGTCTCTCTCTCTCTCACCTGCATTCGCTGCCCCCCACCTCCCACAGATACATAACTGGAAATTACTGAAAGCTCTGTGTGAATGTTAATGACACTACTTTTAGGGGGAAAGGACAAAGATGTCATTTGATTTTTTTTCTTTGTGCTTCTCCATCTTTTCTGTTTTCCGCAATGTGTACAAATTGCTTTCCAAATTATAAGAGAAGCATATTAAAAAATATCAGTGAGGTCCCCCGGCACTCACGCAGACCTGTCAGTGGTCTCTGGAGTCGGCCAGATGTGGGCTAGAATCCCAGCCCTGCCACTCTCCAGCTGTGGGACTCTGGGAGGGTCCTCTTCGAGCCTCTGGTTCCTCATCTAGGTAACGGGGCCACATCTACTTACCTTCGCTCTTCTCCTGGGGCGTCGGGTCGAGGGCCTGCCACCCCTCGTACCCCGGCTGCAGGTCCGGCCTGGTCATCCATGACTCCACCCAGCAGTGGAAGTTCCTGTTGGGGAATGAAGCAGAACATTGGCCTCCAATTCAGACCTGCACTGCTACGTTCCCTCCAGCAGTCCACACTCACCTGGTCTTGAGCTGAGCCCAGTATGACCCCCATGCTCCTCTTTGCTCTTGCTCCCACAGGCCTAGCCAGAGGCTCACTCCTGCACTGGGAGTCATTCTCAATGGCCTCCCCCACACCTCCTCCCTTTTTAGGGGCTCCTCAAGTCCAGCTGGCGTGACCTCCTAATTTCTTGGCTGCTCCTTTTCCAGCCCACAGGCTCTGCCCTGGCTCAGGCCTCATCGCCTCCTGCCGGAACCAACCCCCCGGCCCCTGCTCACCTCCTGCTACAAGGTCATTAGCACGTCCTTCTCCCAGTCTGAAGCCATGGGTGACAACCTGTCGCCTTCAGAATCACGCCCAGACCCCCTAACCTGGCATGCCAAAGTCCTGACAACGTATTCTCTCTGATGCTACCACTGGCCTCCTCTTGGCCTTTGCTCATGCTGCCCCCACTACCTGGAGAGTCCTCCCCAAGCCCTGTCTCCCTTTGACCAAGTACTATTCAATATCTAAACTCAATTCAAATTGACTCTGAGAGGTCTTTCCAGGGGACCATCCCCACTGGGCCCTGCCCCCCACCCTGGACCCCACTCACCAGATCATCTCACTCTTGTCCCCCTGGATCTCCCCATACTCGTTGCGGAAGTACTCGATGAGCAGGTTGCTGTTCTGGTCGTGGGCCGAGTTATAGTTGGTCACAACTCGGGTGGGGATGCCAAGGCACCGCAGCACTGGGGGTGCAGGGTGAAGACATGATGCAGGGAGGGGTGAGCGGATGGGCTGACGATCTAGGCACATCTGCCCTGCTCTGGGCCTCTGTGTGCACTTTTGTGTCCCAGGGAGCACTGTACCCATTTGGTCCAGGTGGTGAGGGTGTATGCCATCCCCTTATCCAGACAATGGCACCCACCTCACTGGTTGCTCCTTGTCGGCTCTGTCCCTCTGACATCACAACTAACTCTAAGTGCAAATCTGACTTCAATTATCTTCTGCTTAACCTTCAGTGGCTCCCCATGGCCCTTGCGGTCAAGACCAGACCTCTAGCCATGGCCTTGGACCTACAGGGCCTGGCCTCGGACGACCCCCACGTGTTGCTCCAGCCACACTGACCTCCTTGCTGCCCCTCGAGCATTCCACACTCCCACCAGCCACAGGACATTGGCATATGCTGTCCCCTTGGCCCAGAGGCCACCCCACCAGGTTTAGATTGCCTCACCATTTGCATTCATAGCGAGACTGGGGATTCATCTTCAATGAACGGGCCTGCTCAGGATTCTTTAACTAGTCCTCTGAGGGCAGTGAGGGATGTCTTATTTTATATCTCAGGCATGGCACACACTATTTTGTCAAATGGGGTGAAGGAGTGGGTGAAGTAGACAGAGGAGGAGGAGGAAGGGAGGAAGGGAAGGAGCAGAGCAGCAAGCAGTGGAGCAGGCAGAGGAGGGAGCAAAGCTCAGGAGGTCTCCCATTCAGGCCCAGCTGCTGTGAGCTGTGTGACCTGGGGCCCCCTTCACCTCTCTGGGCCTTGTGTCCCCCTCCATAACTGGGGTCACAGGCCACCAGATGAGTTGGGACACCACTGTGGATGTGGAGGGCCCTGCCTTCCTGCCAAAGCACATGTACAGAGAGCTTGTAGGCTCTGGGGTTGGCCCGGGGTTGCAATGATAGGTGAAGAGGCGGGAGATCACCGGGCGCCCAGAGGCCGCAGAGGAGGCACGGGAGCCCTCGGCAGGCACACGAGCCTCACTCAAGAGGAGGGGTGCTCCTGACAGGTGGAATTATGGTGCTTTTACACCCTCACTTTTTATGTACTTTCTGTGTATGGTAAATGTAACATATTCTCAGAATAGAATCAAGTAAATATCTAAAAAAGAAAAAAGTGAAACCAAAAGCCCTGCTAATGTAACTTTTGTTTTACTTTTAGTTTTGAGTGAGGATGAGTCTCTGAGACAGGGAAAGGGTGTGGGTCAGGGATGGGACTTCTGCCCTGTGCCTGCCACCAACTGGGGCAAGAGCTTTCCAGGTGGCCCTGGATGCTGGCCAGCAGACCAAGGAGGAGGGAGGAAGGAGCAGCTATGACCCTCACCTCTTGCCTGGTTCCCGTGGCCTGAGGCCTGGGCAGGGGCCAGACTCTCCACTGCTCTTAGCAAAGGCTGGTGTCCCAAGCCCCGGCCTTGCCCCACTGCCATGTGACAGGGCTGAGTACAGACCCGAGGCTGGGGGAGGCCTGTCCCTGCTGCCCAAGGAGCAAGGCAGCACTCCTGTCACAGGGAGGGTGTCCCCGGGGAGTCTCATCTCAGGCGAAGGCCAGGAGGATGCCCCAGACCTGGGCAGCTCACCAGCGGTGTGACCTTGGGCAAACCACTTCCCTCTCTGAGCCTCATTTCCTCCTCTAAGAGGAGCTAATTATAGCAGCTTGTCAGGATGTTGTAATGATTGAGAGAGGTGATGGGTGTGGGTAGTCTCGTCTGCCCAGTGCCCAGGCTGGAACAGCAAAGTGTGTTACGGTGCCCATCACTGCAAACATCTATCCAGTCTTTGTTGGCCGACTCTAGGACATTGAGAAAACGCTCCAGGATCTAGCTGAGGAATCCCAGATTTCCTGGAAACCCACAAACCCAAACCTAACCTGAACCAGAGACAGTGCTAAGTAACATCTCCCCAGGGTCCTAAGAGCTCCCTGTGAGTTAGGGCAGTCACCTTGTCTCCATTTTACAGGTGGGGAAACTGAAGCTTGGAGATACCGCTTATCTTGCCCAAGTTCACCCAGGGGTGAGAGGCAGAGCTGGGCTTCAAACCTGGCAGTTCAACTCCAGAGTCCCTGGTGCCACCATTCGGCTCCCCCACAGAAACCTAGGGCCCAAGGCAGTCAGACACCCTCCTCGGCAGACCAACCCTTCCCTGGCTCTGTTCCACACCAGGCCTGGGAGAAGGCTGCTGGGCCGAGTCAGCCCTGACCTTGGGGAGAGCACAGCTGTGGGCAAGATCTATAGCAGACTCTTCAGGGGGTCACAGCGGGGTGAAGATGGCATCTGTAGGTGAGGCTGGGGACCCAGGCTGTAGATGGTGGGGGCTTTCCAGAAAACCCATGGGGTTCTCTGAGAAGGCATGTTTTAGACTCCTCAAAAGGAAGGGCCTGGGATGGGAAGTTTCCACAAGAAAGGGGAATTCAGAGACCACAGAGAGCAGGCATTTATGAACAGTGGGGGTGGGGAGGGAGAGCAGAGACAGTTTAGCTGCCCAGCCAAGCTGCCTCTACCCAGACTGCTAGTGTGGAGGATAGCTCCGGGGCCTCCAGAGGACACTGCTCTGGGCCTGAGCACTGACCACAGGGTCAGAAAAACTGGGAACCAGAGATCAGCCTCTTAGATTTCTTGAACCTAATAATAATACTACTAAATAGTAATAATAATAATCAGCAGCAGCAGCATTATATAGGTATTTGCTGTTATGCACCTGAAATCATTTTAAGTACTCACACACAACTCATTTAATCCTCCAAACCACCCCAGAATAAAGGCAGTATTATTATGCTCATTTACATATAATGGAACTGAGGCTCAAGGGAGTTAAATGATTTTCCCAAGGACACACAGCTGGTAAGAAGCAGAGCTGGGATTTAAATTCAGGCCTTGACTTCCGGTGTCATGTTCTTAACTGGTATAGGCCACTAACCGGTTCTCACAATCATTATCATCAGCCCAGGAGCAGCCTTCAGCTTTTCTGGGCTCAAATTTTCAAGATGTTTTTCAAGATTTATTTTACATTTTTGGTTTTAAATTCCTTTATATTTCCTCCTCTGCTTTTTAGAAAGGGCTTTCTCTTTCTTGACATTGATAATATCATTATTATCAAGTTATTAATAGCTAATATATACTGAGAGCTAAGACCTGGGCCAAGTTCTATGTGCTCAGCAGCTTTATGTCAATCCACCTTAGGGGGCTGGTCCTGCTGCCCCATTTAACAGATGAGGAAACTGAGTCTCAGAAAGTCATTTGCTCAAGGTCACAGAGCAAGTGAGTGTAACTGAGTATTTTTAATTTATGTGTGCCTGGTTCCAAAGCCCATATTCTCAACCCTGAGGGCACAACCAAATGACATCTCTAGATGCTAACAACCACCTGAGGGGCAGACATTGGAAAAAAGACCAGAGAGGGGCAGCCATCAACTCTAGGCCACACAGTACCCCAGTAGCACTAGAGACAGAAGCAGGACCGGAACTGGGGTCCCCTGATTCCCACCCTGGTGCTCTCTGTGCCCCCAGCCCAGGGCTCACAGAGGCTGCGGGCAGGTACCAGACTCTCCCCACATCCCCGTGTGCAGCTCACCTGTGCAGGCCACAGCAGCAAAGACCCAGCACTGGCCATACTTGACGCGCTGGCAGCCGTGGTTCTTCCAGCGCCTCAGGATGTCCACACTGCCAATCCAGAACATGGGGCTGATGCCATCCCCATAGTTGTTGTCCCAGCGTCCCAGCAGCACACCCTGGTCATCATTGCAGTTGACCTGCAACCGGCAGGGCATCAGAGGGACAAGCCTGGGGGCAGGATGACAGCTGCACTAGGGCAAACATGAGTTCGTTCGGCATGTGGTGAAAGGCAGGGAAGGGAGCTCCGGGAAGAGGGAACAACAGGTACAAAGACACCAAGGTGTGACAGTGTGTTTGAGATGGTTAGGGCTGGAATATAGGGTGCAGAGAGGGAAGGGGTAGGCTGGAGAGGAGTCAAAGTCATGAAGGCGATGCTGGGGATATGAATTTATACATGGGTGGCAGGGAATTTATACATGGGTAGCAGGGGAGTGACACGGCACGATCCAAGGGTTATACAGACCCACTCTGGCCCCTCCCCAGACAGTGCCAACCCCCCAAAACTCCCATTACTTTGAGAATAAATTCCAGCTTCCTGACTGTGGCCTACAAAGCCTTTGTGCTCTGGCCTTTGACCACCTCTGCAGCCTGCTTGCACTCCACGCCCCCTTGTTGACTCTGCTTGGGCCTCAGTGGCCTCACTTCTATTCCTCAAGTCTGCCAAATTGTTCCTCAAACCAAGCCCCCTCAGGGCCTTTGCACAAGTGGTACCTTCTTCCTGGAATGCTCTTCTCCTAGTTGCTGTATCAGCTAGGGATCATCACTAGGCAGGTACCCCCAGCCGCTCACTGAAGTCAGTCCCTACAGTCAGACACTCTCACCCATGTGGGTTACTTCAGCATGTGTATCAGCATTTATGACTGTCCACTTAGCCACGTGATATTTTAGTTAATGTCTGTCTCCTCCCTCCACCTACTAGAATGTAAGCTCTACGTAGTTAGAGACCATGCGTGTCTTATACCTGGCTGTTTCTCCAGCACCTAGGACATAGGTGGCACTTGTTAAATTTCTGCTGAATGAGTGAGCAAATGAATGAATAAACGAATTGTTTTGAGGACCCACCTGGCATTACCCTCATCTGAGTAAATCTTGTCTTTCTGAATATAACCTCTCTTAACTGAAACTTATCCATCCCCTGGGTGCCCCCCACAGTGCCCAGTGCCGAGCATGGCCTCGTCATCACAGGAAGGGAGGAGCCTACCGGGGTCCATCATGGGACCCTATGCTGGGGTGAGCCCAGCCACACTCACCATGCTGCTCACCACCCGGCCCACGTAGACAGGACTGCTGCGGCGGGAGCAGTCTCGGCCAGCATCCCGCAGGAACTTGGGGTTGACGTCCAGGAGCATCAGGCAGATGTCCAGGATCCCATCTTCAAACTGGGTCAGAGGAAACAAGAGGATGAGGGAGGTGAGACGTCACCTCCTCTGGGAAGCCTGCTTTGAAGCCCAGCAGCTGTAGGTCCTCTCTGTTCTATCTTACCCACTATGAAGGCTGGGGCTGAGTCAGCCATGTCTCTGTCACCCCAGCTTTGCCTGGCCCAGGAGGGGATGAGTTGGGACAATGACTGAGTTTGTGAGAAATGGAAGGGGGGGTGTTCCTGCTTCCAGGGCCTGGCTGGGGGTCCCGGGAATTTGGAATAGAGCCCACAGTGTCCCGGAGGCTTTCCTCCCCTCAGAGTCACCTCAGGCCCTGCCACTGCCCCTTTCCCATCAGTGCTCTGCTAAATCTCCCTCTTCCCCTAAAGCCTGACTCATCCTGAAGAACTGGTGAGAGTCCCCTCCTCCCCCTCCATCCACCCCACACACTGCTCTGATTGGAACTGGGGTAGATTATAGATGTAACCTAATCTCGTGATTCCTCCATTCCTCTGTTTCCACCGTGCCCAAGGTAAATCTCAATACCCCTACTCTAGCTGCCAGGCCTTTCATAATCTGTGCCCCACCCCTCTGACCTCCTCTCTTACCACTCTGCCCCAGGCTCACTGGCTCCGGGCCTTTGCATTTGCAATTTCCTTTGCTTGGAATACTCTTTCTGCCATTCTCTGCATGGCGCACACCTTCTCATCCTTGCAACTCAAATGTTATTGTCAAAAGTAGGGCTCCCCTCCTTGTCACTTATCTGATATGTTCAAAGGCTTTCGCATGCACCCCCCTGCTCCCCATCTCTGTGGTGTTGTCCCAAACCAGGCCTCCTCAGGGTTTCCCTCCATGCTATAGAGCAGCCCTCCATGGTTTGAACCCTTTTGCAGCTCCCTATTGCCATCAGCCTGTTATTCACGACCTGGACACTGCTCATCTCTCCCACTTCATCTGTTGGGGCTCCTTTACACATAAAGTGCTCCCCAAGCTACAGAATTCTTCTTAGAATAAACTTCCCCACTCCTGAGCTTTTGCTCATGCAATTCCCTTTCCCTGCTGGACTATACTTCCATCTCCTTCAAAGCCCAGCTCAAAAGTTGCCTGTTTGAGGAACTGTCCTGATTCCCATGCATAGTTATTCCCTTCCTTCCTGTGGGTCTTATCCTGGAGTGTAATGACATCCTAGATTTTAAGGGCTGTCCCATAGCCCAACACAAGCTTGAATACAGGACAGGAACTCAGGAAATGAAAGGATTTGGCTTGGTTCTATGTCTCAGGGGAGAAAACAGAGCCCTGGAAATAAGAGCCAGCTGATTTTTTTAAATGTATTTATATGTCCTGGTCACACTGCCATTTCATTTACATCCCACAGCAGGCTACATGATTTCTGGGCAGATATTTTTGCAATGATTATATCCACTATTCAGATCAGCCAACTGAGGTCAGAGACACAGAGCACATAGGTTAGGACTTCCCTGTGGTCCCTGGGCAGGACTCCATAGACTTGACTATGGACCCTGACTAGGGGCTGCTGGGAGAAATCTCAAGGGGAACCCCACCCCAGGAGGCCAACACTGCCCTAATACACCAGGAGGCTGATGGGCCAGGAATGTGACAGTTCTTGCTTCATGAGTAGTCTCAGCAATGGCTCAAGAATTTTTATGAGAGGCTGGAAGGTAGAGGAAAAAGAACCCTAGTTTGGAGAAGCAGCCCAGGCTCGTCGGCTGGAAGACAAAGAACCACATGGAACAGAAATGAGCCATCCAGATAAGGTCAGCCAAGCACAGCTTAGACAGCTATGCCCCATAGATTTGTGAGAATAATAAATGGTTATTGTTTTAAGCCTCCAGTGTTTGGGGCTTATTTGTTATTCAGCAAGGGCTAACTGATACAACCAGTGGCTCTCATAGCATGATCATTGGATCAGCAGTATCACTGCTGGGAACTTATTAGAATGCAAATTCTCAGCCCCACACAGACCTACCAAATCAGAAACTAAGGTGGGACCCAGTTTCAATACACTTTCCCAGTGATTCTAACATATATTCAAGTTTGAGAACCACTGATCTAGATAATGGCTTAAAGCCCCTCTCAGCACAGCCTAGCACATAGTAAATCAGTGTTTGCTAAGTGCTGCCCATTATTTTGGTATATGACTTTGAATGTTCTCATTCTGTTTCCTGGAGTACCTATCAGCCCCACAAGTCCCAAAGTCTCTCCTAATTCTTTCCCCACATTGAGCCATGGCTGCTGTTTCCACAGTGAGTAGGGTAACCCTTTGCTCTATGAGCCTCAGGCCTGGCCTGGGCTCTCTCTGAGCCTCCAGTTACTACAGCACTCTTGAATCCCTGACAGCATGGTGTGGGTGACTCTGAGACCTACTTATACCTTTACAGCTTTGACTGCCTGAGACCCATGGCCTAGCGCACAGTAGGCATGAGACGGTTGGAAAGGGCAGGGTGTGGCCCTACCTGTCCAAAGTTCCAAGGTGAGCTCTTAATGAACTTGGCTGAGCCCTGGTAGATGAAGCCCTGCTGGGTGAGGACATACTCCTGCCGTTCTTCATCTGAGTCCAGGTACACAGCATCCTCTGTGGGTGGGAATGAAGGGGCCTCAGCTCTGAGTGGCAGGGCCCAGCGTCCCCATAGACATGGCAGCCAGGATGCTAATTCCCAGGGCCAGGCCATTGTCTCTGAGTCCCTTCCATCTTTTAATCAGAAAAACTAATCGTTAACCAATAATCCTGTATCAACGAGATAAAGGGTTATCAGCTAGTGATACCAGTGCCTGCCATTTATCCAGCACTCACCTCATGCCCAGGACCTGTGCTAAGTGTATGACATATATTAACTCATTTAATTTCCACAAGAGCCTTGTGAAGAAGGGATCCTTGAAAGCCCCATGTTACAGAGAGGAAAGCTAAGACTCAAGATGATTTTACAGATGGAAAAACTGCTGCCAAACAAGGGACAGAGGAGCACTAGATGAGTCAGGAGTCCCTCAGCTCTGACGCTCGCTTGCGTGTGACCCTGAACAGCCCTGTCTTTCTCTGCCCACCTCATGTTCCTCAAGAGCAAAATGTGATGGCAGATCTGAAAGGTACGTTGCAAGCTAAAGCCCTGAGCCAGAGGGAGGAGCATGATTCAAGGTAAAGCAAAGCCGAGAGAGGGTCTCTACAGCTCAGGGAGGTGGGATCTTGTCCGGCTTCAGGGATCAGGGAGGGCCACCTTGAGCAGGTAGCGTCTGAACGTTGCCTTGATAAATGACTAAGATTTAGACACTTGACGTGTGGTGGGGTGGCCTTCTAAGCAGAGGACCAGAAAGAGCAAAGGGACAGCTGCTGGGAACTGCAGGGTCCTTAGTTCCCTGTGGCTAGTGATGACAGAAGAGGGGACTGAGGCACTTGGGGCCAGTCAGCAGGAGGTTAAAGGTCAGGCTGGCCTTCATCATCCCCACTTCACAGGAGCAGAAACTGAGGCCGGGAAGGGGAAATTCAGAGACCTATTATGACTTTGGTGGGCCCTGGGTATTTCTGCCTCCCTGAGACCTTCTTCCATAAAAAAAAAAAAAAATTTTTTTAATATATTTTACAACTGCATTGGTATAATGACAAATAATGTATAATAGTATAATGGCAAATACAATGACAAAGATTAATAGTATATATTAAATATATTATCTGACCAAATGTTCATTTTTTTCCTTCTGATTTTAAGAGAAATTAAAACATTCTTGTGGGTCCCTAAAAATCTGGTGCGTTGGGCCTGGGATGCAGTTGTGCAGCCCTCCAGGACCCTGGGCTCTGTTGGCCCATCTGCGGTTGCCTGAAACGCCCACTCTGATTGCATGGCGGGAAGCAAATGTGAAAGTGGCTGACCAAGGGTCTTATATATTCTGCTTTTGTTTCCAGAGATCTTGCAGCAAAAACTTGCCTTACAATAAAAGAACTATGTGACTGTTAATCAACTGATCATGAGGGAGAAAGAAGTAAAGAGAAAGAAAAACCCATGGTGTTCCACCATCGGGGTGGGAGTGTCAGTACATGTCATGTCGTCCCAACCCCAGCCTGGGAATCCGGGTCTGTGACGTCTCCGGCTCAGGTCTCCATCTGTCAAAGGTGAGCACACTGGGGGCAAGAAATGTCCCACATAACCAGCACTCCATCTGTCCTTGCTGGAGTTCAGGGACAGGGGTTCCCATTTACAGGCAGTCCCACCCTCTCCTCCAAAGAGAGAGAGCAGTTTTCTGACCCAGCACCCCCACCCCCATGGAGCCCAACTTCCCGCCTCTATATCACCAGCTCCACTGGCTCCTCAAGACTCCTGCCCTGGGATGTGGGTCACTTCAGTCACTGTGCTGATTGGTTGACCACCATCCCAACCTTCTGGACTGAAAGGGGCAGGGCTGGAGGAAGGAGGATGCCCCAGAACCTCCTCCCTGTTCCCTGGACTCTGAAACCCTGCAGTGTCGGCTAGCAGGGGGACACTGGCATGTTCCTGCCCCATGGTTAGGGCCACCAACTAGCTCTACAGATTGATGAAGCCAGTACAACTGTACAGTGGGGTCCAGCAGGCCACTTCTATCCAGACAAACCATTGCATGTGGCCACAGGGCATACGAGCAAGGGTGCTGTGGAGACATCCTCCCGTGATGAGTCACTGGGGAAAACCTCATGGCCATGGGTGGAAGGGCTGGATGAATGAACTGTTCACACTGGCAGGATCCTGGGGAATCTGGCTCTCAAAAAAGCAGATGCCTGCAGACCAATGTGGAAGGAGCCTCAAGACATATCACAGGCAGAAAACACCCAAGTTGTGGATGATGTATAATGTGGGATCCTTTTATATTTGAGAGACAGAGAAACCCATGAATACAGCAATGTCTCCAGGCACATACACCCAGATCTAAGGAGATGAGAACCCAATTCCACTAATAACGGTCTTCCCAGGAGGGGCATCAAGGTGGGACTGTTTCTCCACAGTGCTTATTAAAGCTTTTATAAAAAGGATGTTCTACTGTCTTACGGTTATAATTAGAAATAAAAGCCAAAATAAGGTAACCAATAAAAAATCTTTCTGCTCAAATATGTTATAAAATGCCCCAAAATAGAGAAGAAAAAAAAAAGAGTGGTGACCCAGTAAGCTGGCTGCCAGAATTTCTGCCCTCAGTCCAGGCTTTGAGGAGGGACACCCCTTCGCAGGCTGGGGCCGGCCAAGGCTTCCCTGTCTGCCTTGCTGTGTAGGAGCAAGAGGAAACAGATCTGACTGCCTTGTTAGTCAGATGGGGAAACTGAGGCTCAGGAAGGGGCATGGCAGCCCCTGCCTCTCTCTTGCTCGAATCAGTCTCAGTTCCACCGAGCTCTCCCTCTGTCTAGTCCTGTCCAGCACTGTCCACTTAGAATTGAAGGGGCCTCCAAAAACCATGTAACCTCACTGAGCCTTAGTTTTCTCTCTGACGCAAGGACACCCATGGGATTGTTGAGCGACCATCTAAAGAGGCGCTTAGGCAACCAAACTGCCCTGCCTGCCCTCTGGCTTCCCCACCCCTCTACCCCTCCCTTAGTTTCCCCTCCACGAGCCAGTCTGGGGAGATATAAAACAAAGTCCCGTGGAACAAACCCAGACGTGGACCCGCAACCCTGGGCATCCACTGGGGCATCCTGGGCATTCCTGAATGGGGCTCCTGACCCAGAGACAGCTCCATGCCAGCTCACGGTGCCATGAGGAACTATGGGCTGCAGACACGGGACAGCTCCCTAGGCAGCTCTGTGACCTCGGGCAAGTCATATTGCTTCCAGGAGCCTGTCTCTCCTCTATAAACGGAAATAACAAGAGTACTCGCATCACAAAGGTTTTGTGAGGTGGAGCAGCGCAGTGGGCCTCACTCCATCTACCTTGCTGTCTCTTCTGCCCCCCATCCCCCAGCCAGCACCCTCCTCCCCGCCACGCCCCGCAGTGGCCCTGTGGGTGGCCCCGCCCCACCCGTGGGTGGAGTCTGGCTCACCTGGGCACCAGGTGTTGAAGAGCAGGTAGAAGTGGCCCAGCACGAAGCTGGAGCCCTGGTAGCCAGTGGAGGCTTCCAGGCTGAGGCGGTAGAGGCCGATGGGGGCATTGGCCGGGGCGCTGAGCTGCAGCGAGAGGGCCCTGCCCTGCTGGTCCACAACCTCGGCCCTCCAGACACCTTCCTCCACAGCGTCAGACAGCGGGAAACGGGCCTTGGTCCTGGCCTCCTGACTGGGGGCTGGGCCTACAAGGGGAGAAAGCAGTGGCCTTTAGCCAGGGGTGGGACACACACCGTGGGGCAGGGGGGATGCCACACACCTGGGTTCCACCACTAACCATTGAGGGAATTTTGGCAAGAGGTTTCATCTCCCTGAGCTTCCGTTTCCTCATCTGTAAAGTGGGGCTCAGACCTCAGCCTTGCAGGGTACTTATGTGGGAATGCATGAAAAGCTGCAGGCACATGGATTCCTCCTGGGAAAGGGGAACAGCTCAACCTGGGGCACAGTGCTCTGGGCTGGCATGACTTTGGATAAAAACACCCCCTCTCTGGGCTCAGTAAGCCCATCTGTAGCAGAAACAGGAATTAATCAAGAAGCTCCTCATGGGTTCTCCTTTTCTGCCTAAATCCTTTACCTGCTGGCCTCCCACTTTCCCTTGCAAAGAAAGCAGCCCAGACTGAGTAGAGTGGGACCTTGGTCCTCTGACACACCCCCTGAGGGCCTGTCTGAGAGCCCCTTGCTGTCAGGTGCTGGCCATAGAGTCTTTAGGGGTTTGTCTCCCCAGATTCCCCGGCTTTGGGCCTCTGTATCTCCACAGGCAGCTCCAAGGAGGTGGTGAGAACCATCCCTTACCTCCCTGCAGCCTTTTACACTTTATGAAGGGCCTGGGTACTTCCTGCTTCCTAGAGCCCTTGTGTCTTGGAACAACTGAGATTCAGAAAGCAAGGGGTCTCCCAAGGATATCCCAGGGATCTGTGGCAAAGTGAGCCTTTGAGCCCAGGTCTCTAGGCTCCGGGTGGTTCCCCACGGTGCCTCTCATTCCCAAAGAGGACCCTCCCTGGTGCGGGTCTCAAAAGCTCCATGAGGTAGAGACGCAGCCTCAAACCCAGCTGCTTTTTCAGGTGGAGGGGAGGGCCTAGCCCCCGCAGGCAGGTCTGAGTCACAGGAGGAGGAGCAGGGCTGGTCACCCCTCTGGACTTGGGCGGCAGTGAGGAGAAACAGAAGCTTTGCTTGGTCGGGCGGCTGCCAGGGAAAGTTTATTTTTGTTCTTCCGTCTCCCTCCCTGCAGCTCTGCCCGCTTGCTGCTGACAGTGTGAGGGCTGCTCACCGAGGGGCTCCCTCCCAGTACCCTGCCCCTCCTCCCCACCCACCAGTCGCACCCACACCCGGGCCCAAATATATACATGAAGTAACAGGCATGACCCAGGCTTCTGGGACCCTGTCTGGATGCCAGGCACCACTACAAGCCTTTAAACACTCGCAAGGAGCCAGGCAGCACTGGGGCTTGAGGCCCAGCCTGGGTGTGATTCCCCAGCCCAGGCCTTGAGTCGTGTGACCTGGCCTAAGTCACCAGCCCTCTTTGATCTGCAATTTTCTCACCAATGAAGAAAATAGGCCTAGACCATGTACCTGGGAAGGTCCAATTCCAGGTCTGAAACTGACTCTGAGGCCTTGGACAAGCTATTTAGCTTCTCTGTGCCTCAGTTTCTTCATCTGTAAAAGGGGGCCAATTGCAGTTTCTTCTCATGAGGTCATTGTGAGGCTTAAAGAAGGTGAGGCATGGAGAGAACGTCACAAGGTGCCTGGCACGTAGTAAGTGCTCAGTAAATAACAGTTCTAGTTTATTATTGTCACTCTCACCTCCCAACGCTGTTTAGAGGATTCAGTAAGTTTATGGAAAGTATTTAACACAGCGATTAGCACATAGTAATTATGCAGTGTATGTGACCTACCCTCGGTGTTATCAAAGGGGACCATCAAAATCAGAATTCTCAGGCCAAATAACTTTGAGGACTGGAGTAGAATGTAGAAATTGTCTCATTCAATTGAAACACTTTGCAGATCTCGAAACGAGGGCTGAGAGGGTAAAGCTGGGTGACCGTATGTCCCAGCTTGCTCGGGACACTCCCAGTTTATGCGTGTGGTTCCAGCATAACTCTTAGTGATGCCCCTGTCATTCTCAGAAATGTCCCTATTTGGATAATCAATGATCTGGTCACCACAGGAACAGCCTGGGCCAGGGCCCACAGCCACTGTCACTATTGACATATCACCCTTGTGGGCAGGTCAGGAAACACATTTCCCTTTGTCTCTGTCCCGGGACAGCAGTGTGCACACACACACCCTTTCTTCCAAGGGGCCCTGGAGGGTGGGATGAGGACAGGCTTTCCCCGTCAGCCCAGCTGCTGCTCACATAAGCTGGCTTTGAAAATCCCTTGGCTGCAGTGCCACATGGAACTGGTGTGGGGCCAGAGACCCCTCTGGGCCTAACTGACCTTGGAGACCTGGAGGGTCCTGGCCCTTATCCCAGACCATGGTGAGGGGGCGTCAGGGAGGCTGATGAGGGGAATCTTCCAGAGTAAAGCCTTCTATTAGCCTCATCATTCTTTTCACTGCTTCGAGTTGACCTCGCTCCCACCCCTTTCCCCTTCCAAACCCTGACCCCCGCCTTGGAGGGAAGCAGAGCTCCATTCCTATATCAAGGATGGGATTTGTCTACTGTGATATGTATCCCATAACAGACCTCGTCAGGTCTCAAAGTGTCTGGTTAAAAGACACAGCATCTGGGTATACGCAGGGTACACTCCATTTGCAGAGTGACCTTTGCCAGCGTTTTCTGCCTCAGTTTCCCCAAAGAGGTAGGGCAGGCTGATCACAAACCAGAATGTTCTAATGTAAAAGCAGGGTGCTCAGGTCAGGCCCTGGGCTGGATGCTGACCCAAGTCAGGCCTTGAAGTAAAAGGCCTGGCTTCCTGGTATTGTCCCTCAGGCTTCTCCAGCCCATGGGTGGGTCTTGGTAGCTCAGACAGGGAAGTCCTGTGACCCAGAGATACAGGGCCCTCCATGGCTGCCTGCAGAGGCTGTGGAAGTGATCAGGATGGATTGGCTGTGGTTTGAGTGAAGTCGGTAGAGACTGGAGAACAGAGATTAGTTGCTGGGGTGGGAAGGTCAGCTATCCCCCGCAACCCTGAACTTGGGACCTAATTATTTAGCACCAGGCTGCTGAGACAGATGGAGGAGAAAGAGAGGGGACTCGCTGAGCATGAAAAAAGAGAAAAGAAAATCGACGATCACAGACTCCCCAGGCTGGAACTCATCTACCATTCCATTTCACAGAGGAATGAATCAAGGTCTGGCAGGCACTTGTGGTGAAGAAGTAAATGTGCCTGCTGTCAGGTCACAGCAACGAAAAGCCTTGACTCTGGGGTCAGGGTTTGACTCTTGCTCTGTTCCTAACTCACTGTGTGCCCTGGGCAAGTAGCCAGACCTCTTTGAGCCTTCAGTGTTCCCATCTGTAAAATTGCAGCTCGTTATGTTTCCAAGATTGGAGGACCTGGGATGAGCATGCATACGGTAGGTGCTCCATAGATGTTGTGATTCTCATCACCCCAAGCCTGACTCTTCTCAGGGCACCATAGCCAGTCCTTAACTGCCATATACTCCAACCTTCCATCTTAGAGAAGGAGAAAACTGAGGCTGGAAAGATCAGAGACTTGCTGGAGGCCCCTCAGGTCTGTTAGGCCCTAAGTGCGCTGGTTGTGTGTTTGTGTGTGTAGGGGGGGTGCCCCTGGGTAGTGGGTGTGTCCCTGCCAGAAGGGGAGGGAACAGGAGAAAGGGATGAGGGGATATCCGTAGCCAGTCTGCACGCACTTGATAAGCCTTATTTAATGGTCTCCCAGGTAAATAGGGCCTCAGCTCCTGCTGCTCTCTCTCTGCCCTCAGAGATCTCATAAAAAGCTGGCCTTTCCCACCCTTGGACCAGAGTCCCAGCCAGGAGGCCCTTCACTGACCTTGAGGGAGTATTCCCACCAGAAGCCAAAGCCAGTGATTTGACATTCAAGGCCACTTTCCCAGGAGTGGCAAAGTAGATTGGGCACTGGGCATCTGGGGATGGGGTGGCTAGGACCTCAATACCCCTTCATCCATCAGCAGAGTTCCTGGAACGAGGGCAACAGCAGCCGCTGATATCTACAAGGCGCTTCCCCATGTCAGGCCCTTCTCATTTGGCAACTGTCCACCAGGAGTACTTTTCCCAGGATAAAACTTGGGTTCAGAGATGCTAAGAAACTTGCCCAAGGCCACACAGCCGTTAGGCAATCCAGTCCACACCAGAACTAGGCCTGTCTGTCCAGCCACCTAGCCTGAGGCAACCTCCCCAGGCTTGGGGAAGGAGCTACTAGAACACAAAACTGCCAGCTCAGAGGGTTGGAGCCAGGTGGGTTTTCTCCGCCACCCAGCTGGATTTCGGCCTGATCCCAGATGTCTGCTGAGGTTGTGTGGATTCGGGGAAGTGACTGTTGATAAGAGTTGGAAAATTTTTTGATGTGGGAAAGAGTGGACAGGATCCTGATGGACTGTGTGGCAGGAAGCTGACCTTCTTCCCTGGTAATAACAGGTTCCAGGAAGCCAGGGATCCAGAGACGGACTTGTGCACAAGGCCTGGGGTGACATGCCTCCACTTTTGGGGCCTCAGTGCCTTCATCTGTAAAGTGGAGCTAGTGATTGCTGGGAATTTCTCAGGGGGCAAAGAAGAATTAGAGTCACCTGTCCCACTGTCTGTCAGGGGCAATGCCATCCCAGAGCAGGACAGGTCAGGGTGGGGGTTCTGGTGGGGCTACTCACCGGTCACCACACTGAAGGTGAGGCTGTCTACACTGGCCTCGTAGTTTCGGCCCTCGAAGTGCAGTGTCAGCCGGAAGGGCTGACCCCTCCGCACCACCAGCCTGTCCCGGCACAGGTCGGCTGTGTGGTGGTCTCGGCCATTGGCGTCCAGCTCCAGGTCGCATCTCTCTAGAACCAGATCTGTGGAAAAAGCAGGTGGGACATAAGCCATGGTGGCCTCCCTCAGCCACCTGGACATAGGGGGGCCAGCCCTCTCTAGCTAAAGCTACCAGGTCCTCCCCTTCCCAAACCCCCTACCCTACCCTGTCACCCAGGGGCTAGCCGGGACAGAATCTTCCCAACCCCTAATCACAAGTTTGTGCCCACTGTGGCAAGCTGAGAGAGGGCTCTGCCACCTTCCAGCTGTGTGACTGCAGGCAAATCGACTTTTCTGGGCCCCACTTTGCCACCTGTCCACCAGTGGGGGCAGCGGCACCCACCTCACAGCACTGCTGTGAGCCAATTAGCACACCTCCTGGCACCCAATACATGCTTCCTACACATGAGCTGTCCTAGTGTGCCTGGGGGGGTCTTTGGGTAAAACAAACAAACAAACAAAAACAAAACAGGGGCAGTATTAGGTACAGGTTAATTACACAGGCTTTGCCTTTCAGGTTCAATTTTCAATTTTAGGAAATACAGAAGAATGGGTAAAACACAGGACCAGGATGCAGTCAACAGACTTCACACCCTGGGGAACGAGAGGCAAAGGATCTGGCTTCTTTAACAAATAAATTGCAAGAAAAAAAAATGAAGAAAAAAAAAGTTGAAGGGAGAATCTAGAGAATAAGAGAAATTTGAGACATTCTGACTCATTGTGCTCTGTGGGCTCCATCTGGATCTTGATTTTTTTTTAAACCTGTTTTAAAACATTTGTTACATTAGGAGACAGCTCTAAGTTTGCACCCTGCTGGAATAATGGTGATATTAAGGAATTTTTGTTAATTTATTCATGTCTAAAAAAGGGAGGCCTTATCTTTTAGATATATGTATATAGAGAGAAGTATTTACAGGTGAAATGATGTGATGTCTGGGATTTATTTCTAAATAATAAGGGTGTGACATGAGGGGTGTAGGAGGCAGGAGTAGTGGTTAGGACTGGGTATAGAATATAGGCATTTATTATACAGTTCTCTCTACTTTTATGTATGTTCAATATTCTCCATAATCAAAGCTTTTTAGAATGATAGGGAATTTGGAGTCTTCCGGACCTAAGTCTCAGTTTTGTTGTACCACTGTGTGATCCTGGACAGGTGTCTCTCCCTCTCTGTGCCTCCTTCCCCAAAGCCTGTGAGGTCTAAGACAGGATGTTGGGACACCCTTTCTCCAGGACCTAGCCCAGGGCAGAATTTTGATATATGAAGCTCTATTTATAGTTCAGAGAGAGCTGAAGACCAGGGCAGAGGTAGGGGGACAGGTAGGTGGGGGTCTGAGGGAAGCACAAACCTCATAAACCTTGGCAAGCTCAAGGTCAAGATTAAGGAAACTGTAGCATGAGGGGAGTGGGGACAGTGGCTCACAGAGCTGTGGGGCCCTTGACGAATATATGGTCCAAGTGAGGCACAGGGATGGAGATTTATGTGCCCCAAATCACCCAGCAAGTCTGTCCTTCCACTGGGACATCGACCCAGGTCTTCTGCCTCCTGCCATGGAATATCCTAAAAGTAAGGTGCAAACTGGCCAGCGACGCCGAGGGCTTCTACATGGATTACCTCAGCTTAGACCTCCCAACTCCACTCACCCAGGGACCGTCACCATCTGCACATTGCAGAGGGAGACATTATGTGGCCCTGGTCCCATGGCAAGCTGTGGCTTCAAATTCAAATCCAGGCCTGTAGATTCTAGAGCCTGCACTAGCAGCCACCCCACTCACAGCTTGAGGTTTGTTCCCCACCACCCCCTTCCCCCGTGTCCTTGTTTTTCTTGAACCTGGGAGGAGACATGGGGAAGTTGACCCCCTACAATCACAGCAGGAGAGATCCCCACTGCCATAAGGAAGAACTTCCTGCTGGCTTGCTAGGGTGAGGAAATACTGCTTTTGGAAACTTGCACTCCAAAGAGTTTAAGTAGGAAAGAGACCACCATTGTTCCCTGGGAACAGATGGTCTGTTCCCAGCCTGGGGTAGATAGGGTGCTTTCTTGGGCTATTGTCTGAAGAAGGATTTCCAGAAATCATGCCCAGCTCCAAAGGTATAGAAACACTGGGGTCTAGAATCATCATTTTTCTGCATTTGTAAAGGATCCAAAGTGTTTCAGGCCAGTGGGATCCGAGCAGGAAGTGGCCACTGTGGCAGTGGGGCAGGGAGCTCATCATAAGTGGCATCTCCAGGGTCCCCCAGTTCCACTGAACCCCACTCTTGGGGATGGGGTGGGAAACTGCACTGGGGACAAGTGGCCACCTAGGTGACACATTACAGCCAGCCCTGAGCTGGTTTTTGATCCTGTGTATTGGGGAGCTGGATCTCAGAGAGGGACAAAGATGGCTCAAGATCACCCAGCAAGTCAGGCAGGTCCATGGTTCCTCCCTGTCATACCTGCTCAACTTTCCCCATGTCCCTGTCCACATTCCCTCTCCCCACACCTCTATCCTGGGGGGTGCAGCAGGGCAGAGGCCATCTCCAAATGGACTTAATCAAAGAGTCCGCCAGGATATGGGTCCAGCAGCAATACTGCAGAGACATCCTCCATTGTGGAACACCCTCCCCTGGGACAGTAGCAATGCCACCATGTGTGTGGGGAGCTTGGGGGCAATATAGGAAACTGACTGAGCCTTTCTCCAGTCCTCTCAGCCCACCCAGATATACCAAGGGCTGGCATTACTGTCCATGTTTACAGGAGGGGAAGCTGAGACTCAACAAATGGCCAAGGATTAGAGTTGCAGGACTTGAGGGCTGAAAGGAACCTCAGAGAATATGCCCGCACCCAGTCCACTCCCCCATGGGATGCTGTAACTTCCTCTCTGGCCCCCTGGGACCATAGAGTCAGCCAGACTTGGCTCACACACCACCAGGGATAAGCATGCATACCTCTGCCCAGATGGCAGGGACTAACCAAAACTAAGCGTTCTGAGGCCAGGCCAGCACGTCCGACGCAGCTTTGTGCCACCCGCAGCGGGGACCCAGCCCCCACTGACAACGGGTCACTAGTACTTTAAAGTTTACAACTCGCCTTCAAGTTCCGTTGCCTCATCTGATCCAGGGAGGCAGGAGTTAATGATTACGCCCTGGGAATGGGGAAACTGAGGCCCCAAGCAGATCCAGGACTGCGAGCTAGGCACCTTTCACCCAGCCCAACCTCCTGGTTGCTCTCCAAATCCCAGGGGATGCAGGGATTCAGCCCCAGCCTGCTCCTGACTCCCTATTGCCCAGGAGGGATCAGTGAGACCAGGGAGACCCAGCCAGGCCCCGGGTCCCTGAGTTGCCTGGGGTGCTGACCTTGATACTCACCCTCAGCCATGGGCAGGGGTGGCGGCGGCTCCTCCGACTGGTGGCAGGTCCCTCCAAGGGCGGACCACTGACGGCAGGCACGATGGAGACCGGGAGCTCTGTGAACTTATAGCCCGCTTTGGGGCGGGCCGGGGGCGGGGCGGGGCGGAAGGCGGCGACCTGGCAAAGCTATCAGGGCCCAGTGTGGGGCCCACTCTCTCCTTCGCAGGCTAGGGTGCACCGAGGCAGAAACCCGAGGGAAGGAGCACGGCCAGGCAAGGGCGCCCCCTGGGGGAGCGGACAGAGCGCAGGGCTGGGACAGCATGGACAGGGACACAGACCAGGACACACAGACACACCTGGATACACAGAATCAGACCTCGAGTAACAGAGACACCTGGACACAGAAACACACACACGCAGATGCAGACACATAGTTGCACCAGGACACACTGCATACCTGGACACACACACTCAGATTTAAATACACATGGAGTAGACACACACACACACACACAGAGACATAGGGATGAGCACACAGAGAGACACAGACACTCTGGCAGATGCAGTGGACAAGCTGGTCACACAGACACAGTGACATACATGGTCACAAAATCAGATTAAAATCACAGAGATGATGGACAGTGACTGTAATGGGTATGTGGTGGGGACTTGATAATGGGGGGAGTCTAGTAACCATAATGTTGCTTCTGTGATTGTACATTAATGATACCAAAATAAAAAAAAATCACAGAGACATGCCAAGACATAGATACAGCCAGGCACATACAGACAGGTACCCACCCAGAGCCACACACAAATTAGCAGGTGTCCAGATGCACCCAGCTCACAGACATTCACAGACAGACCTCACAGACATCAACACATCCTCAGATGTGCACACAAGATCAGACTGGGGTACCCACAAACACACAAAAATGCTGGTACTCTGAGATGAACACATGTGCAGACAGGGACTCATGAACAGACATACAGATAAACCCATGGATCCAGACACACCCAGGCCCCTTCCTGTAGCAAAATCCTGATAATCTGCCTATCTTATCCATCCCTCCATCCATCCAACCATCTATCCATCTATTTACTAACCCACCTACCCACCTCTCACTTGCCCTTCCCTCCACTGGACTTCCTTGCAGGCCCACTGTATGCCAGAAGGGAACAAAGCCAACATTCCGGGGACTCAGACTCTGCCCCGCATACCCAGCGCCCTGGGGGACCCACTGCCCATTCTGGTCCCTCCTCTGAGCCTCCCCCTAACCTCAGCCTCCTATGCTTCTCACCCACCATGAGGCCTGAGCAGGGAGGGTCTTAAGAGAGACAGAGGCCGTTGGCCTCCCTGTCCTTTTTCTGGAGCAAGTTCCATGTCTGTTGTTGGATGTAGGCTACAAACTAGCCCCAATTTCCATTCATGTGCGACACAGTGCAGGGAATACACCCATGTTGCTTTTGTGAATGTTTGTCTCTGAGTTAAACGAGCCTTGCCTAGGGTCTTACTGAAAAACTCATGACATAGTATTGGGTCCTGCTGGCCTGTAAGATAGGTGAACCTTGTAGTTGCCCATTTTATAGATATTGTTGCAGAAACTGCTTCCTGCAGCTGGCAAAAGCTCAAAGAAAGAAACAGGGTGAGTGAACATCAGTCAAGAAGCCAGGGTTTAAGTACCCACTCTGACCCTGACCAGCTGTGTGACAGGTATTTTGGATCTCCAGGCCTCAGTTTCCCCCTCTGGAAAATGGGGACAAGAATCTGTCCCTCACAAGCCTAGAGTAAGACTCAACCAAAATGACTGAGGCCAAGCACCTAGTACATAATGAGTGCTTGATAACTGGGGTTCCGCAAAAATGCCAACTATCCCAGGACCTGGCCCTAAGAGACAGGAGCTGCAAAGAGAAACAGGAAGCATAGGGACAGTCAGGCTTTGCAAAGGCAGGCTGCCCTGCCTCAAATGAAAGAATGGATTTTGTCTTTCTCCATTCTTTCCCATTTGAAAATGGCATGTTGTTCTCCACTCGGTACTAATTTTCCTTTGTAATCCCTGACTCGGAGCTCCCTGGAGGACAGGAATCCATTCAAATCTTTTTGGGAGAGCCAGGTTGTTCCCAGTGCCTGGCATGGGGGCTTGGCATGGAGCCCAAGCTGTGTGCTTGACTCAGAGAGCTGCCTCCTTTTCCTCTTTTCCTTCCCATAGAACTGCAGCCACGCGAGGAGTACAGTGCCTTAGGCAATCCCAGGACAGGGTCAGTGGTTGGCCAGAGCCCAGGCTGGGTCCAAAGGGCTGGGTTCCAGGCCAGGCGGCCAGGGGACCCTTGGCCCACTCTGGGCCTCAGTTTTCCCATCTGTTCAGAGGGGTTGGGAAACCCTGCCTTGCCTTAACCTCATTGGGCCAGTAAGGATTAAAAGTCCATTTGCCTGACGGGGATACTGAGGTCAGAGAGGGAGGTCATGGAATCAAGTCCCCAAAGAGGGCAGGTCTTCATCACCCTGGGCAGGGCAAGTAACTGCTGCACAATGGTTAGGGCAGGGAGCATCTGAGGTCGCTCTGGGCTGTGTGATTCTAGGCAGACTGCTAGGCCTCTCTGAGCCATTAGTTTCCCCCTCTATAAAGTGGATATAATAAGAATCACATCTCTGGGGATTAGAAACAATGTCTCTTCAGTACCAGACACATACTAAGTGCTCAATAAATGTCACCTAAAACTTTTTTAATGATGATATCATCAAGAGGTAGGACTCCCCTTCTCCCACGAAAGGGAGATTCTTACGTGTAGGTAAAACAGGCTTCAGACAATGCAGAATATCAGAGTGGCATGCACTCAGGACTCCCTGCCTCCCAGATAAGTCTCGTACCCAGAGTCACTGATGCCTAAATCCCACCACCAGAGAGGTCAGTCCTTCACTTCCATAAGGATTTCCAGGCTTCAAGGTAGAGACAAAGGTGAATTTTTAGAGCCTTTGAGTAGTAACCCATTGCCAGCCAGATGTCCCATTGAAATCTTACGATATGATTTTTGTTATTTGTTAAATGAGGAAACGGGCTCAGAGAGGTAAAGTGACTCGCTCCGGGGTACACAGTTAGGAAGTGGGGGCAGGGAGCCTGGGGTTGGTTCAAAAGCCTGTGCTGGCTCTACCGTGGTTCAGAGGTCAGCCTTATTTCCCCCACCGTCAGCTCAGAATCATGTCCGACCCTACGGCCCTTGGCAAGCGAGGCTTCAAGGGCAGTGCCCCATGCTTCTGACGCATGGTATCTGGTGTACAGTAGACGTTCAGTAAATGTCTATGGCATGAGGGGGGGAGGATGAATCAGAGATAGTGGAAGGAAAAATGTAAATAAAGAAAGAAAGGAAAGAGGTTAAGGTTCAGAGAGGTTGGAGAACGGCCTGAGGTAACACAGCGTGACTTGGCTCCCAAGGCCTGTCCAGGCTCTGTGGTTTCCCGAGGATAAGGGACCCCCAGTTCACAGATGGCCCTGGATGGCTGAGCTGGGAGCAGAGGGAAGGCAATGAAAGTAGTGGGTGGGAGTACGAAGGGCCTTTGTAGGCCTCAGCTTTTGTACCAACTGTTGACTAATGGCAGATAAGCAGCATCGGGCATGAGGGAGCTCAGGGAGGGTGGGGCCCGACTCCCGCAAGGTGGGATGCAGTGAGGTATGAGTGTTAGGACAGGGGACTTGGGGCAAGCATCAAAGGGCAGGCATGACCTTTCAGGCCCTCTGAGAGGGAGTGTGGAGGGCAGCCTGTCTGAGGTCGGATCTGGTGGCCAGAGGGTGGGGAGCAAAGAGCAAGGCACTTCTAATATTTCCATTTTACAGATGGAAACACTGACCTGGTCATCTTATCTTCAGCTCTGCCCCCACAATACATCCTTCCTGCCCCTGGCCTAAGGTCTTAGCCCCAACTGTGCCACTGAAGCTCTGTGGACGATGGGCACTTTACTTCACCTTGCTGAGGCTTCAGTATCTGTTTCTGTAAAAGGACGAATCACATCCCAGACGTCCCAGGGCTGGTGTGAAGATGAGAGGTGCCATAGGGCTGAAGGAATAAGCCTTCTGAGGAATGGTCTGTGCTCTCCCCTTCCCTGCTAAAACTCCCGACAGGGGTAAGTCCCAGCTCTCCAGCCTGGCATTCTAGGGCCTGCAGGTCTGGCCCGACTCACCCTCCAATTGTGTCTCTCACATTTGCACCCTCCAGCCTCACCGGGTACTCTGCTAGCCCGCAGAGGCACCCTGAAATTATCTGCCCCGGGCCTTTGCTCAAGCTGTGCCCTCTAACTGGGAGGCCTGCCCCTGCTCACTTATCAAAGTTTCCCCCAGGCTTTTCACCCCACCCAAAGGCGACCTCCCAGAGCCGGACTTCCCTTCCCTTATGCACAGCGCCAACAGGACAGTCACAGCCAGCCTTATATAAGGACCAATGTGTGCATGTCTGTGTCTCCCTCCACCTACCTGGCTCCTAGTAGGTGCTCAATAGGTTTTGTTGGATGAGTGAGGGACCTGACACAGAGAGAGAGAGAGAAAGAGAAAGAGAGACTTGATCAAGCCTGGGACAGCCTCCGGGAATCAGCCTAGAGCCTTGGCCGGCAGGATTTGTGGCACTGGTTGCCCACGTAAGGGCCAGGAGCCAAGGTGTGGTGCTGGGGCCTCTCTCAACTCTTGTTGCCTCCATCAGAGATGAGTTGTCTGGGCCCAACTTAGTCTCCAGTGACATCTCCTCCAATCCCAGTAGTAGGAAGACCCCCTGCCGAGGCTCAGCGTGGGCAAACAGCTTTCCCCAGGTCACACAGCAAGTTAGGGCAGAGTCAGTGTGGACACTTCAAACACTATCAAAAAATAAGTACTGGCCCTGTTTTGAAAATGTAAAAAAAAAGCTGCTTTTATTCAACTAGCAATTGGGTAGTGCATTGTAACGGGGAGTAGGGTGAGACATGGAGCTTGCATGATGGAAACAGTTGTGAGTTGGTGTGGCAGGGGCTGACAAAGCTCCAGGCTGCAAGCCGGGCCCCCCCTTCCCGGCTCTGTGGCCTTTGTCTCCTATAAAAAGGGATTGAAACGCCCCAGCCTGCTGGGATCAAAGGAGAAGATCTTAAGAAATGAAAGCCCCTTGCAAAGAGGGTGCGTGTATTCTCTGATTGCTGTTACCAAGTAAGTAGTTACAGTTCTTAATTCCCTAGACACCCCAGGAATGGAGAGTTGTAGGATTTTTGGACACTGGAGCCCTGATCATTTCAGACAGAAAGATTTGCTTTACTCATAAGGAAACCCACTTCAGACCCTTACACACAACCAATTCTCACTTGGCATACAATCCCAACAAAGATATAAGGGCCTAACCTGATGTAACAGTCCCAAAAGATTAGAAGTTAAGACATTAGGACGGGGAAGGAGAAACACTAGAGGGAGAGGTGCCAGGAGAGGGAGATGTCAGAAAAACTGCACAAGGCGGCCCAAGAACTCCAATGTTGGGAAGGTCTAGGGCCATGTGGAGCTGGGTAAATGGTCCTTCCTGATCACTCTGTCCAGCGTCACAGGACAATCCAGCACTCGTGACAGTGACACAGCTGAGTAAAAGGGATTTTGCAATTTGCACATTGGGTCCACAGGACACCTTTCACCCCCTTCCTGCTGCTTCTAGTGGCAGCATGGTTCTGTTGTAAGAGTGTGAGCTTGGGAGCTCAAGAGTCCTGTGCCACTTCCTGTCCTGAGTGGTCTTGTAAAGCCCATCTCCAAGCCACAGTTTCCGTATCTGTAAAATGGGGATGATAATAACTTCACAGGCTTTTTATGAGGATTAACACTGTAACTGGTAGAGAGTAAGCACTCCAAAAGGTGGTTGATTATTTGACAATAAAAAGGTGTGAAGTACTGATATATGCTACTATATGGATGAATTTCGAAACGATTATGTTCACTGAAAGAAGTCAGTCACAGACGACCACATGCTGTATGATTCCATCTATATGAAATGCACAGAATAGGCAAATTCATAGAGACAAAAAGTAGACCAGTGGTTGTCAGGAGCTGAAGGGAGAGGGGAATGGGCATGGGGTTTCTTCTGGGGGTGAAGAAAATGTTCTAAAAGTAGACTGTGGTGATGGCTGCACGTATCTGTGAATACACTAAACACCATTAAACTGTGCACTTTCCACGGATGAATCTTAGGGGTGTGAATGAATTATATCTCAATAACATGTTTTTTACAATGGTCGTTGATTAAAAAACAAACAAAAAGCCAAGGATAAAACTCTGAAAACCTTTGCAAATATTGTCTCATTCTTAAATCAAAAACCTAAAAGGAAACACTTGCATATGTGCCCAAGGAGTGTGGGCAGGGAGGATCTTAACAGCATTATTTCTCATGATACAAACTGGGCACAACCTAAGTACTCAGAAAAGGGGGGTGGATAAATAAATAAACCATGCCTGAGAATATTATGCAGCAGTTGAAAAAAGGAAGAGGTAGTCCTGTGTCTATGGCCATGGGATCAATTCCAAGTCATAATGTTGAGCAAAGAAAGCAAATGGCAGGATATTATGGGGGATGAGATGCCACAAGACTGTTCATTTTCTATGATAAGTAAATATATGTAAAATATGTAAATGTGAGTATACAGAAGAAGGTTTGGAAAAATCCTCTCCAGATTGCTAATGATGGGAGGAATATTGGATCATGACTGGGTGTGGGTAGTGGTGATTAAAAGTGGCTTCAGTATTCCCTGGAAGGTGCGAACATTTTTTGGTAGGGGAAATGTTTTTATGTATCACTTAGGTAGTTAAAGATTAATTTTCCAAAATAAAAGAATGCCTATGTTACATTTAATATTGAGCTTTTATAAAAATGCAACCACTCTAAGATAAAGAAATTTTGGCAATGCAGGCAGATAAAATACAGACAGAGATAAAAGAGAAAATAAACATGCCAAAAAAAAGAAATCACACAATCAACCCACAAAACCTTTGCCAATATTGGCATAAACTTCCCAAACCACAAGCACAGCACATAAATTAAGAGGAAATTCCTGATGAGAGGTCCCACATCTGAAATTAGGAATTTCAAGGACCATATACTGAGTTTCAGTTTGCTTCATAAACCTATTTATATCTTTAAATGCTTCTTCAGCACTCCTACACACACACACATACACAGAGTCCAAAAAGGTGCTTGAAAATCTTTTACTTAGTTAAAAGGGGGCTCAGAGAGGAAAGGCAGTGTCTTGCACAAGGTCACATGCTTGGAAGGGGCATTATGTGCTCTCTGAAGTCCATGCTTATAACCCATACTGCTAGAATTTCATGCAATGGGAATTAAACCTTGAGGTGGTTGCTCATGGTCATCTGGGGCTGCTGGAGACATGGGGGCTGAACTGCCCGATTCTGCAGCATTCCCCTGCATCTCCACCCCCTGAGTCTGAGTCATTGCTTGTGTCTGCCTGGCACACCCAGTTCAGTCAATAAGAGTCAAACATACTTTCTTTCATGGAAATAAATGACCCTTTAGGGCAGCGACTGAGCTTGCCCAACTAAGTTGAACATTTGTTTGGCTGAACTGACCACTTGTTTCTCCTGCCTCTTTGATGAGCCACTCAAGTGACAGCCTGCCTGAACCGATGGCTTGTAGGTCTGAAGAAACACTCAGCTTGACCCAGTTAGTCTGAAACTTGCCCTTCACATCCAAGGAGGACCGGCCATCACCATGTCCCACAGTCACAGGAGGTGGGAAGCTTGGCCTTATTCCTGGAAGGGAAGACCTCAGTGCTCCCACTGTGTACACGCCTCTGCAGTTGATGGAGCCCTCTGCAGAGACAGCTTGTCCCTGTTTTGCTTCTGGGTAACTGTCCTTTTCTGTAGGCTTGACGGGGCTGTCAATCAAGCTGCTCTGACCAACTCTAGTTAAGGGTGGGCCTGGGGCCCAAACTTAGCCAATCAGATCCTCTCCTGAGACTTCGACTCTTACAGCTCTGACACAAGTTCCAAATCATGGTTGAAGTTCACTGGTTCATTCCTAGAACTATCTGACTTCTTATCTTTTCTGAAGCTAGCTAGGCTTTTTAGCTTTTTGTTTGATTTTTTTTAGTTAGGTTAATTGAGTCAACAATTCACACACAATTCACCATTTTTAGGTGTACAGCTCAATGAGTTGACAGACATATACAAATGTGTTACTATAATCATGATATAGAATATTTCCATCACCCCCAAATTTCCCACCTGCCTTTTTGCAAGCAATTCTCACAACACTTCTTTCTCTGGCAACCATTGATCTGGCTACTATCCCTATTGTTTGCCTTATCCAGAATCATATAAATGGAACTATACAGGGTATAGCTTGCTGAGCTTGCCTTCCCTCACTTGGCATGATGCATTTGAGCTTCATCCATGTTGCTGTGGGTATCAGCAGTTCATTTCCTTTTATTGCTGAGTAGTATTCCATTGAATGAATACACCACAGTTTATTTTTACATTAACCAGTTGAAGGACATTTGGGTTGTTCTGGGCGATTATGACTAGAACTGCTATAAACATACAGGCAGTTTAGTGTGGACAAATGTTTTCATTTCTTTTGGGTAAATACCTGTGGGCCATCTCTATGTCTCCAATTAATTTTTTGGATGCTGTAAAGCTGCCCTGAGTCTATGCCTGTTCATGCAGTCAAAGAGCTGAGCATATATATCTACATTTCCCTCACTTAATCTTCCCAAGGACTCTATGGGGTGTAGAGATTACTGTCCTCATTTTAAATAACCTGCTCCCAACCACACAGCAGGGACTCGAATCAAAATCAAAATCATGAAGGGAATCATAGCCGCTCTTCTAAATCTCTGGTCACCTTGGCGGGGAGGGGAGCAGCTTCATAATGCAGGTTCTAACAAATGTTTATTGATTGATGGCTGATAGAATCAACACTGCCCTCCCTTTCTGCACCCTCAGTTTCCCATTTGAGAAATGACAAGGTTGAACCAAATAACGAATTTCTGATGCCCCTGGAGTCTGCGACTCCCACAGACTGTGACTGTAGGAGTGGAGTCGTTATAGCCTTATCTTCTGATAAACAGTTCTGTGGAAATTGAGCTGTTGGGGGAGGGAAGCCCAGTATGCACCACACAGCAGCCCCCACAGATGGCTTCCCGGGCTTGTACCCCGGCTGGTTGACCCCCCAGAAGAGCAATTTGCACTCTCTGCCTTTCTGGCCTATGAAAAAAATACCCCTGTCACATTGAATTAGCATCATACTTTTGCTGAGAATGTTCCTATGGATGCAGCCCCCTCTCTTCGTCAATAGAATGTCCAGGCTTCTAAACAAGACCTGACAGGTTGGGGGTCTTTTTTTTTTTAAGCTTTTAAAAATAAAACGAAGCACCCTATGCACATTCCAGAGGCTCAAATGAGATTAACCCTGTCCTTTCCTAAGTGGCATATAGCTGTGGGCTTGTTGGGGGGGATGGGGAGCTGGGAAGAGGGAAAGTGGCTGATATCCCCTCTCAGATGGGGACAAGTCCAGCCTCAGGACCTACTTTCATCCCAGGTCACCACGCATCTTGGGTGCTCAGGGTGGTACCCAGGCTTATCTGGAAGCCTGGAGGCAGAGGTGATGGCGGGCTTCAGGTCTGACAGCTCCCAGCTGCATGACTGTATACAAATACCTTCCTGTCTCTACACCTCAGTTTTCTCACCCAAATAATGGAGATAATGAGAATGCCAACCTCCCAGACTCAAAAATACATGAGTTAATGCATGGGGTGGCACTGGGCACAGGTAACAGGTGCACAAATGTTGCCTGTTTTTATAACTCAAGGGCTTGGAAGACATTGATGGTTCTGGAGCATGGGTGAAAGGGGATGCTAGCATCATCGTGGACCATTTGCCAGCTCTGTGCAGAAAAGATTTATGCATGTTATTGTATTTTGTTCATTTGTTTTCAGCCCCACAAAACCCTAAGTTGTCAATCTCTCAAGCAGTTCTCTGCATGATGAATGGGCTCCATCTCCCAATTTCCAGGGGAGAAAGGCCAGATTCAGAGAGAACAGGAGCTTGCCCTCGGTCGTGGGGTGGAACTTCTGGAGCTGGGGTGGGCCCTGGGGCTGTGGGGGCGGGCTTACACTTGGTCTGTCCCTTTCCTGGGGGCTGGTCCCATGCTCTGACACATACACAATGCGCCAGCTTCACTCCCCAGCCTCCCACTCTTACCCTCCTTGGCAACCATCAAGTAACTCCAGAAAAACTGTATCTTTCTAGACCAGTGGATCCAAGAAACCTGTAGATTGCCTTGCTAGAGCTCAGATAGATCATCCACTGGGATACCTTCAGGAGGCAGAAGCCAGCAGGACTTTGGCTTCATTAATCCTCCCTCCCAGGTTCACAGGGAGCAGCAAACACCAGCTCAGCCACCTCCAGTGGCTTTTGTTAAAGCCCTTCAATGACCCACCCTCCTACAGGTAGAGAAACTGATACACTACCTGGTTCCAAACCCCATGCTTTTTGCAAAATGCACTTCTCTTGCAAGGGGCCATTTGTTCACCGGGGTGGAAGTAAGGACATGGAGAGAACAAGACGGAGGCTGGTGTTAGTGTCCAGGTGGGAGAGCACGGAGTCCTGGGCTAGGGTGATGGCAGGGCCCTGTTCACACTTCCGTGCCTTTGTCCATTCTGTTCTTTGTGCTTGTCTGTCCTTCACCCCATGGTCATATGTTCCTGTGACAACTACCATATCAGCAGCTGCATGGCCATTATTTGCTAAGCACTTAATGTGTTTGGGGATGTGTGTTTTACATCCATCATCTCCTCCAATCTACACTGGTCTGCAAGGAGCTCTGCCAGCCTCGTGACTTCAGCTGCTCTCTGTGTACTGGTGACTCCCACGTTAGCATTTTTAGCCCTTTCCTCTCTCCTAAATTCCAGACCCAGGTTTCTGATGGCCTCCTCAACGCCCCTGATCTTCCCCACCCGTGACCTGCTCCTCCCAGTCTCCCCATCCCAGCATACAGAAATGCCCCCATTCCATTTGCTCAGACCCCAAACCTTGGAGTCAACCTTGGCTCTCCCTTCCACCACCCACTCCGATCCCAAACTCACTATATCAGCAAATCTGGATAGCTCTGCCTTTAAAATATTTCCAGAATCCAACCCTCTCTCATGACTTCTGCTGCCACCACTCCAGTCCAAGCCACTGGGATCTTTCACCTGGACTAAGTCTCTGTGCTTCCTCCCTTTGCACTGTCTCCTTCCCTCTTCCCCTACAGCAGCCAGAGGGATCTCATTAAAATATAAGGCTTATCATGCCACTCCTCTGCTCAAGAACCTGCAGTGGCTCCCCATTTTCTGTTTAAAGCCAAAGTTCTCATCAAGACCACTATGGTCTGACACTGCTGTTCTTTGGCCTCCCCTCCTACCATTCCCTCCCTGTTCACTCAGTTCCAGCCCTGCTGGCCTCCCTGACATTCCTTCAGCATCCTGGCATGCTCCCCCCTTACAGCTTTTGCAGTGGCTGCTCCCTCTGCCTGAGATGCTCTTCCCTGATGTGGTAACCTGGACATGGCATGCGTACACGAGGTGTGTGCTGTATCTGAACACCAGGCAGCAGTGAGCTTGGAGGAAACTCAGCGATGCTGGAGTAAAGATTTGGTCCACACTCAGCTCCTGTGTGACCTTGGAGATTGCTTAACTTTTCTGTGCCTCAATTTCCTCTTTAGCTGAACTAACTTTTAGCTGATAGCATCACTAGGGTCTCTGACGCCTCACAGCTTATGGGGAGAGAGAAGTTGTGCCCTCAGAAGCCAACCAGTTCATCTTTGCCATTTTATAGCTGGCAACACTGAGGTCCAGAGAGGGCTTGCATTGTCTAGAGAGCCATAAGGAATTGGAGATGGAGCTGTAGGGGGATGGGGGAGACTCTTTTTTTTTTTAGAGATTTTTTTACTTATCAGATCATTATTTATTGAATATTTGTTGGGCACCTACTGTGGGATGAGTCATGAATAAGACACAGTTCTTGCTGTCAAGGAACTCTCAGGTCAGTGGGGGAAACAGGTTACACACTCACTATGTGAACAGTGTTTAGGGTTGAGGATTTAGTGTTGTGTTAGAGAAAGACTTGGGGCCTGAGAGAACCCAGATGGGGGAGGGATTCTTTCTGTGTGGTAGACTGGGACAAGCTTCACAGAGGAGGTGACACTTAATCTTGGTTTTGCAGTATGAGTAGGAGTTTGACAGGCAGATAAGGCAAAGAGGAGCATTTCATGCAAAGGGATGTATCTTTGCATATAGGGGCAAAGTCATGGGGTGAGGAAGACTGTGGGGAATTGATGAGAAAGAGGAGTGGTGGCAAGGGCTTCGGGTTTTTTTGGAAAGAATGTCAAGGCTACAGAGTTTAGTGGGACCCAGATCACAAAAGGCCCTGTAGGCCAGGCTCAGGTTCGGCCACAGGGAGCCAATGAAAGATTTTAAGCAGGGGAGTGGCATGGTTAGGGCTGAGTTTTGAGAAGAAAATGGTGTAATCATTAACCATGGAATTTTAGAGCTTGAGTTTAGTGATTAGCATGGTCCCCAGGCCCTATTTTAAAGATGCGGCCCAAAAGGGAAATGATGCTCACAGCTGGTCAAGAGTGGAAGTATTTTCTCGCACGTGGTCTCTCTAGGTGGGCTGAGCCTGGGGCTGGGTGGGATGGGATATGATCGCGGGTCCTGTGAGGTAAGCTGGGCCCAGTAGGACAAGTTCCCGTCCTTCTGTGACCTTACTGGCTCTGCTTCTCCCCTTCGGTTCTGCCCTGGAGCCTCCGGAGACCATGACTGATATGGAAGCCCTCTACTTACACATTCCTTTTCTAGTTGTGTGACCCTGACCAGGTTCCAGCCCCTCTGGGGGTTCAGTTTTGCCCTCTGGCTAATGTGTGTAATAAGTGAAGCGGTGGCCGGTGCTGACCATCAAGCATTCTGGAGTCTCCCCCAACCCTCACTAAGTTCCCAAGGAGGAAGAAGGCCAGCCATTACCAGGTGTCTTGTCCACTGGCAGAAAGTGTGAGGCAGAAGCTGACTCTTGGTGAGATGAGGAAACAGAGGCCAATAATCTATCTCACTAGCCCAGGTGTGGCTCTGGGTGGCACAGAGCCAACTGAGACTCTCACTTTTCTCTTTCTTGTCTCTATGTTCCTCTTAATGTGAGCTAAGACCTCAGCAGCTGTGTCATTGAAAGTATTAAAAACCATCCACTGAGGGACTCTTCACAATATCTTGGGGCATCCCTGAGGAAGGACAGACACCCTCTTCCAGTTCCCACAGAGCCTTTGCCTGGCCATGCTCAGCTGGTAGCAGGGATGTCAGGCTTTGTTGTTGGCGTGGCAGACCAAAGCAACAATGGCACCAGGGCCTGACAGGTGCTAGGAGGGACAGGACCGAATCAGTGATCCAACTCTGCAAGACCCTTGAGCATGATCTCATGCTGGCATGGCCTTTGAAAGCACTTGAGACTGGCACTTGGGAAGGGTCACAGGGCTTTGGCACTTGCCATTTTGCCTGGGAGATGTACTACTGTGTTAGAGTCAGGATTATCTTAGAAACTCAACTCTATTCTCACAGGTTCCTTGAGAAGATCCAGAAATCCCTTTGACAAAAAACGGAGATACACCCACTTGGTCACCAAGCATGGGCTAGGGTCCACTCTGAGCCCAGCCCTGTGCTAGAAGCTGAGGGAGACAGAAACATTAGATAGGCATGTTTTCTTTGTGGCTTTAGCAGAATGTCTATACTTTATTCCTAATTGACATTAAGTGTGTTTACTGTTCAAAGTTTATAAAATACAGAAGAGACAAAAGAGGAAAGTAAAAGTCACTCCAAGTATCACCATGGTTAACATTTTGTTGTGTTTATTTCAGTGTTGCTATGTCATATTTAAGTATACACATATTTAGAAACTTATATAAACATACATGTATTTCTACGCATTTAATTGCTAAAAGTAGAATTACTTTAACTCATCCAACAAATATTTTTTGGGCACCTACTCTGTGCCAAGCATGTGCCAGGCAACAGGACTCATAGATGGACAGGACAGGTGCAGTTCCTGCTCCCATGGAAGTAGCCTGTAAGTACTATCTTGTCACCTGCCGTTTTTCAGTGTATGTCTAACATTTTCAACACCATGTATTTCTACAACATATTTATTGGTTGTCAAGAATTTCATCATGTAGATAAGGCCTGATTTCTCAAACTCCTTTCATTGCACATTTAGGTTGTTTGTCATTTTTCACTCTTACAAACAGCGGTCATCCCTGCAGCCATTGGTTACAGTAGCTTGGCTCATTCAACATCCATCCTGACCTCTTTCTATGTGCTTTCCTATACAGCAGGGGCTGGAAGGGCAAAGCTTGCATTTCCCAAACTCCCTTGCAGCTAAGGTTTGGAGACCAATTAGGCCATACACATTAAATGCACATGTGAGAGATTTTGAAGGCAAAAACAAGGTGGAGGTCTCTTATTCCTACTATGGTTATTTCCTACTGGTTATGAAGGCATTAAGATTTTCTGCACCATGGTCTCAGTGTCTAGTCACCAGCTCATGGGTGTCCAGAGATGGTGATGGGAACATCAACAATATGTGATCCCTAGATTAGAGCTAAAATGACAAATTCCCTAAGACAACAGTTCCCAAGCTTCTGGGTTGTGGCAGAGGCAGCAGCTCCCATGGGTAGACAGTGTAGTGGGATGCTCTGACAGTCATTCCTGGAGGCCCAGCCCACTTTCCAAATCTTTCAGTAATTTTGCAAGAACCCAACTTCCTGTATTAAATCTCTTTCTGTTTATAGTAAATGTGGTCTTGCAACTGAACTCTGAGTGATGTAAGTTAGATCTTTGAGCCTGTTGACTTTGAGTTGTTGCCTTAGTATAAATTGCAATGATTCACTCTGTTTAAATAGTTTCATTGAGATATAATTAATTACCACAAAATTAATTCATTTAAAGTGCATAATTTAATGGCTTTTAATATATTCAGAGTATGAATCCATCACCACAATTTTAGAACATTTTCTTCAACCCCCAAAAAAGCTCTATACCCGGTAGCATTCACTCTCCACCCTATGCAACCACTGATCTAATTTCATTCTCTATGGAGATCCTATTCTGGAGATTTCATATAAATAGAATCATACAATATGTGGTCTTTGTGACTGGCTTCTTTTACTTGGCATTCAAGGTTCCTCCATGTTGTAGCATCAGAATGCACCAGAACTGAATGCATCAGAATTTCATTCCTTTTTGTTGCCAGATAATATTCCATTATATGGATATAATACATTTTATTGATCCATCCAACAATTGATGAACATTTGGGTTGTTTCCACTTTTAAGCTATTGTGAATAATGCAGCTGTGAACATTTATGTACATGTTTTGGTGTAGATGAAAGTTTTAATTTCTCTCGGGTATATACCTATAAGTGGAATTGCCAAATTATAAGGTAACTCTACATTTAACTTTTTGAGAGACTGCCAAACTGTTTTCAAAGTTGTTGCACCATTTTACATTCCCACTAGCAAAATGGGATTTCCATTTTCTCTACATCCTCTCCAACACTTAATATTGTCTCTTTTTTATTATAGCCATTCTAGTAGGCATGAAGTGGTATCTTAATACAATTTTAATTATGACTTCCTTAATGACTAATGATGCTAAACATCTTTTCATGTGCTTATTGGCCACTTGTGTATCTTTGGGAAAATGTCTATTCAAGTCGTTAGCCCATTTTTAAATTGAGTTGTCTTTTTATTATGTACATTAGTTGTAAGGGCTCTTTCTGTATTCTGGATACAAACCCCTTATAAGATATGTGACTTGCAAATATTTTCTCCCACTGTTGGGTTGTCTTTTCACTTTCTTGATGATATTGTTTAAAACACAGAAGACTTTAATTGTGATGAAGTCCATTTTATCTATTTTTAATTTTGCCATTTGTACTTTTGGTGTTATACCTAAGAAGGCTTTGACTCAAGGTCACAAAGGTTTACTCCTGTTTTCTTCTGAGAGTTTTATAGTTGTAACTCTTACATTTAGGTCCATGATCCATTTTATGTTGATTTTTGTGTGTGATGTGCACGTGGATATTCTGTTGTCTTAGCATCACTTGATGAAAGACTTCTTTCCCCCATTGAATGGCCTTTGCATCCTTGTTGAAACCAGTTGACCATAAAGGTAAGGCTTTATTTTTTTATTCTCAATTTTGTTCTTTTGATCTATATGTCTATCCTTAATGCCAGCACACATTGTCTTGATTACTGTAGCTTTGTAATTTTGAAGTTGAGAAGTGCGAGTTCTCCAACTTAGTTCTTTTTCAAGATTATTTTCACCACTTGGGATCCCTTGCAATTCTGTATGAATTTTAGGATCATCTTGTCAATTTCTGGAAAAAAAAAAGCCATATGGAATTTTGATAGATCAATTGGAGAATATTGCCCTCTTAACAACATTAAGTCTTTTGATCATAAACATGGAATGTCTCCATTTATTTACATTTTCTTTAATTTCTTTCAACAATATTTTGTAGATTCCAGTATATGTCTTCTGCATCTTTTGTAAAATTTACTCCAAAACATTTCATTCTTCTTGATACTATTGCAAACTGAACTGTTTTCTTAATTTCATTTCAGGTTGTTCATTGCCAGAGTGCAACCGATTTTTGCATATTGATTTTGTATCCTTCAGCCTTGCTGAACTCATTTCTTAGTGCTGATAAATTTCTAATTGGTTCCTATGACTGTCTATATATAAGATAATGTCATCTACAAATAGAGATAGTTTTATTTCTATACAATCCGGATGTCTTTTATTTTATTTTTAACTGATTGCTCTGACTAGAAACCTAACCTCCAGCACAATGGTGAACAGAAGTGGCAAGTGTGAACATCATGTCTTGCTCCTGATCTGCGGGAGAAAACATCTAGTCTTTTGCCAGTAAATATGTTACCTGTGGGTTTGTCATAGATGCGCTTTATTGGCTTGTGAGCTCACCCTTTTGCTTTGTTACGTGAATCATGCCCCTTTGACTTGTCAATCATACTCTTTTGGCCACTCCCTTGGCCACATCATCATTCCAGTAACAACCCAGGTCCCTATGAAGGTATAGCCACTAGAAATGAACAAAACTCTCCAAGTGATGATTGATCTCAGCTGAGAGAGAGAGAATCACCTCCTTTAATTTGGTTATAATACTCTTACTCATGCAGCCTAATGTAGAACTGACTCTTTGTTGGCTACAATCATAATGTGGATTCTTTTATGTTTCAACTGAATCAGTGGTTTTCAACTCTGTCATTCCAGAGCCCTCTCCCTTTTAATAACTTTTTACTGAGGCAAAGCATTGTTATGTGTCAGTTTGGCTGGGCCACAGCACCCAGATATTTGGTGAAACATAATTCTAGATGTTTCTGTGGGGATACTTTTAAGATGAGGTTAACATTTAAATCAGCAGACTTTGGGTAAAGCAGATTACTCTCCATAATATGGGTGGGCCTCATTTAATCAGTTGAAGGCCTAATAGACTCCCCTTAAACTGACCTCTTCCTGAGGAAGGGAGAATTCTACCAGCAGACTGCCTTCAGATTCACACTGCAACATCAACTGCTCCCTGGGTGCCCAGCCTGCTGTCCTACCCTGCAGACTTTGGACTTGCCAGCCTTCACAATTTTCTGAGCCAATTCCTTAAAATAACCCCCACTACATATATGTAGGTAGAATCATAGATGTATAGATATATCTTTCTGTGAACATGTCTGTCTATCTATCTATCCCATCGGTTCCGTTTCTCTGGAGAACACTAACTAATACAAGATTATATACAGAAAGTGCACCTAAGTGTACAGCTTGATGAATTTTCACAAACTCAATGTGACATATCAAGAAAGAGGGCATGACCATCACCTCAGAAGTCCCCCAGTGCTTCCATCCAATCACTAACCCCCCAGTGTACCCACTATCCTTTCTAATAGCACAGATTAGTGGTGCTGGTCTGAGAGCTTTATAGAGGTGGATCATTCAGCACATGCTCTTTTGTGCCTGGCTTCTTTCACTCAGCTGCATGTACATGTAAGATTCACCTGCACTGCTGTGCATAGTCGTGAATGGCTCGTTCTACTTACTGTGGAATATCCCATTGTGTGACTCGCCTCAGTTTACATATACATTCAACTTTGATGGATGCTCTATTCCAGTCCAGACCACTGCAAATGGTGCTGCTGCCAACATTCTTGCACATTTGGTGAACATGCATAACATTCTAGTTGGGTATAAACCCAAGAGTGTAATTGCCAAAGTACCTTTTTAATAACACATATTTTATGCTTCCTTTCCTTTTGATTTTCTGAAATGAAATCCATGGCTGATAATTTACCAACACATATATATGTCAAAACAATGCCCAGTCTGTAATATAAAGAAGTCTAAAGGGAGATAATTTATAATAAAATTATGTGTATTTCAATATGTTCTTGGGCACAGCTACCCAAGAAGACATAATAACTTTTATCTGCGCATAACAAATAAGTTTGGATTCCAGAGACATAAGCAGATCGGACACCATTGCACACAAGAAGTGAAGAAAATGAGGGGGCAGGAGGTGCAGATGGAAATTAAAATTAAAACTGTTGTTAGGACAAGACACAACAAGCCTGACTTATCTGTGTATGATAGGAGAAAGAGAGAAATAACCTTACCGAAATAAGGAGAACATGCCAAGTCACACAGCAGCCTAACTCCGATTGTATGACACAGAACAAGTTAGTGGTGTGGTCACATAGAAAACACATCTCCCTTAAAATTCTATGCCTTAATGTTGGGGGGGCACGGGGAGGGCTGTACAACTCAGAGAAGACAAGTAGTGATTCTATAGCATCTCACTACGCTGATGGACTGACTGTAATGGGGTTGGTGGGGGGGACCTGATGAAGGGGTAGTTTAATAACCATAATATTGCACATGTAATTGTAGATTAATGATACCAAAATAAACTATATTAAAAAAAATTCTATGCCTTAACAGAGGGAGGCAGTCCGCTTTCAGAACTTTAAAAATAAAGCTCTTCGTAACCATACCCCTCAATAGGCAGAGGCGACAAGCAAATGGAGCACAAAAGGAAGCTTTCCATCCAATGCTATAGAGAAAACCTGGGGTGCATCTAAGGGCACAATTTCTGAGATTGAAAAACAACTGGTAACCTGCAAGTAAATCATCTCAACACATAATTTTCACAACATAAATTCAAAATGACCACCCTTAAAGAAATTCAGTGAGGCTTCTTGCATCTCTAATTTACTAATGTTTGACTTGAACCTGTAAAAAGGGGGTTAGACATCTCTATTAAATATTTCACTTTTTTTTGCAGGAACTGCATTCATGCCCTCGTACCCTTTTCCTCTAACTGTGTAGATGGTGATGGTCTAATACACTGACTAAACAGACTGCGGAAAGAGAAAAGTTTCAGTAACTAAGTTACTGTCTTTATTCCATTTATGCTTCCCTGCCAGTAACTTCTCTTAAGTTACTGAGTTTTGCACGTAACGTCTTGTACCCTTTCAGCGTCGTGATGGACTAAAGCCTGACCTATTTATATTTGTCATGAGCTTTCATCTGATGGATGTTTGAAAGTTGTGAAGGGTGTAGGGCAATTTTCAACAGTTCTGTGTTTCGCAGAAACTGCTCTGTGCCTTCTGGGGTGTCCAGTACCCTTGGTCTTTGCCCTCTAAATGTCACCAGAGCCTTCCAATTGTAGTGGCAGCCAAAAATGAATTTGTGAAATGCTCCCTAGAAAACTACTGACTTGAACCTGCTTCATCTCTACCCTGTCCTCCTCATCCCAAACTTCGTTTCTGGTGTTCACATCCAAGTACAGAGTTGACATTCATTCTTCCTCTATTTCATCTTTTATTCAGCTTATTGGTCCTGCTGGCCAAAGTCTTGGACATCCTGATATCCGATGTCTTGCCCATCCCAACCCACACTGTAACAGGCCATCTCTCCACCTTAAAGTGATTGGTAGACTGGTTGAACTGGATGGGGCTGAGGACCGAACCCTGTGACATTCCACCTAGACCTTTTCTCTCCAGCCAGTAGTGAGCCAATATTTGTCATGTTCTGGCTTCTGGTTATTTGCCGACCTCATAGGATATAGCCCACATTTCATCAAGCTGTTCCTAGAATGTTTAAATGTTAGACCCCTATAGAAGTAGAAAAAGTGCAATTCAGAACAGAGAAGCCACTTGGCAAATGAGACTACAAGGCGGGGTGCAACAGGCTACCCGAGGGCTGATCCACTCCAGCCCCCAGGGATTTAAATTCCTCTGATGGCTACTCAGCAGCCCAGAGTGGACCATTCACGGCTGCTCTGGTCTGGCCTAAAAAGGGGTGGAATCCTGGGGCCTGTCCAAGCATGCACTGTCCACAAGCTTATTTCAGCATCTGGCTCGTCTCTGGAAAATGGGTAGGGAGGCAGCGCTCTGGGGTAATCAGATTAGAGCCATGAGGAGCTGGCCGCTCAGGCATCTGGGACAGAATGGTGGAAAGAGCCCCAGAATGGGTGACCTGTGTTCCAAACTCAGGCACATAATCTCCACTCTCTAGGCCTCCATTTCCCTATCTATAAAGTAGGAGCAATGCCTCTTCCCTTGCATATGTGCCAGAGGTATTATAAGGAGCCAATAAGGAGGATGAGGCTGTTTAGGCCTTCTAGAACATTCCAAAGACATTATCTCTTACTCTGGGTTAGGTGGGAGTCATTGAAGGAGTTTCAGGAGAGGAGAGAAGTGATCTGATGGGTTTGAAGGTAGAGCCAGTAGGAGATGTTAACAGATTGTGAGTGTGAGAGGCATCAGAGATGATTCCAAGAACTTAACCTAGGGAAGGAGGGAATTGGCATTGTCTGGGACAGATGTGGAAGGTGCTGGTTTGGTGGGCGAAGGCAGAAGTTCAGTTTGGGACAAGTGAAGTTTGCCTCAAACATCTAAGTGGGAATGTCAAGTTGACCAATATTAAATAAATAAACATTGCTGCCTCTTGTGAAAGAGCATTTTACTTCGACAGCATGTACTTGACTCTTGGCTGGCCGCTTGGTCAAAAATCAGTGTCTGCAACTGGAGCACCCACCCCTCCACCACTGCTTCGCTGCTTAATACACTCACCTCGTTTCCTGCTGGCCTCTCCTTGTGTCTCAGTTTCAGCTCTGCTGGATGATAGCTGCTTTTTCCCTGAGATGCTCTGGGTAGGCCTGGAAACCCCAAGGTGAGTTCTGAATTCTCCAGGTGGCCCGCATTTAAGATAAGATCATCCCAAACATACCCTCTTGATAGAGTTATAAAAACCCACTCAGTTGTTTTTGTGTGATATGGTAACAGACGGAGAGAGAGTTTATTTTATTAAAGTGGACTATTACCCAGGCAGAAGGGCTCTGGAATCCATCCTGTCCCTGCTGGGTGAGGAATTAGTAAATTCAGTCTCTGAGATTTTATCCTCATTTGTAGAATGGGCCTAAGGTCCTTGTGTGGGACAAAGGGAAGAGATCAGAGTGACATTCAAGCCATACATTCCTGCCACTGGTTCAGAGTCTGACAGGGTCCTGAACCTGTCTTCTGAGGTCCAGCCCCAACCATCGATCATGCTGGAGCAACTCCTCAAGACTAGATGGTTCTGGCTTCTGGCTTCCAAGAAATAAAGGGCCTAGAGGTGGGCAGTGGTTTTCCTACGTCACGCAGCAAAGCAGGCCTAAGCTGGGGCAGGGGCCCAGGCTCTCCTGACTCCAGTCCAGGGCTTCGCCCTCACCCCAGCCCTAACCCTACCACATGTACTCTCAGGATCTCTTCCCATGAAGCAGTCCATTCTTCCAGGCAAAGAAAACTCTCTTCCACCTCCCCCATGTTCTGCCTTGCCTGGGAGCCTCCCTGTCTTCTTCCCTCCATGGACACTGTCCCTATCTGTCCTGCTGCCCATCTATTTGGTATTATTCAAGCCCCTATGAACTAGACTTTCAGAGAAGAGTCTGGACTTCTAGTCCCCCACAGATCCATGAGGTTATCTTACTAACTACTTGTTTTAGAGCACTGACTGTGTGCCCAATGCTGTTACAAATGAATAATTACTTATCCAATCCTCTTAGCAGCTCCAAGAGGGACAAAGATACTATTATCTCATCCATTTTACGGATGAGAAAACTGAGACGCAGAAAAGTTAAAAGACAGAACTGAGATTCAAAAAGGCAGTCAGCAGGCCCTTGACCACTGTGCTGCTGTCCCGAAATCTCATCCTGGTCAATTCCTATGGTCACGGCTATATGCATCTCCCTTGGCCCCAGCTGCTCATCCCTGGCCCAGGAGAGCCGGGCCTCTGGGGGTGGCCTCCAGGGAAGATAAGTCCAGGCTAAAAAGTGGGGAAGGCCAAAGCAGCGCCAGATCAGAATCAGGGCAGGAGTCTGGGGCCAGGCCAGGGTCACCCTCTAGTATCTGCCACCCCCAGCCAAGGCCTGCAGGCCAAGGAAGGGCGGCCCCCAGGGAAGGCCAGGCCCTGAAAACCAAGCCTCCTCCCTCTGCCAGCTCAGCCTGCCCTGCCCTGCTGGGGTCCTCAGTGGCAAGCCTGCCCTCCCCAAGCCAAAGCTGGGCTTGTTAAGATGTTCAACCCCAAGACCATGAGGCTCCCAGGCCTGCCCTAAGCTCCTACTTTCTTTCCTAAAAAGGACCTCGTTTTCTCCCTGAATATATGTTTTGGCCCTTTATTTTCCCTAGGGGCAAGAGACAGGGAAAGGAGTCCCAGAATGCCTACAGGGACTTTTAATGTCCATTTAACAACTGGGGAAACTGAGGCAGCGAGCAGGGAAGTACTTATCTACGGTCAGTTAGCGAGTAAAGCAAGGAGCCTGACACTCAAACCTGGGTCCGTCTGACTCTGCTCTCCACCACACTGCAGGGCCCCACAGAGAAGGTGGGAAGAATCTGGGAGGGTAGAAGTGTGTTCTCAGGAACCCATCCAAAGAAGGGGTTCAGCAGTTCCTCCAGCCCCTGCCAGATACTCCCATGATGCCATATATGCTTTCCTGGTAATGAGAGGGTTGGACACGGCTCTCCAGGATTACAACCATTTCCTTAGAAAAGAAAAGGAAAAAACAAAGAGGAACTGAAACCCCCAAACCAAACAAACCCACAATGAGTAGTTTGTGTCCACCCTCACCTCCGACATTTGAGCTACAGACTTAGATGGTAATCTGGGGGTGGCTTAGTGTCTTCATTCATCCATTCATTCATTTATTCACCAAACATCTGTTTGACCACCTAATGTGTTCTAGGCCCTGTGCTATGTATTTGGGGTTCAGTTGTGAGCAAACCAGTCTGCCTCTCCTAGAGACATACAAGTCAAGAGGCAATTACAAAAACATATGTGGACAGCTCTGCATTGGGTCAAGAACAGGAGATGTGGATGCTCAGAGAAGGCACAAAACCCAACCTGGGGAAAACATGGTCAAGGAAGGCTTCCAGGAGGAGGTAGTGTCAGAGCTGTGCTTTGAAGTATGTGCAGGAGTTAGCCAGGCAGGCAAATGAGGCCTGGAGGAGCAGGAGAGTGCAGCTTCTTTAAGGAACTGCTAGGAGGCCGGTCGTCCCGGAGCAAGGCTATGAAAGATGAAGCGGGCATCAATCCGCACAGATCTGCTGGCCATCCAAGCCCTGATGCTCATGTTTCCGAGTCCCCGGCACCTGCTCTGATCCAGGCAAGAGCCAGGAGATGCCATGGGGGTGCTGGGGACTGGGCCAAGGACACTAAGCAGAGATGGGAAAGCTGAAAGCCAGGCAATTTCTTTAGAACTTTCTAGAACACAGCCTTGAGTTCCTAGCATATGAACAGCTCAGGGCCAAGGTGGCTGCTTTTCTGAACCTGTATTCACCAATTTGAAGCTTCATCAGGTAATGGGATTCAGGATGTTTAGAGGTGGAATATGCTGGTGACAGCAGTGAACACTTATTCCTCACTGAGACTTACCAAGGGCCTGGCCTTCATCAGCCACCTCACAGACACTGTTTCTAATTCTTGCCACAGTGTATTACACAGGTGGCCAGGGAGGTGCTGGAGTTGCCCAGGGCCACGCAGCTGGTCAGAAGCAGAGAGGGCTTGGACCTGGCCGTGGCTGGCTTGAGCTTCCACCAGGTGTGAAAGGGGTCCCGAGTGACACACGTTGTAGGTGGGGCCTCCAGAGCAGACCTTGAGACAGGTTAGTGTGGAAGTGGTGTATTAGAGAGCATCTCCAGGAAACACCAGAAGCAAGTGGGACAATGGAACAGGGCAGGACAAGAGGTCAAGCAGAGGGGCACAAGCCCCGTGCGGCCCCTGCCAGGCAGACGATGTAAAGAGCAGGGGTCACTATTACCCCTAGCAGGGCTTGGTGGGGGGCTAGATCCCCAGGAGTGATCAGGGGTCACTTCCCCGGCACTCCCAACTCCCCACGAGCAGCGGCAAAGGGGCTCCCAGCACTCTGAGGCAGCCAGGACGGAGACACACTGGCAGGCTGCTGAAAATGAGCACGTATCAGAATCCGGCGGGCAGAAAACAGGAAAGAATCTGAGGATCTGGGCAGAGCAGAGCTCAAGAGCTCCTGCTAATGGTCCTGAGGGGGCCGAGCAACTGTGCCAGCCCCTGGACCAGCCCCTGTGGCCACCTTGTTGTCTGCAGAGTGCTTCTGCACTGTCCCAACTTCACATGTTTGCACATTCTATGGGCACTCAACCAACAGTCATCAAACCTGGCAACCGGCAACATCCTCACCGTGTGCTTGGCTCTGGGAACAGTGGGACTCGGGGGAGGTGGGGACCAGAAACAGCCTTGCCTGGCCCCTGCCCATGCGGAGCTAGTGCCTGGCTGGGGACACAGACCCCAGATCATCACTGCAAAGAGATGTGGGCTCTGAAGGGAAAGAGTGTGATTCTCTGAGAACAAAGAAATTTAATCTAAACCAAGGTAATCAGGGAGGGCTTCCCTGAAGAAGCGATGTCTGAGCTGATATCTCCAGGAGAGGGAGGCACAACACAGGCATGGCAACAGCTGCTCAGCACTTCCCTGACCAGGCTCCCTCGAGCCAGAAGCTCCTGGACAAGCTGATTCCTGGGCTGAGCCTCAGTTTCCTCATCTGTACAATGGTGCAGATCAGGCTTGGACTTCCAGCTCTGACCCTTGGCTCAAAATATCCATGGAGAAGTGGGAATAATAGCCATCTCAGACTCTCAGTGACCTTTGTCCCTGTGACCCTGAGCCAGCTTCCTTGTGCCCTCTGTGGTCAGACCATGACCTCTGGGCTTATCAGTCTGACCCTCGAGTGTTCACATATGGCATCACATAAGGTTTGGAAAACAACTTCAGTTCCCCAGAAGGCTGCCAATTCAAGCTCTCTCAGTCCAGACGTCTGTTCTTGCCTACCCGGGAAATGTCAGCCCCCAGGGGAAGCTGACCTGGGGTCAGTGCTGCAAAGGCCCTTCCAGAAACAGATGCATTTCTGGAGAAAGCCTGGCTTTGGTGATAGCAGACTTGGGTCCTGGACTCTGAGCTGACCATGACCCAGTGTATATTCTTGGGCAGCCTAGGACCGTGCAGTCATCCCATCTTAATCTTCTGGGCCTTTGAGCCTTCAATGCATGGTCATTAATTTGCCAATATTCACTGAGTACCTATGATGTGCCAGACACAGTTCTAGGCACTAGAAGATATAGAAGTATACAGAAAAAAAAAAGAGCAAAAAACCAAAAACCAAACCAGAATTCTGCTCTTGTGGAGCTTACATTCTGCTAAGGGAGCTGACAAAGGACAAATAAACTTACCATGATGTCAGGTGGTGACAGTGCTTTGCAGAAAAGTGCAGGATAGAAGCTACTGAATAAGACAGGGAAATTAAGGAAATATTCCCTGAAGAGGTGGTGTTTGAGCAAAGCCCCAAAAGAAAGAGAGGAACTATGTGGATATCTGGACAACGGGTATACCAAGAGGAAAAGCAAGTGCCAAGGTCCTGAGGCAGGAACATGCTTAATGTGTGGAGAATGGCAAGAAGACCAATACAGCTGGAGTCCAGTGATGTAGACCGAGAGTGTGTCGAGCACCAGGGTTGCATTCGGGAGTGCATTTTGTCAGTATTTGGATGTGTGTGTGTTTGTGTGTGCCTCTGAGAGAAAGAGAGACAGAGAAAGAGAGAAGCAGAGGCTCATATCTCCTTTCTTTCTTTCAACTCCCCCTCCCCATCTTGGCATTATCAAGATTAAGAGGGGGGGAAAACACAGATGATTAAATGATTTAAATGTGCAAGTAAAATAATACCTCAGTGAGCACATTATGCAAAACCATGCAATTAACATCACAAATGAGGTGAAGCCACCAGAGCCAAGGAACTAATTTCTCTGAGGGCCCCAGCTCCATTCTTGCCCCTCCCTGCATGCCAGAAACTTCTCTGGGTGGAAGGGAAGGGGATGGGCAGGTGCTCACAGTAGTGAGGGCCTGATGTGTGCCAGGGCTGTGCACAGAGTGGCTTTACCCTCATTACTTCCACGATCCACCCAGCACCTGCCAGAAGTAGCAATCATTATTGGCCTATTTGCCAAAGAGAAAAGTGAGAAAAAGAGAGGAGGAGATTAGAACCCAGGTCTCTTGGGGTTAAACTTAGAGCTTTATGTCAAAATTTTTCCAATTTGTCCCTGGGAAGGTTTAAATTTCCCAGCAGGGCTGCAACTTCCTCAGGCCTTTAAGGAGGGCAGACTTTCTGTAAAGGACCAGGTGGTGAATGTTTTAGACTTTTGGGCTGTATTGGACAGTGCCCCTGCAGTGTAAGCAGCCATAGGGGATATGTAAGTGAATGGATGAGGCTGTGTTACAATAAAACTTTATTTATGAAAACAGGCAGTGGGCCAACTCCAGGGCTGCCACTCTGCCTGCCCTTGGTCTAAGGGATCTGGTTTTATCAGAGCTTCCCCTGCAGCAGAGCCATTAGCCCCTGGGGGCTGTACGACCTGGACAGGTCCTTGGTCCCTCTGAGCTTGTTTCTTCACCTGAATAATGAGGGGGGATATTCTGCGAGACTTTCTGGGTGAGGGTCAGTGACAAGAGGGGATGAGACCAGAACAGTGGAGGTAGGCTCAGAATTTCAGGTGGGGCGGCCCCCAGCAAGGCACACTGTTCCCACACCATCTGTGTCGCAAATAGCCCAAACCCTTCGGTGTAAAGTGACCATATTACAGTGCCCTTGGGGTCTGTGGATCAGGAATCTGGATCTGCACAATTAGGGACTGTTTGTCCTGACCATGATGTCAGCTGGGAACACTGGAAAGTGACTCAGCGGCTGGAGTCACGAATCACCCGGAAGCATCCTTCCTTGCAGGTTTGGCAATCCATGCTGGCTGTCCGCAGGTTGCTGAGTGGGGCTTTGGCCAGAATATCTACCCGTGGCCCTTCCCGGTGATCTCTCTCCAGGTGGACTAGTTTGGGTCTCCTTTTAGCATGGTGGCTGGGTCCCAAGAGAGCAAAGTGGAAGTGTGTTCTTATGACCTCACTGTGGAAGCCCCATAGCATCACTTTGGCCCTGCTCTGCTGGTCAGAGCATTTACAAAGAGGAGGGAACATAGACCTCCCCTGCTCGATGGAAGGAGGGCCAGTGTCACATCGTAAGAAAAGCATGACATGGAAGTACAATCTGCCACATACACATGGTGTGAGGGCCCCTGAGTGGGGTCTGGGCCCAGGACCTCCCTCACTGGTTCAAGGCAGCATGAGCATGGTCACAGGGGGCCATGTTGCTCAGATCCCTTCCTAAGACCCAGTCAAGTCCTTTCTGGTCTAACCAGCCCATGCTCAATTTGGATCTCTTTCCAGAGCTAATCTTGGTGTCCTTCCTCCAAGAGGAACATTAGCAGTCAGGTTGGCTAAGTCTTTTTCTTATGAACAGTGAAGGAAATAAAGGCCAATACCCACCACCTACGCATCAGCCCTGCTGACCCTGGTGTTACAGGAAGGTTCACCAAGCAGATGGGGAAATGTTGAAACAAAGCAACTGGGAAATGCCTCCATAAGCCATAGGAAGTGACTATGTGTTGAGGGCAGGAGAGTGGAGCTAGGGTCGTGGCCTGGGCCCACAGAGCAGAGATCTTCAGAGAGCAGATGGTCAAAATAGGGCTTCTGAAAGAGGCCAGGGCCTGCCAGGGTCACACGGTCATGAGCAGATTTCAGAGTGGAAAGAATCATTGAGATTGGGGATGTTGAGATTCTGGAGGGAGATGTTAAGAGCCAGGCCAGTGCACAGTTAGATAAACAGAACTCCCTGGCCCAGCGATTCCAGACTTCCACCTCTTCCACCATTAGATACTTTCCCCAGCAATGGAGGAGAACCCAGGGCTCAGAGAAGGGGGACTTGCCTGGGGACTGAACCCAGGGCCCTGCCTCCTTCAACTGAGGGGTCCAGCTAGAGGCCTTCTAGGGTTCAGAATCTCTTGTAACTGGGTCAAATTATTGATAATAATGCCTCCTCCCATTCATGCTCCAATGTTGAGCATCACATGCATCTCCTCGCCCAGTCCCACACTAACCCTGAGGGCAGACATTCTTACTGGCACTCCCATTTTCCAGAGGAAAAAGTGTGACTTGCCCAGGAAATAAAGAGTTGAGCTGGGATGAGACTCTAGGCCTGGCACTCATGCTCAGGAGGGCACATTCAGGGGGAGGGAAGTGGCCTGCCCTGAGAGAGCAGGGATGCGAGGATACCTTCAGCCCTTGCTCAGGCACATTGGAGCTTCCTGTCCCAGGTCATTAGCAGCTAGAACTCCCCAGATGCCCAGCCAGATGTGACTGTGTCAACAGGAGTTCCTGGGAGGTGTAGAAGCAGGTGGGTCCTATAGGCACCCCACTCCCAGCCATCCTAGCCTAGCATCCTGGCAGTAAGAGCCAGGATAATTGTCCCCATTTTAATAGATGGGCAAACTGAGGTCCAGAAAGGAAACCAGGTCACCCTGCTCCTGGAGAAGTTGAGGGTGAGGGTGGGGAGCAGAAGCTACAGCTCGACTGTGGCTGACATCTTGCCCGTGGCTCCTTCCCAAGGGTGAGCAGGATGAGTGGGAATGAGGGAAGAACAGGGAAGAACCAGCCGCTCCCTCTCTGTCGACTTCAGCTGATCAGACAGCACCCGTGACTCACCCCACCCGCACATCCCACCCTGGCTTCAGTCTGCCTACCTGGGCCTTGCTCCTCAACAGGGAGGAAGGCACACACTCATACCCTCCCCATTTCTGGGGGGGTGTTGCTCTTCAGTGAAAGGCACCAGATGGGTAGGGTTGACCATGTCATTTATTGTCCAAATCAGAACACTTTGGGGAGCTATGAATAGTTATGCAGGGACAGTAGGCATTAACTGAAACTGTCCAAGGAAAACAGAGGTTGTCTGGTCACTCAGCTGAAGGGTTGTTGCTCAACTCAAAGCTATTAGAAGCATGAACGTCAGACACTGAGGCACCAGCCGCAAGCCAGGGCAAAAGATTTCTGGGGCAGATATATTTCTGAGAACTCATCAAGTCATGGGGTATGCCTAGGGGGATTCAGATCTACGTGTAGAGGTTCAGAGCACCTAGTCTGAAATCAGACTGCCCGGGTATGCCTCCTGGTTCTATTACTTACAGGCTGTGTGAGCTCAGGTCTGTTACCTAACGTCTCTGACCTTCCGTTTTCTCACCCATCAAACTGTCCTGTCCCCACAGGACTGTTGTGAAAGTGAACTGAGATAACACAGACACATCACCCACAGCAATGCTGGCACAGATCAAGTGCTCAGTGAATAAGAGAGCATTGTTCTTTTGTATTCGTTTGATTGTTATGGATTAAGGATGCTAGGTACTGAAAGGGACAGACCTCAGCTTATACACAGTCCTGTGAGAATGAAGGCCAGGTTAAGAGGGTAAGTGTTTGGCATGAAGGACAAATCGAGGGCTATGGGTTTAGAGGTGTTAGAGGGCATTTCTGATTCTGGTGAGGGCATCAGGGTGGGCTTCCTGGAGGAGTTAGACACTGGGCAGTGTTATAGGCCAAGATTTTTGGAAAATTAAGGCTATATAGCTCCTGTTTCTGAAGAGCTTCTGATGCCCCTTTTCTTGGTATGAGTACTAAAAAAAGAAAGCTTGCTGAAGTTCTGCTTTTTATCTTCATGACAACTTCCATGCTCTCTTTGAGTCATATACCAAATTATTTTCCCTCAGAAGTTCCTTTTGGAGTCCTTGCACTCGCATTTCATCTGCCTCATGTTTTGTCCCAATTGTAAGAACACAAGTCCCTAGAGCTTGCTGAAGCATGAAATGAAGAGATAGGGTGGGACAGGGTGGTGAAGGGCGGAACCAGCATGAACAGGGCAGCCTGGCCTCTGGGGTGGGGGGCAGGGGCTGGACTTGGATCCAGGGCTTTTGCTGCCTCTGGGCCCCTTGGGTCTAGCTCTGGGCCTGTTTCCATCCTACCCACTACTTTTCTAATTTCTATGGACATGGCTGGACATGGTGACCCTTGGCACTTAGTTTACACATGCTCAGTTCAGGAACTGCCTAGCACCTCTGAGTCCAAAATCCAAATCCTAGGAAAAGAATCTTATTGGAGAGCTTGGGTCACATGTCCATCTCCTTGTCCAACTGGTTTATGACCAAGGGATCCATGGCACAGTGTAAGCAGAGAACTAGGGTGGGGGCGTTGGACACTCACTCTTAGGAAAGGAAGGCTTTTCCAGGAAGAGGGCACAGTGAGAGCAAAGGCTTAGAGGTAGGGAATTATAGGTTTTATGTGCAGAACGCTGAGGGCCTAAGTTTGTGTCAGCCTTCCCATGGCTGCTTGAAGGGGGGCTCCCACAGCCACATCCCTGCCTAGTGGCATAGATGTGGCCCAGAAAGGGAAGTCACAAGCGAATCAGCCACAGAACCAGAGCTCAAACTCATTTCCTTCTCCCACCCCAGACTGAAGAGTCTGCGACATAGGAGGAAGTGGTGGGGAGAGGAGCAGGGAGAATGAAATCAAGAAATCACAGGCTTCACAGGAGTGATAATGACATTTTAACTTGAAAATTGCAAGGAGGCAGGGCGGTGGTGTATGCAAATGTACATGCAGATGAGATGCAAATGACCCACCTGCTCTTGCCTGCTGCCCCTGGATGTGGCTCAGTGACAAATCCTAAGGGGCACTACAGGGCTGTGTGATTGATTATGAAGGCCAGCTGGGATGACAACTGCACTCCCCTACTGGGGCTGGGTGGGGGCGGGGAGATGAGGTTGTTTCTAGAGCGCCCCCTGATGTGGGACCCCGAGGCTTGGCCCTGTCTAGTTCATGGATGGCAAATTTGGAACTCATATATTACTTGTGGCCCTGCTGGCACCCACATCAGAAATCATTAATCAATCAGAATTCTTTCTTACTGGGACAACCAGGTGTTCTAGGCAGGCTCTACTAATCAATCAAAGTTGGTATTCATTCATTCATACATTCTTTCATTCATCTAACAAATTGTTGGGTTTCTTCCCTCTGCCAAGGGTGCATTGAATAGCCAGGCTCAGTTCTTGCTCTCATGAAGCTGGCAGTTTAGTAGCAAATATGAGCATTAATATAATATTACAAAATGGCAATTGAAATAAGCGCTCTGAAGGGGAAGTACACAGTTTTTATAAAAGGGGGTCTGACTCTCCAGAGTGGCCAGGAAAGGCTGACTTGAATCTGATAAGAAGAACTTCCTATTTGAAAAGGTAGGGGAAGAACATTCCAGGCCTTGAGGCAGGGAAGAGCTTGGAAGCAGATGCTACACCCAGATTCTCTATGATCGCTTTGTGTCTTTGCATCCCTTTTCTTGCTTATTTTTTTTTTAAAAGCTTTATGGAGATATAATTCACAAGACATACAGTTCACCCACTTAAAGTGTACAATTCAATAATTTTATAGTGTATTCAAAGATATATGCAATAGTTAACTTTGGAACATTTTCGTGACCTCCAAAAGAAGCCCTTTACCCCTTAGAAATCCATACCTTTCCACCCCACGCCCCCAGTCAAGGCAACCACCAGTCAACTTCTGACTCTACAGATTTGCCTCTTCTGGACATTTCCTATAAATGAAATCATGCTAGTATCATCTCTTATTGCTGGCTCCTTTTTCTTAGCCTAACATTTACAAGGTTCATCCATGTCATCGCATATATGGTAAAATACATATAAAATAAAATTTGCCATTTTAACTATTTTTAAGTGTACGATTCAGTGGCATTAATTACATTCGCAATGTGCGACCCTCACCACTATCCATTTCCAAAACTTTTCATCATCCCAAACAGTGACTCTGCATCCATTAAACAATAATTCCCCATTCCCCACTCCTCCCAGACCCTGGTAACCTCTAACCTACTTTATGTCTCCATGAATTTGCCTATTCTAAATATTTCATATAACAGAATCATACAATATTGGTCTTTTGTGTGCTTTATTTCACTGAGCATAATGTCTTCAAGAATCATTCATATTGTAGCATGCATCAGAACTTCATTCCTTTAATGGCTGGATAATATTCCATTTTATGTTAATACCACATTTTGTTTATTTATTCACCTATTGATGAGTGCTTAGGGTATTTCCACTTTTTAGCTATTGTGAATAATGCTGCAATGAGCATTGGCATACAAGCATCTGAGACCCTGTTTTCGGTTCTTTGCAATATATACCTGGAGGTGGAATTGCTAGGTCATTCTATGTTGACATTTTAGAGGAGCTGTCAAACTTTTCCACAGCAGCTGCATCATTTTACATTCCCATCAACAATATACAGGGATTCTGATTTCTTTACATCTTCACCAACATTGTTATTTTCTGCTGTTTTGTTTAGAGCCATCCTGGTAGTTCTGAGGTGGTATCTCATCGTGGTTTTGATTTGCGTTTCCCTAATAACTAATTATGTTGAGAATCTTTTCATGTGTTTGCTGGCCATTTGTATGTCTCCCCTGGAGAAATGTTTACTCACATTCTTTACCCACTTTTAAACTGGGTTTGTTTATCTTTTTGGTGTTGAGTTACAGGAGTTACTTATATATTCTAGGTATGAAACTTATCTATATGATTTGCAAATATTTTCCCCCATGAAAGAGTAGGTTTTCTCTTCACTTTCCTGATAATGTCCTTTGATATACAGAAGTTTTTCATTTTAATGAAGTCCGATTTATCAATTTTTACTTTTGTTACTTGAGCTTTTAGTGTCCTAAGAATCCATTGCCAAACCCAAGCTCGTGAAGATTTACCCCTACATATTCTTCTAACAGTTTGTAGTTTTAGCTCTTACATCTAGGCTGTTGATCCATTTTGAGTTAATTTTTATATATGCTGTGTAGAAGCCCAACTTAATTCTTTTACATGTGGAAATCCAGTTGTCCCAGCACTGTTTGGTGAATAGACTTAGCATCCCTGTTGAAAATCAACTGGCCATATATCTGTAGGTTTATGGTGAATAGGCTTAGCATCCCTGTTGGAAATCAACTGGCCATATATCTGTAGGTTTATTTCTGGACTTTTAATTCTATTCCATTTCTCTAGATGTCTGTCCTATGGCAGTACCACACTGTTTTGGTTACTGTAGGTTTGTAGTAAGTTTTTTAATTGGGACCTGTGAGTCCTCCAATGGTGTTTTGGCTTTTTGGGGCCTCTTGCAATTCAATATGAATGTGAGGATCAGCTTTTCCATTTCAGTAAAAACGGCTGTTGGAATTTTGATAGGGATTACATTGACTCTGTAGATTGCTTTGGATAGTATTGACATTTAACAATGTTAAGTCTTCCCATCCATGAACATGGGGTGTCTTTCCATTTATTTAGGTTTTCCTTGTTCTTTTCAGCAGTGTTTGAAGTTTGCAGTGTATAAGGCTTTAACCTCCTTGGTTAAATTTATTCTTAGGCATTTTATTCTTTTAGATGCTATTGTAAATAGAATTGTTTTCTTAAGTTCCTTTCCAGATCGTTTATTGCTGATGTATAAAAACAGCTGATTTTGTGGGTTGATCTTGTAACCTGCAACTTTGCTGAATTTGTTTATTAGTTCTAGTCACTTTTGTGTGGATTTCTTGTCTTTTTCTGTATATAGGATCATGTCATTTGTGAATAAAGATCATTTTAATTTTTCTTTTCCAATTTGGATACCTTTTATTTCTTTTTCTTGTATAATTGCTCTGGCTAGAACTTCCAGCACGATGTTGAGTAGCAGTAATGAAAACAGGTGTCCTTGTCTTGTCCCTGATCTTGGGGGAAAAGCTTTCAGTCCTTCACTATTTCACTATTGAGTTTGTTGTTAGTTATGATTTTTTCATAAATGCTGTTTATCATGCTGAGTAAGTTCCCCTCTATTCCTAGTTTTCTGAGTGTTCTTTCATTATGAAATGGTGGTGGATTTTGACAAATGTCTTTTCTACATCAAGTTAAATGGTCAAGTTTTTCCCCCTTTATTCTATTACTATGGTTTATTACATTGATTTTCTTATGTTTAACTACCCTTGCATTCCACTCGGTTACACTGTATCATTCTTTTAGCATGCTGTTGTGTTCAGTTTGCTAATATTTTGTTGGGGATTTTTGCATCTATATTTGTAAGGTGTATTGGTCTGTAATTTTCTTTTCTTGGGATGTCTTTATCTGGCTCTGGTATCAGGATAATGCTGGCTTCATGGAATAAGTTAGGAAGTTACTTCATTCCTTTTTATGACTGAATAATATCCCATCGTATGATTATATGACTTTTTTTATCCATTCATTAGTTGATAAAAATTTGGGTTGTTCCCACCTTTTTTTTGCTGTTATGAGTAATTCTGCTATAAATATTCATATACAAATTCTTGGGTGGACATGTTTTCATTTCTCTTGGGTATTGTACCTCAGAGTGGAATTGCTGGGTCATATGGTATCTGGATGTTTAATCATCTGAGGAACTGCCAAGCTGTTTTCTAAAGTAGCTGCATCATTTTACATTCTGACCAGCAGTGTATGAGGGCTCCAATTTCTCCACATTCTTGCCAACACTTATTATTATTTGACTTTTTGATTCTAGCCATTCTAGTGAGTATGACGTGGTATCTCATTGTAGTTTTGGTTTGCATTTCCCTGATGGCTAATGATATTGAACATCTTGTCAAAATGCTTAGTGGTATCCTGTGTATCTTCTTTGGAGAAATGCCTATTCATATCCTTTGCCCATTTTTAAATTGATTATTATTATCATCATCATCATCATCATTATTTAGTTTGGAGAATTTTCTGTATATTCTTGATATGAAATATCATCTTCTGTGGGTCCACACCTGTAACTCTCTTCCAAAGACTGCCCTCCAGCACCAGACACTGCTCAGTGCAGCATGATTCTGCAGATAGCCTGATGCATCTTGGGGGTGTAAAATGCCCTTCAGAGTTCCCTGGATGATCAGGCAGAGGCTGAGACGTGGTCTGAAACTGTACTTTGACTTCCTTCCTTTCCCTGTCCTGCTCTCTCTTCCCTTACTGGTTTCTCTTGTGCTTGCCTCTTCAGCACATCACCTGAACCTGAATCCTCATCTGCACGTCTGCTTCTAGGGAACTTGACCTCAGAAAGAGCTTGGAATGGGTGGGGAACTAAAAAGAAGTCAGGGTTGCTGGCACTCAGAGAATATGGAGATTGGGAAATACGGTGAGGCCAGAGTGCCAGGCAGGGGCCTGAGCACGCAGAGCTTCGTATACCAACGTGGGTTTTTATCTGGAGAGCCATGGGAAGCCACTGGGCAGGATGAAGCAGGGACTGACATCATTTTATATTTTGCAAAGGCCCCTCTATTTCCTGTGTGGACAGATGAAAGGGGCCCAAGTGGCTGTAGGAAGACCATTGAGGATGCTGTTACAGCTTCCAGTGGAGAGAGGAGGGAAACTGGGATGAGAGTGGAGAAAGTGGAGGAAGAGAGAAGTGGATTAGAGATTGGTGATGGGGAGGGTTGGGGCTGTAGGGAAGTTCCAGGACAACTTGCAGGTTTCCAGCCTGGATGGATGGTCAGTGCACAGAGGAGGCAGGATTGGGAGGCAGAGCAGGAGTTCCACGGCCAGATAACACCAGTTTGCTGTCCCTGGTCTGACCCAATCTCCCATTTCACAGATGGAGAAAGTGGTGCCTGAGGAGGTACAGCGGTTAACCCAGGGTCCCCCATCATGCCCCAGATAGAAGGGGATGGGACCCCAGGAGTCCTGCCATGAAGCCAGAGCACACTCTTCAGGAGGCCCACGGGCTCCAGCCTCAGAGAGCCATTTTCAGATGGGAGAAGGTGGGGTTTTGAGCCTGATGGGTTTGTCCTGGGCTGGAAGCCAGTTCACAGTCCCCAGGGAACAGAACATGTCTTTTTCAGGAGAGCAGCCTGTAGCCTGACCCAGACCAGCTGTCCTGGGTCTGGCGTGGGTAATTTGGGGTCAGAAGGATGAGGGGCACCCACCTCAGAGTGGCTGACAAGCTGGAGGCTCATCTGCTTCTCTGGATTTGGCATCGATCAGAACTAGATCCAGATTGTGAGGTTTCTCTTCTCTACCCCTTCCCTTGTTGGGTGACCTTGGGCAGGTCACCTCCCCTCTCCAATCTCCAAGCTTCTCATCTGTAAAATGGACATACCTTAGAGTACGAGTTTTATGCCCTCAGGGTTGTGTTGAATATCGGATAAGGAAATGGACGGACAAAAAGAACTTTCTATGCCCTAAAAATGCCTCAACTATTTGGGCTCAGTCTTACCTGTGCCCCAAACCACTGCCCAGTGGATTTCTAAAAGGCTTGGGTCTTTCATAAGATGGCCACCTCTCGGGAGAGGAAAAAGGCCTGGTGTGAAGCCCAGGGATTCAGAGGTCTCATTATCCTGGCCCAGCAGGATACTAAACAAAGGACACACCCAAAGGACAGATGTGGAAAACTGAGAGGCAGCCATCTGCTCAAAGTCACGAGGTTATTAAGCCTGGATTCAAAGGCAGGGCTCTCAGATTCCAAAGATGAGGAAGATCCTTATCCTTTCAATGACCTGATTAAACAGATATGGTAAACTGAGGGCCAGAGAGAGGAGGCAACCCATCTCCAGTTCTGTAGGCAGCCAGCAAACGGGCAGAAGTGCCCCCTGAGATTCCTGAATCCCAAGCCATACTCCTCCCACCACCCCTTGAGCTTGAAAAACTGGCTCCCATCACAGTGGGATATTCATGGTCATGTCCCTGGCAGACTGGGGGTCCTTGTCAGCCCCATTTTCTTCCCCCCAAAACGGGCGGCAAACTTTAAGAATCCCACAATGCGACACTGTACGTCTACATCCTCAGAGCAGCCTCTTAGGGGCCAAGGCTTTGCTAACACACAGCTATGATGTCATTAGAAGGGAATCTCCTGGGGGAGGCCGCACTGTGACCCCACTGTGGGTAGGTTAGGGCAAAAGTCTGTAAACCAGGCCCTTTCTGGCCTGTGAGAGATAACCTGGGGACCCAGAAAACTAATTAGGGAATTCACACAATTCAAAATGAGAAAAAAATCTTTGGGAATTTCTCAGAGGCCTCTAGAGAAACTTCTTCCTTGATAATGTCTGGTAATAAAGGCAGGGCCTGGCCAGGTTGGTACCAAGTATAATACTGGATACGGATACCATTTAATGAGTACCTACTATGTTCTAGGTACCTTTCTAAGGGTTTTTCACATATTAACTCATTTCACACTGACAGCAAGCCTCTGAGGTCTGATTATTCTTATTTTGCAGGTGAGGAAAACAATATTATATATATATTTTTTTATTATCATATTACTATATTATTATTTTGCAGGTGAGGATAGCATAACTTGGCCCAGAACTTACAGTCTGTGGGCCATGCATGGAACCTCGGCAGGAACCCAGGGCTTCAGCAGCCATGTGACTAACCACTTTGCCACATTGTCTTGAGTGCAGTAGGAGACCAGGCCACTCAAAGGACCAATCCCAGCCTAGCCAAGGCTCCTGGGTACACGGCCATCACCAGGTACAGAAGGACTGCTGAGGGGACAGCACAGAGCCAGTAATCAGCCCAGGCTTGTCCGAGGGTGAGTCTGACACATCAGTCTGTGTCAAGTCTTAGCTCTGCCACTTGCTGTGTGACACTAGGTAAGACACCACCAAAACTCTCTGTGTCTCTGTTTCCCCCTCAGTAATATGGGGTGACATTAGTAATGGATTCACAGGGTTGTTGTGCAAATTCAGCAAGCCCTGCAAAGCTTTTAAAGGGCTTAGCACTGGGTAGGCACAAAGAAAAGGCAGACTACGCGTTAGCTATTATTTGTTATTCAATCTTTTTCTATGTTATTTTGATTATTTTATTTCATTTCTGCATATCCTGCTCCCTCATGGGCTGCTGTAAGTAGGCAAGTTGCTGAGCTTTGTCTCTTTTTTTCAAGACAGAGGGATGCACAAGATGGCTTTGGAGATTCCTGCTTCCCAAGAATTCTTGGGTCATCCATCCCCCTCCTCCAGCATCTCTCACAATAGCTGTAGCCTCTTAGAAGTCAGTTTCCATCCTTGCACCCCAGGTACCCTGGCTCCCTGCCTGTGGTCCCCGCTGGCTGGATGCTGTTGCTATGGTAACAGCTTTTTCAGAGCCTTCGGCCCCTCTCTGAGGCAAAGGCATGGATGGATGGATGGGCTGATCAAATGCTCCCTGCATCCTCAGACCTGTCTGGATGAAGTCAGGAGAGTGAAACGTGAGAATCAAAGCTCTCTTGGGGTGGGCAGCCAGCTTAGACCCCAGCCTCAAGTGTTTCCCAGTGGCACCCCCCACCTTGCTGTGTCACATGGGAAACCCTGAGCAGTTAGTTACAAATGCAGTTCCGAGCCACGCTGGGCCCCAAGCATCTGATTTTAATTATCTGGGGTGGGATCCTAGAAGCCGCCTTTGATCACCTCTGTTTGTGGTTCTGACACAGACAAGCCTCAAATCACACTTGACCAAATCTTGAGTCTTAGAAGATTCCTGAAGCCACCTTGGGTTGTGTGGCTCTCTTTGCCAACATGAGTCCTGAGATACCCTGTCTGTCCTCCAACGTCTGCTCCAGTGCTGCCTCCTCTCCTTCCACAGCCTTAGCTGTGGGAGGATGTGTGCCCCACCCTCTTCCCAGAGCCAGGAAAATTCCAGGGCTGGGCTGCCAGAGGCCACCTTGGTAATGCATCCTAAGGCAGAGATGGGGCATGCTTTCTCAGCATAATGGCTGAGAGGAGGTGCTGGCAGGAGTTACTGTGGGCAGCGTGAAAGGCCAGTTGTCTTCTGAACACTCTGAGATCAGAAGCATAAAGGCGTCTTCCCCACACCTCCTCATCCTCCTGCACCATGGGCTGGAGGGGGACCTGGCTTCCTACCTTGCCCGGCCCCATGAGCCACCAGCAGAGCCTTATGACACTGGGTAGCAGAGGCTCTGCCTAAAGGGGACCTGGGTTGTAGGAGTAGAAGGATTAGAGTCTGAGGAGGTGCAGAGGGGAGGGGAAGAAGATAGAATATGGGACAGGGAGAGGATTCTCTCTGGAGTGCAAGGACAAGACCTCATGGGGTTCCTTGAATTAAGTCTGGTGGCCCCTGTGGGTTGGAGGAGCCAGGGGAGAGATCAGGGACCGTGGCAGACGTTCCCTCACCCAGCCCTTCCGAGAGTGCAACTGGCTGCCAGCAGATGACTCTCTTTGTCTGAGGCTGAGGGCTGCCAGCAAATAAACAGCAAGCCGGAATCTGCCTGACCACACACTCTTTCCTCCCTTCCCAGACTCACCTTCCTCCTCCTCCTCCGGTGGTTCCTAGCATCACCACCAAATTAGTGTGCCCTCGAATCCTGGTCTGGAGTCTGTTTCCGCCGGACCTGAGACAAGGAGCATCTTGCCACCCATGGTTCCAGATGAGGGCCACTGTGACCTTCATGCCCCAAGGGAAGCTTGCATGCCCCTGAACTCCAGGTGGGCATCTGGCTGCCTAAGACCAAGACCTCTGGAAGGGTCTGTACTAACAGCTCTTCCCACAGTGAGACTGGGGGTTACAGAATTAACCCCACACTGTATTGCACCCTGCCCTGCCCTCCACTCCCACTACTTTGAATGTGTGAGAGTTGGGTCTTCCTGGAGTTTTCTAGACCTGGGAGCAGATTACCTCTGCACAGGCCACGTTCTCAGGGACCACAGCCTAACAGGATTGGCAAAGGCTCCCTGGCCCTCTCTGTACCTGGGCCCACCCAACCTGGAGCCTGGTGCAGTTGGTGGGGGCTTCCAGCTAGAGGGATGCAGGGGGACTTGTATGGGATGAGTCCTCCAGAGACGTCTGTGAGTCTGTCCCCTCTGAGGAGAAACTGCCCCCAGTGGGGCAGGGGGTCTGACTCTGCCTGGGGAGCCTCTGCCAGGAGAAGAGGGCGGTGAGGACACTCTCAGGGGCAGAGGGCTCATGAGGGCCTTTGCCTTCATCAGCCTCTGCAGCCTGGCCAGCTTCCTGGGACAGAGGGCCAGCCTGAACATTCCCGCTCTGCCCTGCTCCGGGGGCCCGAGTGGGCCGATGGGATTTTGGTGAACGGTCCAGGCCTAGTGAGTCCTGGAGGGGCAGGTCCCACTTGCCCCTGGAAGTGACTGCTCCATTCAGACCCTGGCCCTTGGCAGCTGCCCCTCTTAGCTCCGGGTGTGCTGAGTGGGCAATGGGACCCGCTGGGCACGGGCAGTGGGCCAATGCCTTCTTCAGGAGGGTCTGGATCTCCTCATGCCTTCCCCGGGCCTCCTCCCACAGGTCCTGGCCCAGGCCTTCCTGGCTCAGAGAAGCCGCCTGCAGCCCCATGGCTGTGAGCTTCTCTGCAGGAAACTCGGATGCCAGTCGCCGCAGGTAGCGGTGGAGGCGGCGCTGGTCCCCCGGGCTGGCCCTCTGGGCCTTGTCCAGCTGGAGCTGGGCCATCAGGTCCTGAGAGTCCACGTGGAACCAGGTCATCTGAGGGACAAGAAGAGAGGGATGTCGCGGTTCAGGATAGGAGTGGACGTGGGGCTCCGTGAGGACAGAGATGCACCTGTCTTGAGTACAAAGAGGACTTGAAGAGTCAGTATTGCTGGACTGAATCAACAATGATTCAGTCACTGTTAGGTCCCCCTCAGTGTGGCCACGATTTTCTCCACTGACAGCCAGGACTATGGTTTCTCTCTTCCCTGGGGCACGTACTCCTGCCACCAAGAAACAGCATCACTGGGGGCTTCACGCACAGTCTAATAGACCAAGGCGCCAGCAAGGACTTACCCTTCTCTGGGACTCAGTTTCTCCTTCTGCGAAATGGGAGGTTGTATTAGATGATCATGAAGAGCCTTTCAAGAGCTGAAAATCTGGATTCTTGGATTGTATTAACCCTTTAGGCGTGGTGCTGAGGGAGGAGTCTGGCTGATGCTTATTGAGCACTAACTGTTTGCCAGGCTCTGTGTATCTCATGGATGATCACCCTGAACTGTACCAGCAGCCCATTTTACAGAGGAGAAAAGCGAGGCTCAGAGACCTGAAATCACTTGCCCCAGGGCATGCTGCATGTCAGGGAGGAGTTAGGATTTGAACTCAGATCTGTCCAGCTTTCCAGAAGGTACCTTCCAAGCACTTCCTTCCTTGCATAGGAGAAATGCTCCGGCAGGGCTCTCACAGTCACCAGTGAGACAGCCAGCTGACCCAGGCCCAGAGGTCCCCTCACTCCAGTCTCTCTACCCCATTTTGGGATTCTCTCTGTCCCCACTTCACCTACAAGATGTCTGCAGGCTGCAAAGGAGGCAACACATTCCCAGCAGTTTGTGAAAAACATAATCTTTCTCTCCATTAATTTAGGAGCCGACAGCGAGCTGTTAGGTTGTGGGGATTGCAGAACCATTTTCTCCAAGGAAACCATCTTTCCGCGGATTAGGGGAACTTGTCTTTAGATAAATGGCTTCATATTCGTGGAAGCACACGGAGCTCATGGCTGGGAAAGGGCTCCATAAATCTCTGTTAGTGGCACAATTGTGTCACCATTACTTAGTGCCAAAGCCGCTCACTTGCTCGCCACCTAGGGCTGAGCCTAGACCTGGACTGTCTGTCTGTCTGGGGCTCAATCTTCCAGGCTGAGCTGGACAGAGATGGACAGCACCTCAGAAACCATCTTGCCTGGCCCATTGTGCGGATTCAAATTCAGCGCCAGAGAGAAGAGCCTGCCTGGTCCAACTGCCAGAGGCGGCCAAGGCGGCTCTCAAGGTCAGGGCTGCCTCCTCCTGTGTGATTTCTAGGCTTGGGTGGGACTCCAGCTTCCCACATGCGCTTCAGACTTCCTTCCTCTGCCCAACTCCTCACTCATCCCCCCTTCACGGGGCCGGTCACCCACGGCATTTAATGAGCCTGCTCTAGGCGCTGACCCTGCACCCGGCACTCTGGATGGGACCAGGACCCTGTAGGGTCTTATCTATCTTAAGTGATAGATAAGAGAAGCAGGTGCTGAAGCAACAGGGTGATTTCAGATCAGCATGAGCACCAGGAAGCAACAAAAACAGGGTGATAAGAGAGAATGCGGAACAGGCAGCTGGCTGGCCAGGAAGTGCCTCTGTGAGGAGGGGACATGTGAGCTGAGCGCTGAAGACAGACAAGATGCCAGCTGGTGGTGGGGAAGAGCATCCCAGCTGAGAGAACAGCAAATGCAAAGGCCTCAGAGCTGGAGCAAGTTTGTTTTACCCAAGGAAGGCCAATGAGGCTGAAATCGGCTAAAGTCAGTAAGCAAGGGACAGAAGCTTCCAGACACCTTTACCCATGAGGCATTACTGCTACCCCTCCTCCTCCTAATAATAATATTGGTGTTAATAATAATAACTCCAAATCTGAGCAAAGCCTGGAAGGTTACTCTCATTTAATTCTCTCACTACCCAGCAAGGCTGGCATTTAATTCTGTCACTACCAGCAAGAGCCAGTTGATCTGGGTTTGACTCTCAGCTCTGTCACCTCCTAGCTGTGTGACCCTGGGTGATTTGAGCTCTCTGTGCTTCTTCATGCACCAAGTGGGCACAGTAATAGTATCTGCCCCACGGGGTTGGTGTGACAATAAAACAAGGTGAAATGACTGGACAGGGCGTGACACATAGTGAGAACTGCGCAAGCACCGGTTATTATTATGTTGATATTGTTATTGCTGATGAGGAGCTGAGGTCCAGAGCTGTCAAGACTGCTGTCGAGGTCACACAGCCCATGCAGACTGGGTCACCCCTGACCCCCTGTCAGATTCTGCCCCTGCCTTGCTCTCTCCTGCACAGCTGGGAGTAGGGAGATCCTTCACTGCTGCTGCCCACATCTGCTTCTCTGCCTGCTGCCCCAAGAAGACAGAGTGGCATGTCCTGCCTGCGCCCCAGGCGTGAGTGGCCCCGAGCGCCTCTCACTGCCCTCTGAAGCATCCTGTGTTCTCTGTCCTGGGAGCTGGGCCAGCTGACAGCTGGAAGGCTGGAGTCAGCCTCTTCCCCCCACTGTGTCCTCAGTTTGGGAGGGCAGTTGAGGCCGCTGGACTGGGGACGGACAGTGGGTTCTTGTCCCATCTGGGTCACAGCTCTCTGAGGCGGCTCCCTTGACCCTAGGCTCAGTTTCTCTATCAGAAAAATGAGGGATTTGGCTGAATGGATTGAGGAGGGGTGGGGGCTCTTAAGTAAAATCTGGCTTGAGCACTGGCCCTCTGGGGGAACCTTGAGCAAGCCACTTTCCTCTTTGGGCCTCACCTGTAAAATGGAAACCTTGTTGGTACCCTCCTTCAAAAAGGTATCAGACAAGGTTTGGGAAGTGCTTGGGTCTGGCGTGGAGTACCCAGTTGAAAATGTGGGCTACCCTCCTAACAATCATCTCATCTTCATCATTGTCATTATCATGCCCGCTTGGACATGGGACAGCCCCACTACTACCTTTGGAGAAGAGCATAGAGGGTGGATACATTTGAGTTAAAATCCCAGCTCTTCTTTCCTCCCAGTCGCGTGTCCTGAGCAGGTCCCTTCCTCTCTTAGGGCCTCATCTGTAAAATGGGGCTGATCAACCTTGCCACATCGGCCAGGAAATGACAGATGCAAAGCAGTGGGGTTCCTCTTGCCTCCTGCCCAAGCACTGCCCCCACCCCCACAGTAGCCCCACTTTCTCCTCCACCCTCCTGGCCAAACCCTGGGCTCCTGGGTGAGGGCTGATCTGTTCTCAGGGTGCCCCGAGCAGCTTCTGGGCCCACCCTCAGTCAGCTGTCCCCTCCTTCTCCAGCTCCTGCCATCTGTACAGGGAAGGTGAAGCATGGGAAAGAGCGCTAGCACAGTGCTGTGTGACCTTGGTAAGTGACAGCCCTTCTCTGATGCTATTTCTCCAACTCTACGACAGAGGGGTGGGACAAGGTCAAGATTCTTAGCCTGGTTTGAACCCATGAAGTTGCCTGCAGAGATCTATGCATAGAGAGAAAGCCTATGGCTTTGATCAGATTCTTGGAAATCCCTAGACTTTTCTCCAAATACCAATATTTAAGAAGCAGGTGATTTCTAGGTTCCTTTGAGAGCTGATGACTGGGTCTCCGGGAGGCTGCCTGGTGAGGTGGGACAAGCTGGAGTCAGAGATCTGCTGGACCCAGTTTACAAGAGTACCTTAACCTCCCAAACCCTGTCTCCCTTCTGGAGAATGCAGGTAATGTCCCTGCTCCTCCCACCCAACTATGGAATGAAACTTGCACAGAGCCTAGGGCTGTGTCTAGGCTGTTCCCTGCCCCCACCCTGCCTCCCAGCTGGAGTAGGGGAATCTGTGCAGGCAGGCCACAAGGCTCACCTTCTTGCAGAAGTGGTGGAGGTAGAGCAGTGTCTCCAGGTCTGTACGCTGCCGCTCAGCTGCCATGTAGAAGTGGGTCAGCTTAGCCTGGAAGGCCCGCTGGGCGGAGGCAAAGGCTGCCAGCTCTGGGAATTTTGTTCCTCCTGCCTCGCTGGTTCCTCCAGCGGCAGCTCCCAGGCGGGCTGCCTGTTTGGACAGCTCCAGGCCACGGCGGTACTGGGCCTGAGCAGGGAGCGGAGGGGTGTCCACTCAGCGCCCACCTTCACTGAGGCATCCCCCAGAGATCAGGGACCTCCCACTGGCCTGATGCTGAGTGATGAGACTTTCTGAGCCTCAGTTTCCTCATCTAGGAAGCGGCGCCCAGGTGTCTACCTGAGTCATCCATTTTGCCTGGCTGGGACTCTGCTTAGTGTCACCACCTCCTTCTAAGACTCCCCTGAGACCAGGTTAGGGGCTCCTTCTTTGTGTCTCCACAGTTCTCCCTTTCTGTTTGTTTCCGTTTGTCCCCAGCCCCTTCCCATACTGGGCTGGGAGTCCCAAGGCTGAGTCACCCCGTGCCCCGGGGTCTAATACATCGAGGATGCAGATACCCTGCCCCTGCTGTCTAAGGGTGACTTAATAGGTCTAGGATCGGGCCCTGGAATCTGCATTTTAGGTCCCTCCTCCAGGGACTCTGAGTTAGATCATCTTTGGACTTGGTGGCCCAGGAAGGCTTCCTGGAGGAGACAGAAACTAAAGTGGAACTTTGTGATCCACACTAGTCTCCTCACTGTCTCCGGAAGTTCTCTTGCTCTTTCGCACCTCCACACCTTTGCCCTAACCCTGCCGCCCCCACTGCTGTGCTGCCCATCGGCTCCAGTCCTGCTGCTCAGTTCTAGGAACGCACTGCAGCCTGAAGGAAGAAGTCCTCAAACTCTGCGTGGGCTTTCTCTACTGTCTCCAAGCTTCCGCCCTTGGGGGTCAGTACTTGCAGGCACCGGCTTCCTTCCCGCTCCATCCAGTTGCTGACCTGGGGCAGGGGAGGGAGGTTTGGACATGAGGGCCTGCTGGGGAGATGCCCCTTGGTCGGCTCCCCAACTTCCTTGGCGGCTGAGGCTTTCTCGTCCTCATTCGGTGGCCGCCCTGTGCCCCACACAGAATAAGCCCCCCGTGCACACTTGCCTGAAGGAAGTCACAGGGCGGCAAGTTTTGGCTTATTCTGACCACTCAGGGCTGCCCGGTCACAGAAGGAGCTCAGGAGTGATGAGCGAATGGTGCTGGAGAAATAGCAGCCCCCTACGGAGCAGGGCACGTGGGCCGGCTGTGAGCGCACTGTGGGGGCTGGGCAAGTCACTTTTCCATGTGGGCCTCAGTTTATTCAGTGCAAAATGGGGTACATATGATGATTCAATGAGGGACAGAGGGAGAAAAACAGCTCTCACCCCCATGAGCAGATGTCTCCTTATTCAGGGATGTCTTAAAGAGTATGTACTCACTCTAGCCTCACAAAGCCCAACGTGGCAGCACTAATATTATCCCTCATTCAACAGATGAGGAAACCGAGGCACTGAATAGTTAAGTAACCTTTTTAGAGTCATACCATTTAGGAAGTGTTTGGAGCCAGGATCGGAACCCGGGCTGCCTGGCTCTGGGCACACTGTGCTCTATAGCCTGGCCTGAAGGGACACACGGGTTCTAGGCACAAGCAGTCGGACAAAGTGACACCAAGTGTGGCCTGCAGGGTCAGATTCCCAGGTGTGTGACCATAGCAGATTACAGAATGTCCTCCAGCCTCAGGTTTGTCATTGATGAGTGGGAGAAATCCTAGAATCTTCCCACATCACTGGTAAGTGATGAGTTGGAAAGTCACGATATACACAAAGGCTCTGGCCCAGGCCTTCGCACAATAAATGCAATTTGTGGGGTTATGTCTTTACCTATTAGGCACTTACTGAGTGCCATGTCATGTGCCGTGATGCCTGCCTGGCCCCTGTGTCCTTATACCAGAGCAAAGTTCCTGGCTGGGCAAGGCCTGGAACAAGAAGGGGGCCCAGCAAAGCCCCCAGCTCCCAGGCCAGCTTCTCCTTTCACCTGGTGCATGGCAGCTTTCAGGCGACCCAGGCGAATGCGGAGCTCCAACCTCCCCAGGAGGTGGTTAGACGCAGCGACCAGGACATGCAGCTGCTCATCCACAAGGCCATAGAGGGTGGTGGCTTCAGCCAGGCGGCTCCTGGGAGGCAGAGGAGGGTGAGAGAAGGCCCAAGTCTCCCCACCCAGTCCTCCTGCACTGCATATGCCTGTCCCCCCACTCCCCCCCAACTCTGGGGCCCTGGCCTGGGTATTACAACCACTGACTTGCTGTGTGACCTTGGGAAGGCCCCTATACCTTTCTGGGCCTCAACCTTAGCCTTCCATGGAACTGGAAAGACCAGAGGACACAGCAGGAAAACAAATGACCCTCCTGTTCCCTCAGTTTATAGGAGGGTATGAACCAAGGTGGACAGATCTGCGTTCAAATCCCAGCCCTACTACCTCTGGTAATGAGACTGTATGGATTTCTCAACCTCTCTGTGTCTACATTTTTCAATCTGTGAAAAGTGGGGGTAATGGAACCCACTTCGTAGAGTGGTTGCAAGGATTAAATGATCAAATATGTTGGCTCTGAACCCTGGCTGCACATTAGAACCAGTGCGGGAGCTTAAAAAATATCAATGCCCAGGCCCACCCCAGGCCAATTGAGTCACGCTCTGAGTGTAGCCTGGACATCAGGGCTTCCCATAGCTCCTTAGGTGGTTCCCGGAGGCAGCCAGGACTGAGAACCAGGCCTCACACTCAAAACACTTGCCGCAGTGGCAAGCACTGTGTTTGTGCTTAATATTTCTACTGCAGTGATGGTGAGCAGCTGTAACCTCACCCTCACCCCACCCCTTTCTTGGCCTCCATCTTACAGATGGGAACACTGAGGTCCAGAGAGGAACTGACTCTCATGCGTGGCAGCCTGAATTGGAATCCAGTCCACAGCTTTCCTTGTACGTAATTAAATAAAAATGGTCAAAGCCAGCAAGACATAAATGATGGGATGCAGATGGGATTCCAGGCGCGGTGACATCTGGGTGAAGGGAGGGGTCTCAGGGGCTTTCCAAACACCCCTTAAACCCAACGCCAGCCTCCTCTGCCCTACGGGGTCTCATTGCAGAAGGAAAAGGAAAAAGAGGAGACGGAAGGAAACCTGCTTTCCTGGAGGAGCCTTGCTCTGGGCCTCCTCATCTCATTGCAGATTTCCACAGGTCACTGTCCTTCCAGGAAGGGGGGAGGGCACAGCTGGGTGCCCGGGATGGAAAATGCCAGCGTGCCTGGCTGAGGGAGGGAGGAAAGGTTGGCAGGCCCAAGCTGCAGGGACCCACTGGCAAAACAAACGCGTCTAGTGGCTCCTGTGTGACCACAGCGCCACCTGGTGGAGACGCCGGTGGCAAACAGTCCGGAGGGGTCTATGGAGGACAAGAGGTGGGGGGACATGCTGGAAAGGATAGTGCCACCCCACCAGCCTGCGTGAGGGACAGGAGACACCGCCACACCCAGTGCCAAGTCCCACGGCTACCAGAATCTGTCTGTGGGCACAGTTCAGGGTGATGTGTTCAAGATTCTGGGCCAGGCTGCCTGGGTTCAAGTCCTGGCCCAACCACATCCCAGCACAGGGACCCTGGGCAAGTACTTAACCGCTCTCTGAGCCGCAGGCTCTACCACAATAAAATGAGGATAATACTAGGACCCACCCCATGGGAGGGAATTAAACAAGTTAATATTTGTAAAGCCCTTAGAACAATGCTGTGCTCACACTAAGTTCTATTTAGGTGTTAGGTAAGCAAGTTGTTCCCAAAAGCTTATACAAAGCAAACTTTGTAATCACGTTTGTTCTAATGGAGACTAAAAATTTCCAGTTTAAACTGGCTGATTTAGTTACTGATTTTTTCGCCCACTCCCACCCCTAAATTTAAGAAATCTGGTACTTTCCAGGAATCTATGTATTTTGTTTTGTAGCTCTGAGACCCCTGCACACCATGAGGTCCTGGCCAGACTGAGACGCCTGTGGGGAAGGCAGGGCAGCGGAGTACTCAGTGGCCCAGCTGTTATTCCGTTTTGCTGAGCCTGTTACCCATCAGCCAAATGAAGATGATGTAGGGCTCACAGGGTGCTGGCGAGGAATAAATGAGATAGGTTCTTGAAGGGACTCAGCTGTCTGCATCAGAGAGAGAATTTGGTCTATAAGGGCGACCAGAAATGGGCAGGGGCCATCCTCCGATGCCACCTCAGGCTGCAGGTGGCCAGGGCTGAAGGAGGGGCAGCAGAGAAAGGACAGGGAGCTTACCAAGGCCTGAGCGCAGGAGATAGGCCCTGCAAATGCCCCCAACTTGGGTATTGAGGGGCCTGCCTTATGGGTCCCCAGCTCCAAGCTCCCAGGCCAAGGAACAGGGTGGAGGCAGGAGAGGAAAATTGGGTGTCCATACCTGACATCAGGGTTGAAGTCCATACAACTGGCTTCCTGCTGCAGCCGGGCCAGGGTGCCTCCCCCTTCCCGCTGGATGCCCAGCAGGCCTGGGTCCCTCAGCACAGTCTCCATCAGCTCCTTGGACTTGCTCAGATGCGTGGAGGCCTCCTGCCAGTGTAGGGAGGTGGCCTGAGGCCCAACCCCCACTCTCCCTCTACAACCTTCCAGGGCTCCCCACACCCAGGTTACTCTTAATCTCCCCAGTTTGGCATTCAAGGTCCTACAGAAAGTCTCTTCTTTCTATCTCATAAATATCTTCTCCAGCGACTCCTCCTCTCATCGCCATGGCAACCTCACTGGTCCAAGTGCCACTGTCTCTTGCTAGGACACCCATCCTAGCTTCTACACTGTCTCCCTGTGGCATTCTAGCTCCCCCTGCAGTCTGTTCTCCACATGGCAGCTGGAAGGATTCTCAAAGTGCCGATCTGATCTTCCCTCTGCTTAAAACTCTCCAGTGGCATTCCTGACAGTTCAGGATCAAATTCCCACCCAACTCCAGCCTCTGCTGATCCAGAATACCCTCTAGTTCTTCTCTCCCTCTCCTCCTCCCCGCATCCCACACCTCACTTGGTCCTACATGGGCCTCTATGCTATTCCCAATCATCCCAACCATATCCCGCCTCAGGGCCTGTACACATAACATGTCTGCCCTTTACCTGGAGCACAGGTCCCCTTCTATTCTCAGCGCAGGCTCCCTCTCATGCTTCAGGCCTCAATTTAAATACCATCTCTTCAGGGAGTCCCTCCCTCCTTCGCTGTTATTCTCAATCTTACCTTCACAGCATTCGGCACAAATTGTAACAACCTATCCATTACTTCGCTTACTTTTTAAATGACTACCTCTGCCACTGCACCATAAACCCCATGAGGGCAGGGACAAGTCGGTTTGTCCAGGTTGGGACTCCAGGGCGTGACACATAGAGAGTGCCCAATAAACACTGGTTGAGCAAATGAATTAAAAGCAGGGGTGATGACATGCACCCAGCTGTCCTCTTAGCTGAGGCCTTGGTCTGTGGAATCTGGGGTGTGGTGTGGCTTCCCCACCCCATGCTCCTGGCTCACCTGCACCCCTCCAGGGAGATCACCCTTCTCAAACACCTTGATGGAAGCTGTTAGCAGGGAGGAGGCCTGGTGGAGGTCGGCAAGGAAAGGGTCCAACTTCTGCAGAATGGAAGGCCAGAGTGGGAGTGTCAGCCTGGGCTCAGAGGAGGGCGCTTCCCATTCCAGGGTGCAGGGTGGGCATTAGGCAGTGGTTCTCACACCTCACTTGCTGCACAATCACCTGGAATGCTGGTTAAAATCCACATCGCTGAGTCCCACTCCTGAGGTCCTGATTTAGTTCCTCTGGGGTGGGGACTGAGAATGTGCATTTCTAACAAGTC